>JAWNON010000004.1:10937500-11252500 GCA_035045945.1 Drosophila anceps
CACTACTCTACGTGTGTGTGTGTGTGTGTGTGTTGGTATGTGTGTGTGTTGGAGTGTTGGTGTGTGTGTAGAAGTTGATGCTGCTGTTATTTCGCAGCGGAATTTCATTTATTCGTTTTTGGGTTTTTCGTTAGCCCCTGTGGGCTGTGTTTTCGCTTCGTTTGATTTTCGCTGCCGCTGCCGCTGCCACTGCCTCAGCCACTACCTGTGCCTGCCTCTGGCCATATGCGAGCATGAACAGCAGCAGCGGCAGCTTCCCACATGCTTCGCGTATTACCAAGTAAACATTCGAATCGTTTTTACAACTGTTGCCAATCTGTTGACGTCTCTGCCGCTGTATTGCCAATGCCATTTCCGCCCACAGGTTTTGGATCCGCCCAGCTGCCGCTGCCGCTGCTGCCATTGCCGCTGCCACTGCTGCTGCTGCTGCTGCTGCTGCTGCTGCTCCTGTCAACTGGAATTGCCTTCGGCCACTTCAATCACAGTGGCATAGCAATTTTTTATGCTTCGTCGCCGTGCATTTGATTTGTTTTCATTTGTATTTTTATTTTTATTTTCATTTTCATTTTCATTTTCGGTTTCGCTGATATTCCGCTTCGTTTTTCCTTTCATTACATTTCATCTTTTGTTTTGCTTCGCTTTGTTCCATTTCGTCTTCTTTGTTTTTTTTTTTTTCTTTTCTTTTTCTGTTGCTCCAAGCTAAAAATACAATAATATTAATTCCAATTAAATGTTCTCTTCATACTGCCCTCGCCCGCCCACACGCAATGTCGAACGTATTCATGTGTAAATTAATAACTTCAACCAATTTACAACTCATCAATACTATCAAATATTACCGCTTTATAAATATGAAAACTATTTGTGGAGAAAACTTTATTAAATTCCAAAAAGGCTTCAAAAAAATTGAGAGAAATGTGCAAGAAATGTAAAGCAATATGTTTCTGGCCGGAAATAGAATCTTCTAACATGAACAAATTTTATAAAAAATTAAATAAAATTAAATAAAATAAAATAAAATAAAATAACAATTGTAAAACAAAAGCATTCTTGCTTTTTGCCTCCGTTAGCTGCCCGTTTCTGCAACACAAAAGCCAATTTTTCATACCAATTCTTGCATACTCAGTAAATTTATATTACATTTTTATAAATGAGATCTAAGAGCTAACGAAAAATATTTTTTTTCTTTAATTTTAATAATTTTTAATATTTTATGTTCCTAAAAGAAACACACAATTTTTATATAGAAAACCTTTCAAGAATATATAACACAAACATGATATTTTGAAAACAAACTGTACTATACTATATACTATACTATACTATACTATACTATACTATACTATACTATACTATACTATACTATATACTATACTATACTATACTATACTATACTATACTATACTATACTATACCATACTATATATATATTCATTCACATTCACATATACTGTGTTCATAAAAATAGTAGTGCGACTGAAATGTTGGACATGCTGTACATACATACATACATACATACATACATACATACATACATACGTTATATACAGACACATACCAAATGTCAAGTGTGCAGCTTCAGTGTCGTCTCGACACGCCACAAAACCACTCACTCAGTGAACGAGTATAAGAATTCATACAATTTCGTATGTTTTTAGCTAAGGAATCAATCATGTTTGGCTTGGCTAAATTGGATTATATATACATATATTTATAATTACATATATTAAGTATTTCCCTAATATATATTCGCTAACCACACTAATTAATTAATAATAAGGTTATAGCAAGGTTTGACTCTTTTCGGCTAATATCGTTTGGTGGCATAAACTCGCAGTAAATGTCGAAAATTCAGTAAATGGCATTCAGGCCACATTCGGTGGGGCGAGGGGTGTCGTATATGGTGGGCGTAATAATAGCCAGCTTTTCTCTGGCATTTGGCTTAACGAAATTGTAGAACACTCAGCCAATTTCTGTGAGAATGGCCGACGGCTAAAGAACTTTGTGCCATATGTATAGCTGTCGGAGGATCCGTGCAGCATATTGGGGCAGGCTAACGCTCTGCAGTGGTGCTGCAGGCGACCGCAAGACAAATGCTGTCAGATACTCGGTATTAGCTTGGCCTAAACCATGCCATGCTGTTGTCGTTGCTGTTGTTGTTGCTGTCGTTGTTGCTGTCGTTGTTGTTGTTGTTTGTGTTGGTGTTGGTGTGTCTTTTGGTTTCATTACTTGAGCAACTTTGTGATTGCGTTGAGCATGCAGTGTCCTGCCGAGGACGAGGCCAAGTTGATGGCTTAGCTCCTTTAAGACAGCACAGTATCTGCATGCCACAAATTTCTTGTTCGTTGTTGTTGATGCGGTAAACAGTTAGCCCCATTTACGTTGCCCCAAATGCTACCGCTACCCACCACCCCGCCTCCCACTCGCCCCATTCTACTCATCTGCTATCTGAGCTGCTGTTCAAGTGTGAATCATATTTTGTTGACTAACATGCAAAGGGATTGCTGTTGTCGAAGCAAACCAAAGTGTTGCTGCAGCACACAGCTTAGCAGTGATCGGATAGGGAGATACTAAAGATAAGTTAAGCTGCAAATTAACTGAAATGCTGATCGTTAGCTTTATGAGAACTATCTATAGCTCCTGCTTCTGGAAAGTATGATGAAAAGCAGTGTTTACGAAGAAACTAGAGATAAGTTAAGCTAAGATGTTAATAAAAGCTCAGTCAGCTGGAAATTGGACTAGAAACTAAAGATAAGTTACACTAAGCAGTCAGTCAGTCTCAGGCAGCTTCAAATTAGTCTCAAATGCCGATCGTTGGCTGTCAGCTGATCATTAACTGTGCCACATATAACCACTGTCTATATATCTTTCGATTGTTTACAGGGTATCTTGTGTTTGGGCTGCCTGCTGCTGTCAGTTGACAAGGCGACGTGACCCACAAAGTAGACAAAGCCAAGCCAGCCAAAATTGTATTGCATAATATGCAATGGACAGCAGTCAACACCACAAGCCGTAGACGGCTGGGCCGAGGGCGCTGCAGGCAGGCAGCCTGTCGTATAGACCGGATGTAGGCGACGGGGGCATGGCCATGGGCTGCTGCTGCTACTGCTGCTGCTGCTGTTGCTGCTGTTGCTGACTGCTGCACTTCCGCTCTACGCTTTACACTTCAATTATCTTCAATTTTCAGCAAATGTCTCAAGAACAATAGCTGTGCTGATTGGAATTCTTTAACTTGCTGCATGTGCCACAAAGTGCGGCCCTCAAACCAAACCCGTCCTGGCCCCTGCGCCTAACGTCCTGCACACTTGTGGCCTTTGTCTTACGAGCTGCTCGTCTAGCTAGCTGCCAGCTGCTGCTGCTGTTGTTTTTGTTTTCGTTGTTGTTGTTGTTTTTGTTGTTGTTGTTTAAAGCATTGTTTCTCGAACCTGGTCGACTGCAAGACAGTTACAAATGCGACAACATTGTTGCTCTGGCTGCCACGTCAAGGGTTGCCCCAAAAAAAAAAAAACAAAAAACAAAAAACAAAAAAAAACAAGCAAGCAGAGAAAACTAAGCGCAATTGCTGCAACAGCTGTCGTCTGCTGCAGGTTGCCGGTGCACAGCAGCCGTGCCACAGTCGCTCAGGGGTGCTGCAGCGGCATCTAAATCGAAACAGGGCATTCCCGCCTCGCTGCTCATTTGTTGCAATTGTGTGCGAATTTGTTGCAATTTGATTTTCCATTACGAAATAATTTGCACAAATATTTGCCCCGCACGACAAATGGGGCAAAGGCTTCATCGCCGTTCAGCCAGCAAAACACGCTTCAGATTTTGTGTCAATTTATTTATATTTTTCTAGCGAAGGCAGAGGCGATGCAGGTTAAGAAATGAAAAAAGATCTTTTAGCTATAGTTTATTTCAAAGATTAATGAAATTTAAATGAATATTAAAAAAACGATAGGAAAAAAATAATGATAAAATAAAATAATAAAAAAAATAATATAAAAATTAAGATAATAAATTAAAAAAAAAATTTAAATAAAAATAAAAAAAAAATATATAAAAATTAAGATAATAAATTTAAAAAAAATTACAAATAAAAAAACAAATAAAAAAACATATATAAATGAAATAAATTTAACAGAGACTAAAATAAAAAAAATTGTAATAAATAAAATTAAATTTGAACAAAATTTTAATATAAAAAAATATAAATAAATATAATAAATAAAATAAAAATATAAAATAATATAAATATATAATACCAAAAAAAAAATAAATTTAAGAAAAATATATAATAAAAAAATAAAAATATAATATTATATAAATTAAATAAAAACAAAAATTCAACAAATTAAATAAATTAAACTGAAATTAACAAAAAAAAATAAAAACAAACAAAAAATAAATTTAAATTAAACCTTAAATAAAAAAAAATACAAAAAAAAAAAACAATTATAAATTACAAAAAAAAAATATAATATAAAACAATTATAAAATAGTTAAATTTAGTTTTATTTTTAATTAGCCTTAATAGTTCCCTTCGTTGCTGCTTTTGTTCAAGTTTGCCTAAAAACTCGAGTCTACTTTTAGGCGCTGATCTCTAACAGGCAAACCCAGACGTGCCACAAGCCATAAGGTATATACATATATATATATATATTCATATATGTCAGTTGGTCCGCATGAACGCTGAAATCTCTTGGGCCACAAAAACTAAATACTCGGAATTTGCAATGTGCATTCCTGTATGCCATACGCAATATATGTGTTTTTTTTTTCGACAATTCAAACCTTACCTTTAAATTTATTTTCTAGATTTCTGTGATGAATTCCTAAATTAAATTAAGCACTGCAAATTTAAGGAATTTTTAACAATTTCAAATTGGACTTCAATAGTTTTTAAGCAAAACAGAAAATAATAAAATTCAAAATTCAAAAAGATAAGACAACGTTACGAACTCTTTCCATGGTCAACTTTAAGCACAAAGGAAATCAGAGAAAATTGTGAAAGAAATTTAATCATAAATTGCTGAAAAACTCTAAAACAAAAGAAATTGAAATGTAGCGGGCAAAGTGTGCATTTGGCCTTTTATCATGCTGAGGCTCGACTTACGAGCTGTGACAATTGAAATCCTGTTTGTCAACGTCATTAAAATGCCAAGACAAATGTGATTTAGCCGCTGCTATTGCTGCGGGCAGCCAACCAGTTGGACGGACGGACGGACAGACAGTCGGACAGACAGTCGGACGGACGGACGGAAAGGCAAACAAACAAACCAAGCAATGAAATCAAACAGCAGCAGCATCCAGAATGTTGGGCTACTGTATGTATGTATGTATGTAGGTTTGTAGGTGTATGCCTGCACGTCGTGTGTAGTAAAAGAGCGAATCGTGAAAGTTGACAAAAGCGAAACGAATCAAAAACTAGGTAGACTATAGGCAACAGTATTGTCATTGCATATTGATTGCGAACGGGCTGCAACCCTGTTAACCTCAGTGCTCAACCTGCTGCTGCTGTTGCTGTTGCTGCTGCTGCTGCTTCTGCTACTTCTCCGCCCACACCAAACTATCCCAGCTGGCGAGCAAATCAAATTGATTTGGAAATCCTTTGCAGCAAATTTGAAAAGGACTACAGAACGAGCACAACGTGACGTCCAACTAGATCGAGTCTGTGAGTCTGTTGCTTTGATTTTGACCATTGCAATTTTCAAAGCGGCTTAAAGGTGTTCATTCCATGTCATTGCCCAAACAGTTTTCCAAGCAACATTCCCACGCACATACACATACACACGCACACACACACACACGCTCACACACACACACACAACTTCTTTTCATTTGCAGACTTTGTGCGCTCTCAAAAATGAATTCACAAATGTGAACACCAAATTTTCATTTAAGCAACTTTCACTCAGATTGAATAGAAAAAATATCTGCAGCTGCTGCTTAATTTGATGATGAGCATGTGATAGACCTTGTGGAAGACAAACACATATGCGTGTTAGCTGAAAGTGAGAGTCCAATAGATACCCTGTAGCTGGACAAGCAAACTATGGCAAGCTGTTGGTACAGACATGTCTGCCAGTAGATACCCTGAAGCTGCCGAACTTATAGATACCCTGTAGCAAGCTGTTGCAACATGCATGTCTGTAGTGCCAAACGAATAGATACCCTGTAGCAAGCTGTTGCTACATGTGTATAGCTACAGCTTGCTACAGGGTAGTTACTAGTCTGCCACTTTTGACTCGGTGTTACTTTATACATATCTGCAGCTATAGCGAGGCAACAGTAACAGACTAAGAAATGTAATAATGCCTGTTGTAATGCCTGTACTGTAACAATAGCTTATTACAGGGTATATTTTAGCTTAGCACTTTTTAACTCGTATATAAAGTTGCTCTTATCTTATCTTTTGAGCAGACAACCCGAGCCAGCCACTGATTCAGAAGTTGTTTTTTGCTGCAACTAGCTAATATTTACTGCTAACTAATATACCCTAGCTTATCAATGTTTTTTTAATGGGTATTCAAATCAACCCGCTTAGGTCAATGTAAAACCCCTTTAAGTCGGCCTAATTACATGTATTATAAGCTCACTTAAATCAGTGAGCATTTTGATTGAGCACAGAGAGAGAGAGAGAGAGAGAGAGAGACGAAGACTTCTCTTTGCACATATCCATATTTAAGATGTAAATAATACAGCCAAAGTAAATTGATTCCGAATTTTTGATTATTTTCACACATTTCGCACTCTGAAATAAAATGAAAATCTTTTTGCCAAAACGAATCGGCAGGCTTTTGAGTGCCGGAACCTGTAGATTAAAGTGGCTAAACTAAGACCAGAATTTCACAAAAACTTCCACTAGAGCGCACTCATTCCACCTTTATTTCGTTGTGGTTTATGAATATATAAAAATGACACAAAAAAAAAACATAAAAAAAAGTGAACGGCAACAACTGCGCGACTGTTGCATGCAATCGTTTTGCGGTTGGTCAACCACATGCCTCATATTGAGGTTGCTGAATTTATGGTCCCCGAGCAGCTGAAGAGCAATCAAAAAATAAGCAAACCAGCAGCCAGCAGCCAGTGTTCAGTGTCCAGTGTCAAGCGTTTACTTTGGAAACAATTAAAAAATTGTCTTGCATCGCAATGGAATGGGTTTTGTGCTAGCTATTCTCATCCAAGAGCTTTTATTTATTGTCCAGCCATTAGTTTTGCATTGAAAATCTAATCAAGCTCACACACACACACACACACACACTGGCAAGGCTAACAGTAAACACAATAAAGTCTCTTTGCCTGCACCTCAATCAATGAATTGAATATAATAGAATATTTATATCAAATATATTGAACATGAATTTATTCTGAAAGAATTTCTCCATGGACACAAGATAAGTGGCTTACGTGCGGACAATATGTTTGATGTCCTTAAATATGTTTGTGCATACCCTAAGCTCATTGCATATGTGAGTTTAAGGTATAATACGTTGCTTAAGCTGTATGTAACGGGCAGCAGGTGGCGCGGCGTTGCTTAGATTGAACTACATTCAATTGCTGCGAAGGTTTTGTGCTGCTTTATCTATAGCTAAATTTGTATCTGTTTCTATATCTGCATCTGCATCTGCATCTGTACCTGTATCTATATGTATCTGTATCTGTATCATAAAAAAGAGGAAATAAATATAAAATATTTGTGCTCAAGATATTTAAGTATAAAGACTTTGGCTTAAACTAACAAAAAAAAGTGAAAATGTAATTCAGTTTGAGTATTGAATAAGCGAGCTTTGTCGACCCGACCATATACATGTATTACATATGTCATATGACAAGTTGCAAAAGCCACAGTTGCAACAGATCTCAGGTCTTCGAAAGTCTCATAAGAAGTCTGAGCCAGCTAGCATATATTCCAATTGAAAGTCACTAAACAGTTCATAGTGTAGATCCACTTAGCTGACTCTGATTTGCCACAGTCCAGGGAGAGTGTCAAGTTGTCGCTCAGTCCATTGCAAGTGAGCTGAAAATCTATGCACTATATAGATTTTGCGCTGATTTGGTAAGCCTTCCATGAGCGTTTCCCAGCTCTACCAGCAATAGCATCGAAATGGCTTTATACGGGCAGCCGGGCGAAAAGCTAAACGAAATCGTCATTTCACAAATGAAATGAATACTTTTTGCAAACAACTCAATTCGTTTTCTTTTTTAATTAGTTCTATGGTGCAAAATAAAATAAATATTTTAATTGCCAGCAATAGACAGAAAAAAAGTCAACTCTCTCCCTATATAGTAGAAGGTATTATGAATATATAGTATATATGTATATGAATAGAGATAAATCTATTTGCATGCCATAAACGTTGTTATTTGTGCAGAAAATGCGAGACTTTGTTGCATATTGTTGACGTCTCAAATGTTTTAAGCAGCTTACACAGCAATGCAACATTTTGTTGAATGCACAGCTGTAAAAAGAAAATGAAAAATGAAAAATGAAAAAAAAAGAAGCAGGCGTGAGTCAAATCGGGAGTGTTCGACTGGCAGATTCATTCCAATCCCTACGAAGTCTTCGCTTCCCTATGGACGGACGGGCATCGGACAACGCAGCTCGCCGCTCTGATCAACATGACAAGTCGGAAATGTCCGATTGGGAGTTACCCTGCACACTGCACCGAGTTGCCATTCATTCAAAAATACGTTTCAATTCGTACAAACATCAGCTCAACGACTGGACCAAGCTGCCACGCCTTCTTCTGCCTCTCATATGCAACATAATAAAGCCAATATGCCCTGAATGCCCATTTTCAATTGCTGCTGGGTATAAAAATAAAAAACAAGTAAGATTAAGTCACGATGGGAGTAACCGACTAGGAGATACCCAGAGTTGCCAATCATTCAGGCAACTGCGAACTCTTTGAATTCTTACGGACGGACGGACGGACATCAGCTAGATCACCTCAGCTCGTCGTTGTGAACAACATGCCACTACTTCGTTAACAAAACCAATATACCCTGACTGCCCATTAGCTATACGTTCAGCGTATACAAAAAAGGGCAACAACAGCTCGAATCAAAGGAAAAAGAAATTTTTTGTTCCAACTAATTAGTGCAATTACGAGCATATAGCCAAGACTTTTCAATAGGAAATCTCTATATGCATGTGTATGGCTAGAATTTTGAGATGTAACAATTTTGAATTTTGTGTGTGTAACAAGCAAATGGTTGAGTGGTTAATTCGCTGGTGGCGTGTGGAGTGGCTGCTGGTCTGTCGAAATTGAGTGTAAATGTCGCGGCAACTTATGCCACACACGTAGACGCACTTGCTTAATATCACGGCAAGATATGCTGGCAACCGGAGCCGCAAAACCAAAAACGACAAAGACATGGTGCGGCAACACGGACGCGCGCAAACTCATACTTGCCACAAGTCAGCAGCAGGCCGAGTATGCGAGGTGCGAGGATGTTTTTGCTGCTGCTGCTGCTGCTACTGCTGCAGGCAATCTGCCCCCTGTATGTGTGTGTGTGTGTGTGTGTGGCAGTCTTGTAGTGGCTGCCACAGCAGCAGCTTGCCCCGCCACATGTGGCACTGTCGTGAAGGTGTCGTGTTGAACATGTTAGGTGTCTTGTCGCTTATCATGTTAAGTGGGTGCACCCACGTCTACGTGCCTCGCATCTCACTGCGCTCAGCCTGTCTATGGTAATTTTCATAGAAAATATGTAAAATTTACAAACAGACAGACAGATAGAGAGATAGAGAGATAGAGAGAGAGAGAGAGAGGGACGGAAAGACAGATAGACAGACAGACAGACAGAGAGACAGACAAAAAGCAAAGCAACTGTAGAAATTAGCAAGTGACAAACGTTAGACGCAACATTTGCCACTCGTCTTGCGCGCTTCTTGGCTACTGCCACTTGGCCTACTCGTGCCAGGCTAATTTCCTTTTTAAAGTGTTGCGACTCTTGTTGCCTGCCGCTGCCAGGACAAGCTCATTTGCACCTCATTAAATGCTGCCACTCGACCTGATGACGACGCACAATCAACGCCCGCCCGACCGTCCGTCCGTCCGTCCGTCCGTCCGTCCGCTCCTCCAGCTCCTGCCGTTTCCCACTTCACAGCTGCCACATAGCATATTCTTAGAAAAATGCAAACACCATCACCCAGAACTCGCGACTGTGAATGAGAGAAAAAAGAGGAGGAGAAGAAGAAGCAGAGAACCCTCCACTCAAGGAAAAAGACACGACTTGAAAGAGTATCCTTCGCGACTGCCAAACGAATCAAATATGCGTTTACCCGGAAATTTTACAATCCAATTTCCAACGAGTCTTAGCGCGCACTTAAGTCGAAGTGTCGGATTCTCAGTCAAAGATCTGACTTTCCCAGAACCGGGCACAATGAACAATGTTTAGTGGAGCTCTTAATGACGATTACCATAAAGACAAAGAGAAATTATACATTAATCTCCAGCCAGGGGGAGTAAAGCGAAATCAAAGAGTGTAAACATTTAATGTTGCACAAGTGAACCAGTAAATAGATGAACCTTTCTTTAACTGAAGTAGCCCATGTAGTTCAAGTGAGCTAGTGAATACATGAATTGTAAAGTACAAATGAACTAGTGAATAACTGAAATGTTTTTGTTTTGCAAATGAACTACTTTATATACGTGAACTGTTCTACAATTGAACTAGTGATCAATTGCTTAAATGAACTAGTAAATAGCCAGCCTTTATATAAACTGAAGTAGTGAATGCATGAGGTACAAATGAGCTAGTGAATATATGAACTGTTCTTGCTTTGCAAATGAGCTATTATATGGGGAAACTGTGCAAAAAGAACTAGTAAATATAAGAAGTGTTGTACAACTAGTGAGCTACAAAAGAGCAAATGAGTTCATGAGCTATTAAACAAATGAACTAGTAAATAGATGAACATTTCTATAGCCAAAGCAACGAATACATGAAAATAAACTAGTGAATGCACGAACTCTTTTCAACTGAACTGGAAAATAATTGGAGCTATTGTTCAAATGAACTAGTGCACAGATGAATCGTTGTACAAATGAGCCAATGATGAGCAAATTAACCAGTTTTTATGTGAACTGAATGATAGCTGAAGTAGTCAATACATGAACTGTTTGACAAATGAACTAGTGAATAGATTTATAATAAATAAGCAGATGAACTCTTGCTCAAATGAACTAGTTAATGCATAAACAGTCATACAAATGAATCAGGGAACACAAACATTGTTGTACAAAGGAACTAGAAGAAAGAAATAAGGAACTAAGGAAGGTGTACATAAAACTGAACTGAGGAATACATGAACTGATATACAAATGAACTAGTGAACACATGAGCTGTTGTTCAATGGAACTGGAGCATGCATTATGCATAAATGAACTAGTGCATACATAAAATCTTGTTTAAATGAACTAGTACTTATTCAAATAAACCTGAACTATTATATATGTATATGCAAGTGTTTAATTTGACTTTCTGAGCTTGAACTGCAAAATAAACTAATGGCTTAAGTTCACGATACGCAAATGAACTGATGAATGGAACCAGCAACGCGCTCAGAATCTGTTGACACATTGTTCAGCCAATCGTAAGATATGGACAAAGAAAAGCCTTCTTCGTCGTCTGATTTTCGCTTTCATTTTAATTTACATAAAGAAAAAAATAAAACATGAAAAAGTCGAAGAATAAAAAACTGAATGAATTTATATTGGCAGTTATTTGCTGATTAACTGTTGTTGCTGCTGTTGCAGTTGCTGCGGCTATTGCTGGGCTCAGCACATTGTTGCAACTGTGACATTGTTGCTGCTGCGGCTGTTGTTGTTGCAGCTGCTTATCCGCCGCATCATTCGCCATCGGAATGATTGACTGGCTGCCTCCAGGCACTACTGTCGTGGCAAGGAACCAGCTAGCAATGAGCCAGCGCCGCCACTTGGCCCCGCCTAACAATTGACAGTTGCAATTAATGCGGCGTACACTTTTTGCTGTACTTGGCAAAGATACATTGTAGGCAGCCAGTCGACCCAACGACCCAACGACCCAACGACCCATCGACCCGTCAATCGTCAGCCGTAACAACCGACTCGATGGCCTCGCCAAGCGCTGCTAATTGGCATGCATCAATGCATCGATGACGTTTATTAGCAGTACTCAGACATGCACACACTCAACTGCAGCTACAGCTCCAGCTGCATCTGTTTCTGTTGCAGTTGCTGGCTGTGATTCCAGACTCCGGACACCATACTTCAATGCCACTGATGACATTATTGTCTACGTGTGTGTGTGGCAAATGATGTTAATTTGATTTAATAGCAGCGCAACGTTGGCAAAGAAAAAAGTGCAACCGAATCTGACTCGTTGACAACTGCTGCCAACTGAACTAAATGTTAAGCTATTAGCCAAATGCTGTCAAGTGAAATGTATATTTAAATATCGATCTAATGAGCAAAAGAACTTATTCAAGTGAACTGAAAATTAGTTGTCATTGATTTCAAAAGAAAACGCAAATGAAGTCAGGGCATCAGTAAGTGAGTCAATCAATCAATCAATCATTAAATTAGCGGGAGTGCCTGACTAGCATATACCCTGAGAATCCCGCTCTTCTAAATACTTTTTATAATCAACTTCTGAATGTAGCAGCACAATCTCTGAGCTACAACTAAAAGAAACAAGTTAGAGCGCTTTGGAAGGGAATGCACGACTACCAGATACCCGGAGAGTTGCTTAGAGCGGCTTTTCCAAGTATTTTCTAGGCACATTTCAGGCAGTTACCAAGTAAGATCAAGTAGTGGTCTATCAAGTGAGGTTTTCAGTTCTTAACTTCTTCAAAATCAACTCAAAATAGCTGTCAATGGGTCGAGAAAAGAAAATGATAAAGTCAGGTTACGCCTGGTAAGACTAGAATATGTTTCAAGTCTTTCGCTTTTGTGGCTTACTAAATCTAGGTATTTATGCGTATATATAGGCGAACGTAGCTAGATGGATTCAGCTTGTCACGCTCAACTGGAATATAAAGGGTTTATCCAATGCAAAGATGATTAAGACTAGACCATTAAAGCCTTTATTCATTCCGATACTATATTGCAACAATAAAGGCTTAAGCTTAGTCTACTATCTCCTACGTATACTGAATGGCATTCGCCTCGCCTCGGCTCCTTCTGCCAGAGCTGCCATTTTCAAAAAGAAAAAAAAACTAGAGACCAACAAATTTCTATGAACAGTTTTATTAATAGCTCTCCATTCATTTGCAGCACAATCAATGCAGCCAAAATTAATTGAAGCTCCATAAATATTTTACATGTTTGGCACAAAAAAGTAAAGCAAAAGAGAAGAGAAGAGAAAAGCAAAGCGTAAGAGAATGAACGAACATTAAATACACTCTCAAATGATGTGATGTACCACCTCTGATATAGGGATATATAGGTATCACAACAACGTCCTTTATGCACTAAGTAAGCAAACGGAGG
Source organism: Drosophila anceps (assembly GCA_035045945.1). Classification (NCBI taxonomy): domain Eukaryota; kingdom Metazoa; phylum Arthropoda; class Insecta; order Diptera; family Drosophilidae; genus Drosophila; species Drosophila anceps. The sequence continues at coordinate 10,950,958 of JAWNON010000004.1, forward strand.
AAGCGCGAGCACAGGGAGAGCGAACATTCTCGCCCTTACAACTCCAACTTCAATGCTGCTCTTAGCAAAATTATTTAATTTATTGATTAAAATGATATGATATATGTATATAGATTTGATACGGATTTATATATGATATATATATTTATATATGTACTAAATATATAATATTCCCGATGTATTGATGTATTATACCACTATTTCCATTCGCCTCTCTACGTCCACTGACAACCATAAAGACACTCTCCGATTGGCCTCAATAATCATCTCACTCTCACTCAGCGACAACCGACACTACGTTCAGCAACACCTACCTTTCTCATTCTCTCTTTCTCTCTCCCTCTATCACTATCTCTCTCTCTCTCTTTCTCCCTCTTTCTTTTACTCTTTCTTTCTCAATTAGTGAGATTTTGATGATACAAGCCAGAGCTGAGATGCGTGCCAAGTCATAAACTCACTCGAGTATTACCTCCGCAAAAACCCAATACAAGCTGTCAGCCTCACACCAGCACTACTGTAACAGTAACAGACGCTGTTATTAGACTCTGCTGTTAGACTCTGTTATTAGACTCTGCTGTTAACTGTGCAGTATCATGTCCTATTACATAAGCAATACGACATACAGCGCTGCTCATAAAAATAGTAGTGTGGCTGAAAATGTTGAACAGCCAATAGTTGTGATAAACAAAATATTTTTAAAATAAATTTGAATGCAAATATATAAATGGATATGTAAATTTTAATACTCGTTTCAAATTGTTTTGAAATTATTATGTTTATCGTAAAACGTTTCATTCGCACTACTATTTTTATGAACACAGCCGCATAGCTATATAGTAGTAAATTTCAAGCACTAAACAGTTTATGGTAAATATAAGCCTAACTCGAATTGGAATATGAGACACTTAACAACAGGCCAAGCGTATTGCAGGCCAAGAGTATCGGCGCTAGTTAAAGTGCATAAATGATGTTAACTGAGCTGTGGCATATCCATCAGCAAATTATTGATCAGCGACAAGTTATTGTCCAGCCGCGTGCTCTTGCCGCCTTTCTTCCGCTTGGCCCCGTTTTGGCTTATGCAATTCACTTTAAGTGTGTTTTGCTGCCACGACGGTGCCAGCGCCAGCGCCAGCAGCCAAGTTTCAAAAGCAAATTTCCCAGAGGATGCGCCGCGACGCGCCAGCTGAAGCTGGCTGTTTGGCTGGCTATAAGCGTCATTGGAATTCCCCAAAGCCATTAAGCGCAAATGTATGCAACAGCCAGGCAAAGGGAAAAGCTCAAAAAGTGAAAAAAAAAGAAACAAAAATGAGCTGAAAAATGTCAGACGCAGCGCCAACAGCCCCAAATTCGAATCGCATCTACGTCTTGGCAACACTTCATTAGCAAACGCTAAGAGCTCCAGCTGCAAGTGAAGCGCTATTTGCTTTTGGCTCTTGGCTGCTGGCTGTTGGCTGTTGCCTTGGCCAACAATAATTTAATTTCGCAACACTATTGGCTGCCTTGCACCAAAAAGTAATTTCATTGATTACAAGCGAGAGGGAGGGGGAAAGGGGGGGGAGAGAGCACGCGAAAGGATAACAAGTAGCAGCAGCAGCAGCAGCAGCAGCAGCAGCGGCAGCGGCAGCTGCAGCAGCTGAAGTCAAGCAACGACACCAACCACTTGGGATTGCCAGCGACCAAAAAAGAAGCAAACCAAAGTCAAGTAAATTGCGGCTTGCGCCACGCCTCCCCAGCCAAACGCCCAGCCTCTCGCTGGCCATTGCCCTCGCTCGCTCGCTCGCTCGCTCGCTCGCTTCAGCTAGCAAACCAATAAAATGCATAAAGCATTCGATATCAGAGAGTAAATCATATAATGATAGAGCCTCTGACAGTCACTGCATATGGAAAGCGAAACAAGTTAATTACAATAATTACAGTAATAATTATTACTTAACAATATTTTATGCCACATTTAATTGAAAGTCAAATGACAGAAGCTTTAAATTGTTGACTTTATGTCATATATATATGGATATATAAAAATATATATAAATATACATTTGTATATACATATCTCATTGTAGTTAAGCGAGAACAAGTGAGCGCGCTCTAGCTGGAAGTGCCTGGCTAGCAAATACCCTGATCACTGCTTAGAGCAGTCATACTCCCATCATACCACGCTTCTCTTAGATGCACTAAGCTAACAATACATTCACACACGCTTACACACAGACACACACACACACACACACACACACACACACACACACACACACACACACACTTAAGCATTGTCTCTGCTTACTACGCCGAAGGGGCGCTTGGACTGCGCTTAAGGATGGACACTTAATTGTTGCATAACTTTTGTTCTACTTGCATTTTCTTAATGAAATTTTCAGAGCAGGATAATGACATCTATATATAAACGTTAGTTTAAGCTCAATAGTTCTGCTATTCGCTTTATGTATTTTAAAATTCAATTTGTAAGGAAGGAAGGGAAGCATACGAAATTTGTATATTCATTACAGAAATTCAGGTATCTAGCTTTGCTGCCATACCAGAAAGCTGCGTTCATACGGACGTACGTACAGACGGACGCACAGACTGAAGGACGGATGGACAGACAACCAGACGAACGGACGGACGGACAGATAGAAGAACGGTCGGACGGTCAGACGAACGGTCCATCCGACAGACGAACAGGCAGACGAACGGACAGACGGACGGACGGACAGACGAACAGACAATAGGACGGATGTACAGACGGCCGGACGGGCGAACGGACGGACAGACTAATAGGCAGACGAACGGACGGATGGACAGACGGACGGACAGACGAAGGGACGGACATGGCTATATAGTCTTAGCCAATCGTCCTGAGAGTAATTTAATAAAAATAATATATATATTTTACTACATATATACATTATGGCGTCTGCCACGCCTCCTACTGCCTATTACAGAGTGAACTCTCCCACAACCCTTGTGCCCCAAATTCCCAATTCCAATGGATTCAGTGTATGAAAATAAAACTGCGCCAGATCTTTTACATAGAGCTCATGCCGAGCACATTCAACGCTGCTCCATCTGGCCCAGACCACTTGGTCGAAATAAGTTAATCGATCAATGGCAATGCCAAAGCCAATAATGAGCATTTGACTTGGGTCCAAGTCGTGGCAGCAGCTTGCAGATGCCAACCCGAAAGGAACTCTTCGACTTGATGACTTTGTTGTCCTGGGATTGGCATTGCGGCGGCTTGGCCTCATTCCCGTCGGATAATAATCTCATACAGACGCAACGTTTACCGTTTTAGCCGTGGCAAAGTGTTAGGTGCTAAAGGCGAAAATTAACTTATCAAACATACATTACAAGCCCAAAGTTAACATTAACAGCATTAACATTAACACGCGCCGCCGTTGGCCCCCAGCGACCTGCCCGCCCCTGCCCGCTCCCCAACCGCTCTCCACTTCCTTCCTTTCACTTGCTATTCGCTTTTTTGCAGTTCCTTTGCGTCGTTCATGTCGATTGTGCGTCCGTTGAAGCTCGAGCTGTGAGCTGTGAGCTGCCAGCTGCCAGCTGCGAGCTTCTAATGGCACAAAACGTTCTCTCGAATTCCCCTAACAATTGAAAGTTGTGGCAAACTAGTAAACGGCACACACACACACACACTCACACACACACACACGCACATTCCATTGCTAGGCTTAACTCTGTGCAGCGTGGAGCTCGCATTCTCTGGAGGCCGCGTCGCTGGCTTCGCTGTTGATTGAGTTGCGTTCGATTGGCACAGACCAGGCCAAAAACATTTTGTCAGCCCATTGAGCCAAGCGTCTGGTGTCGTAATAAATAATTAAAGTCACGCCACGGCCAGCCCCAGCCCCAGCCCCAGCATCAGCTCCAGCCCAAGCCGTGCCGATCCGCGCAATAGCACTTACGCTAAGTACCTACCGACCGGCCGCCCGCCCGCTACGATTGCAGCCAAATATGAATATTTGTGAATAACAAAAGAGATGCGTAAGCTTAAAAGTGAATGCTAGATATACACTCACACACACACACATGAACACACACTTTTACCACATGGACGTCGAATACGAATGGCAATTCACGCATATAAAAGGGAATTTATAAGCGCCTCTCATTAACGATCAAGCATATTGGATTGAATGAAATACAAAATGAGAAAATTTCAATTAAGGCTGACTTAAAGCACGATAAAGAACTTTATTAAAGCTTGAGCAGTGTCAGCTAATGGAACGATTCAAGCTCTCCTAAAGCTTTACTTAGATTTAAGCTAAAACTATATTATAGATCTACTTGGGCTTTAGTTAGATACATGTTACAATTCTCGCCGAGGATACATTAAAGTTCGCTTAAAGCTGCAATAAAGCTCTATTATATAGGTTAAAGCTCTCAACATAGTAACAATTAAAACTCTATTAAAGCTTAGAGTTGTCCTATAAAAGTTCTCTTATTAAAGCTTTCTCAAAGCTTATGAGACATTTGAAGTTTCGCCCAAAGCTGTCTTATAATGATTTTAAAGCTGCTCATGTTAACAGTAAACAAGCGTAAAGTTTTTCGACTTTTTCTTTAAAAAAAAATCGATTAAAGCTTATTAAAGCTATTTTGAAGAAGAAGTTAGCAATGTGAGTCAAGTTTTGAACAAAAGCAAAGCTCCTTAAAGCTCTAAACCAGCGCTAAACTATGTGAGCTACACGCCAGTCACCTCCCAAAGCTCCATCAAAACTTATCAAGTCACTAGATAGCTTTAATAAATAGCAATTGCTTAGCGAATCGCTTAAAGCTTAGCTAAAGGTCCTCCTAAAATCAGCAGTTAAATTACAATAAACAGTCAAAGAACTCGGCTAAAAGATGTTTTACTGTAAAAATGATATAGACATGGCTGAGCTGGCATAACATTGTCACTATGAAGCCATCAAGCTGCTGGCTTGAGCATAAAGAAAGAAAGAAAGACTGAAAGCTTTCAAATGGCAGCCAAACTAAGCTGCTTTCAGCTGGCATTTGCATATGAATAACAATTGAAACAATTGCGAAAGCATAAGCTGAGTATGAGCCAGAATCAATAAGTGGTCGAGCAGCATTGCCAGGCGAAAGCTAAGCTTTAAGTTGTAAGCTTTTAATGCGCACGCGTGTAAGCTTCAAGCCGGGACAGCAGCAAAATGAAAGAAACTGAAAACAATAGAAAACAAAAAAAAACATCAGCTAAGCCAAGTGAACAAATATGGAAACCCTGACAACAGACCCATTCACTGAGTGCCAGCTAAACCTAAGCCGGCGTCAATGCGAAAAATCAATGTTTGATGGCTGCTGCAACATTTGGCACATAATTTAAAGCCAACAACGGCAGCGACATCAGTTGGCTTTAATAAAGCCACAGGCAAGGCACTATATATATCTATCTATATCTATATAGATATATATATGTATATCTATTTATATATATATATATATATATAGATTTTGTTCTTTGCTGACTGCAGAGTAAATTCAGCTAGCGATGCGGCCCTGCGGACTGCATGGCATTTTAGTCACGTACAAACACGAAAGTTATCGAAGATTTAAGCGCACGTACATGATGTTGCTTCCTGGCAAGCAAAACACTCCTGGCCATAGACATAGGCCACAGCTACATGTGTGCGTCTCTGTGTGTGCGTGTGTGTGTGTGGAGATACAGCAAAAAACCAAAAGTCGTCATCAAATGCCGTGAGTTATTGTAAAATTCCAGTTACGTTTTAGACTGAGGTGGCACGTCGCCTCGACAAGGACACACCGAGCGACAACAGTGCCAAGTGCTTGTCAAATTGAAATTAAAAGCCAAATGCTGAAGTGGTTTAGGCCAGAAGGTCCGCAGCCGAAAGTAGACACTGGGCCCTTTTCATTGTATAAAATCAATAAAACCAAATAAAATACGTGCATGTCGCCGCTTGCACATAACTTTTGTACTGATTCGCTGACCAACACGGCTGACCGCTGTTGACCACTTACCAGTTACCAATAACCAGCCAGCCTGCCAGCCAGTCAGCCAGCCAGTCTGGCTATATTTTGCGGCTGTCTGTGCGGTCGCGTGACCTTTTCCAGCAAATCGAATACGAAAAGGGATTCGATACTTTCACTCAGCTACGAGTTTTGGGTCAGCTGCCTTGGCCCTGGTCGCAAGATGCGTCCTGCGGCACTTTTGGCCAATGCTCCCAGCCAAAAGTCCTTAGCCCATTTGACTGACACTTTTTATGGCAACGCAACACAACACGCACTGGCAATAGGAGAGCATTGTTTCCATTTAGCTTAGCCTCAGGCCAAAACTTGGCTTAAAGCAAGTTTTTCAGCTATACTTTTAAAGTGAAATTTGAATTAAATGTTTCATTTGATAACTGCTTAAACATGGAGATATTCAGTTTACTCTATACGAAACTAGGTAAATTATATCTTAAAGCTGCAAGCTATCGCTCTTCTATGAGATTCTCATAGATTCAATTTAGCTAGAAGGCTTTTTTTCCATATACAGCCGTGTTCATAAAAATAGTAGTGCAACATATATATACATATACTATCCATAATCTATTCTTCCACCTATCCTTATCATAATTATATACATAAATAAAAATACAAATAATAATAGTTTTACCTATATATATAAATTTCTTATGCCCTTCTTACCCACGCATTGTCAGCGCTGTAAAGTTGGCAATACTCGAGCAGGCACCGACCAGCTGGAAGTTAATTCTGTTGTTGTTGTTGCTGCCACTGCGCGCCATATGCTACTCGCCTAGCTGGGTCACACTTAATGCTCAAGACTTGGTAGCATTGAATCTGGCCGCGGCCAGGCTATTAAATGCGTCTTAGGAAGAGCAAAACTGTTGCAGATGCCTGCAAGCTTTCGACTTAAGCCATTGACTCACCCCCCCAGCCACCATCAGCTCTTTACCACAACAATATGCTCTCCCCCTCACAAACACACCCACACACACATTTCTATGCTCCGTTATGTAGTGCTAGCTACCGCTGCTGGTGCTGCTGCTGTTTGCTGCTGTTGTTGACATGTGTGCGTAGAAGTCGCCTGCGGCCAATGGCAATGCAATGACAAATAGGCGACAAAACGAAATGAGAAATATGCAGGCATTTCGAGCGGGCAGCGAGTGAGCGAGAGAGAGAGAGAGAGAGAGAGGCAAAGCAGAGGAGATGACGCAGTGGGACAGCAGCAAATAGCAACAGCACCAGTTGAGATTAGAAAAGCATTTGTTGAAATCAAAAAGCCAGAGACAAGCCGGGACAGCCAACTGTATGCGTCATGACAGCAAAGCGAGAGAGAGCGATAGATCCGCAGCAATGGGAGTGAATAGAAAAAAGAAATGCAAAAAGAAACGAGAATATAACTGTGTGCGGATACAGGCACAGGCACAGTCACTGACATCTACAACTTTGTAGTGCTTGTTGCAATGCAGGACAATACGCAGCAAATATTACAGGAACAACAAAGCAAGTGAGAGCGCTCCCAGACCCGAGTAGTCGACGTGACGCTACCCTAGCTACTCCAGCTATAATAATTTCTCATTTTGTTGAATATGCTTATTAGGTACAAAATTTATACTATATTATTATTACTGATCAAAATTATGTTTAACTATAAAAGTAGACCACGAAGAACCTACAGTTACCTTTTTTTTATTAATATGCCTGCTATTGCTTGCTTACAGGGCATCAAAGAAAAAGACAATATAAAGGAAAAGCAATGTCGACAGCAGACAAAGGTCGCATGTGTGAAAATGAAATACCCTCGCCCACTGCGCCGCCACGCCCCTCTGCGCCAGTGAAGAGAGGCTTTAGCAAGGCCCTGCACCAACTTTCAATTAGTGCTGCAAACTAAATTAAGCAATAACTGTTTTTTTGTTGTTTTTTTTTCTGCTCTCATTTTGCTGTTTCGTCTTCGACTGTTCGACAGGCTTTGCCTGCCGCCTGCTCGACGATTTTATGTCTTCGGCTGTGCCAAGGCAACGGCATAAATAACAACAGGCAAATGCCAATGCCGCCGCCATTCGAATTGCAAATTCCAACGGTAAAACAAAATCAAAGCAACAGCAAAAAACTCACTTGAAATCGAGGAATGAATTAGAAAAGGCTGCGCGCCATGAGAACGAAACTTAAATGCTCTGCCTACGTATTGGAGCAAGGGCTGACATTTGTGATTATATTATTGAATAGGGAATTATAGTTAATTTAATAAACTAAAAATTGTTGCTATATAACTTATAAATGAATATGAATATGTACATACTGTAAAAATATATATTAATATGTATATACAAATATATATATAAATATTAAATATATACAATTCATATTTAATCTATATATTTATATATATTATTTATCAAAATAAGATTTTAATTAAATTTCAATTTTAATTGTGGTTTTGATGAAGTTCTAAAATTAAAGAATAATAAAATTTTTAAGAAATTTAAAAAAAAAATTAAAATAATAAAAAAAAATGTAAAAAATAAAAAAAAAATTAAAAAAATATATTTATATATAAATAATATTTTTTATTTTTTTGTAATTTAATTAGAAAATGACAGATTCTACAGACTATAGCAAAGCAAAGATAAAAGCCATAATGATGTTGGCCAACATCATTAGGATTCTCGCTTCCTCTTTGTGTCGCATTCGTAAACGTTTATTAAATCGAGCTCGAGCTGAGCTCAGCTAACTCTCAATATACAGTCGCGTGGATTTGATATGGAGTTGGCACTGTGACCGGCCTCGACTGTTACCACAAAGTCACAATGCCCCGGCCGCAGTGGGGCACTAACTAGGCATAGATGAATGGACGCACGGCTGACTGAGTGGATGGATGTGCTGGGACAAGGCAGTGTCGCCAGCATCGTCGCCTCTATTGTTAAATGCATGAAAAATAGCCAACACGGCCGCTCATCAGACGCCACCTGCAAGCAGGTGTCGTCTCTGTGCGTGTGTCTGTGTGTGTGTGTGTGTGTGTGTGTGTGTGATTCTCTTTGTCTGTGTGTGCTTCAGGTGCGTCAGGTGCATAACTCATGCGCTGCGTAGCGCTGGCGATTTATGGCCAGTGGCTGCAAATGAACAAAGCGGCCAACTCTTTTGACAAATTGCATTGCCGCCTGTTAATTGAATTATGAGCACGAGAGGCGCATGGCAATGGGCCCAAGGATGCAGCAGGACAACGAGGACAAGGATAGCGAAATGATTAAGACGTTTGTGGCCAAAATGCAACGCGTTTTAATTAGCTGGCCGCTGCGGCCAAATTGCACAGCCTTGGCCAACTTGCACAGCTGGCCGCCCGCACTTCGGCCAACACTCGGCGCTAATGAATTAATTAGCTGTAATGCGCATCTAAGCCATCAACGGCCACTGGCTTCTCGCTCCGCCGTATGGACGAATGTCCAAATCAATTTGTCGCCCAGATGCGCGCACAGGTGCTTAACATGCCGATTTGCGTTCAATTAGTATGCCACTTGGCCGAGTTTCGCTCTCATGATGACGCATTGATGGCCGTTTGTCGCCGTAATGCCCCCAGGTGCGACAGCGTCCATTTGCAGCTGGCCATCATATCAAACTAGCAGATGATTGCTTATCAATTAGCTGGCGAATTGCAGCGAGTAAGAGTAACGGGTGAAGCATAGTGAATATCATAGGCAAGCAGCGAGTGACTGCAACGAGAGCAGCGAGAAGCAATAGCTAGTGAAGAGCAAAACAGAGAGAAGCAACGAGTTGCTGCGACGAGTAGCTGGAATGAACGAAAACAGCGAGTAACTACCTTGAGTAGCACTAACGATTAACGCAAGTAGCGAGTGACAGCCACGAGAGCAAGTGATACGCAATAACTAGTGAAGAGCAAAACAAAGAGAAACAACGAGTAGCTAGAATGAACAAGAACAGCGAGTAACTACCATGCAGACTAACGAGTAACAGCAACGGGAAGCAATACCAAAAACAGCGAGTAACAGCTTACCTCATAGACTGCCAGCGAGTTACTGTAACTAGTAGATTGATAAACTGTAAATGAATACAGCGAGTAGCTACAGTGAAGACCAACGAGGAACAGTAACGAGCAGCAATACCTAAAGCAGCGAGTGGCATGATCGAGTAGATGGAATGATTGATTTCAAATGAGAACAGCAAGTAGCAGCGATTGGGATCAACGAGTAGAAGCGACGAGAAGCAGTGGCAAAAGCAGTGAATAAAAATTTACCGAACTGCGTGCCAGTGAATAGCATAAGCGAGTAGCTAGCATGAGTAGCTGCAAATGGGAGCGGCGAGTAACTACAATGAAGAGCAACGAGTAAGAGCAACGAGTAACGACTTACCACACTGTAGAGCAGCGAGTACCAGAATCGAGTAACTAAAATGAATAGCTGCAAATGAGAGAAACGAGTAGCAATCGAAACTAACAAGAAGCAGGCATGAAAAACTGCAACGAGTGATTGTAACGAGTAGCGGGAACAAAGTAAACACGACGAGTGAGTAACAACAACGAGTGGCGCAAACAAACGTGTAACAAGTGGAACAAATAACCGATTACTCGCATTGTTTATGATTCCAACTAAACTAAGACTAAACATAGTAACTAAACAAATGTACAGTTATTATTGAAATTCATTAACGAGTCAATGCCGAACGAGTATTCAATGCATGCCAGTGCAAGGACAACATTCTAGATCCTTAAACTCCTATAGACGATGTCAGCAAACATGCAAACTCTCAATTATTGAAGACAAAATTTAAGATTTAAGACTCAGCTGCGATGCCCACCTGCCTAATCGACCGCGAGATCTACGCATCGTGATGCTGCCCCGCACAACTGCTGCATCAGCAAAATTATCTCCAATTGCATTGAACCAGCGCGGCCAATCGGATGCCAGCCGACAAGGCCAGCCCCAGCCCCAGCCCCAGCCCCGCCCACACCTGCCCCTGCCGCAGCGCCGCTGAAGCGTTACGTTACCAGTAACATAATTAGGATTATCCTGTTGCATTGTTATGGCCCACTTACCACAGAGGGAGAGTTAAATAGAACGACTGAGAGAGAGAGAGAGAGAGAGAGAGAGAGGGAGCTATGCATGCAATTCGTATTGTCAACGCGGCCAATTACTAAAATTATTTGTGCTTCGCTGCTGGCGTCGCTGTCGATGTCGCCGCCACTGCGCATCCAGCAATTGCCATATTTCCCCACCCTCAGCCCGCCCCAACTAAACCAAAATTTTAATCACTGCTGTTCTGTGCTGTTCTGATTAATTGATTAAAGCCGCAATTCGAGCCGCGCGAAATCTACAATTATTTTATACACATACTCAAGAAGTAACTGTGAAAATGTCTTGCATCTCACACACACACACACACGCACGCACGCACGCACGCACGCACGCACGCACACACACGCACAACATCGCGCACATTATGAAGGCATTTTATGTGCTGTCGCGCCAGAGTGGGGGCGGGGCAGGTGGGGCCGGAGCAGTCGCATATTGAGTGTAAACCTATTAGAGAAATTACCAACGAAATGAACCGAAGCCCATGAACCTGGCCGAAAGGCCAATCTGCAGGTCAATTCAATTACTAACGTTCGCCATTGAGCAGGCGCGAGGGCAGCCGCAAGAGTTCACCAAAAAATTATATATATTTAAATTTCATTCAATTAAGTTTAAAATTATGAAAAGTTAGTTTTTTTTTTAAATATTAGTTCGCTTGATGAGAATAATTATTTTTTTTTTGTTTTTACTTTTCTAACCTAAAAATGAGAAATTTTTTATTGTTTTTTTTTTTATTCTGGCTCAATTTATTTTTTGTTTTTAACTTTATATGTAAATATTTTTTTACATTTCTTTCTTAAAAAAAAAGAAAATACAATACAAAATTTGAGTTAAAAATCAATTTCAAATTTATGTTTTTTTTTCCTTTAAAAAAATATTTCTTTGAGATTTAAATTTTAAGCATATATTTATTATTATATATGTATACTAAAATAAATAAAGCATTATCAAATTTGTTTTTTGTTATATAGAAAAATTTTTTTTCATAATTTTTTAAGTATTACATAATTTTTTTTCATCTTTGATACAATATTTAAGTCTTTTATATTTATTTAATATTTTTAAAGATTTTTTTTAAACTTTTCTTTCCTACAAATTGAAAAAAAAAGACAGATTTCAGATTATTTTCTTAGCTTTATTTATTACCATTTTTTTGTTTACTCCTTGAGCGACCCTCGCTCTGCTTATAGCTTTCTGAGCTGTAATTTAAGGCACATATATTTTTGGCTGTAAATATTTAATGCATTCGCCTGATCATTTCAAAAAAAAAAAAAAAAAAAAGAAGAAAAAGAAAAAGAAAAAGAAAAGGAAAGTAGACGAATAAGAAGAAGAAGAAGAAGAAAAGGTGGGCGAACGCCATTTGGCCACGCCCACGCCAACGCCGAACACGACTGGCATGAAAATAAAGCCTGGCCTTGTTATTATTGTTATTAAATTTTACGGCCCATAACTGTTGCCGGCAAGACAAATTAGTGGGGGGCGGCGGGGCATGCTAGGCATAGGCATAGGCGTGGGCGGGGAGTGGGAATGGGAGTATGTGCCTTAGCTAGTGGACCACTAGCCTCTTCCAACTGTGTGTGTGTGTGTGTGTGTGTGTGTGTGTGTGTGTGTGTGTGTGTGTGTGTGTGTGTGTGTGGCTCCTTTACGCACAGCGTTTTAATGTTCTGTTTGTGTGCTCATCAATATTTATTGGGGTTCGAGTACGTGAGCCGCACACAATGAGCGACAGCCACTGCCTTTTGCCGTCTGGCCGTCTTGGCCAGCGGCTCCAAAACGTTTTTGTGCAAATATATTTTCTCTTCCTCTTCTTCTTCTTTTTTTTTCCTATTTCTGTTATTGTTCGCAAGGAACTAAACAATGCTGCCCCGACATATGTATGTATATACCACAATAGCCAGCTCCTGCCCTTGCCCCTGCCACGCCCACTGCCCACTGCCCACTGCCCACCCACTCTCTCCATATTCAAAAACTTCAATTACCGCTAAGTAGCCATTGGGGGCGTTAATCACTTACCTGAGCCTTACCTGCCGATTAACGTTTCATTTGCACATAAATAAAGCCAAGTTTATTGCATATTAAGGCCAGTTGCTGCCAACCAAAAAGTAGGCTACACTATTTATTTATGCATATAACACAAGAGGACAATGGAACGAAACGAATCGGCATTAAACGAAACAAAACGAAACGAAACGGAACGAAACGAAACGTACGCAGCGCATTCGCAAATTTAAGCCGATTGGGCATTGAGATGGGGCGCGTGGTGCGCGTGGTGCGGGTAAACGCTTCAAGCGGCTTTTGTGCTCATAAATAAATAATGCATTATTATGAATAGGCATATCATAGATGCCATAGACAACAAATGCCCGCCCATACGAATCGCCAGCCATTAATAGATATATATATATATATATATATATATGTGTGTGTGTGTGTGTGTGTGACTCTATATAAATATATATTTATCTATAAGTGCTGGACTGCAATTGTTCGGAATGAAAGCAGCGCAGCTATAAACATGATTTAGGCCTAATTTAGCGCAAATTTCATTATGGCATAACAAAATAAAAACAATGGAAATAATTACGCTGGATATATATCAATATATATATATATATATACATATATATATATATATATATATATATATGATATATTTTATCAGACTATGAGTTACGCTCTACGCTCTCCAGTAAAGTTGAATCAACGTTTCCCTGTAATTCCATTTAAAGTTCTGTAATTTGGATTGACCATGAGAGGCTGGAACTAAAAAAAAACTTGAAGTGGACTTGATTTGTAAAGGTATTTGATAAAAATGAATAATAATGAAGCAACTAAAGCAGTTAATACTTCAGACCAGCTCTATTTTCCTAGCCAATCAACCACACAAGTGCTCCATGATATTTAGATCAGGCTTCAACGTTTTGCTTCTGTGAGAATTGAGTATTATCATGTAGAAAACTCAATTTCAAGCTCTGAAAGCGATCTACGCATGCCAAGCTGAATCCAAATAGATGTCATATCAAGATAAAGCTTTGCAACCCTGTAAGCAGCACCCACCGCTTGTCTAACGTTTTCTTTCTTTGGGTAGCCCAAAGCCTACGAAATCTTAAGAGATTTACCATACTTACATTTAGCTGGATAGAAAGCCGTTCTATTCCACCTATGCGTCTGTGCTTCCTTCTGTCTGTGTGGCCTTCCGTCTCTGTCTGTCTGTCTGTCTGTCTGTCCTGCCATCTATCCGTCCGTCTGTCCTTCCATCTATCCTTATGCCTGTACTCCCGTCTGTCCTTCCGCCTGTCCTTCCTTCTGTCTCTCTATCATTTCGTCAATCCATCTGTCCTTCCGTCAATCCGTCCGTTCTTCCGTCTGTCCTTCGGTCTGCTGTCTGTTCGTCCGTCTAACCATCTGTTCTTTCTTCTGTCTGTCCGTCCTTCCTTCTATCTGCCTGTCCTCTCTTATGTCTGTCAGTCCTAGCTGTCCTTCTGTCTGTCTGTCGTCTGTCTGTCATCATCATTTCATCTATCCGCCTGTACTTTCATCTAGCTGTCTGTCCATCTATACGTCTGCCCATCAAAGGACTACAAACTACAAAGTCAAACTACATCAGTCAAATCATCACACGACGAACAATTTTGCTATCGATAACCTAAGGTAATCGATAAATATTTGGCAAAAATATTCATAAAAAAATCAAATATGTCATATTCGATGCAACAAATTGGAAATTCCATATAGATCAACGCGAAAAGCTGTATGGATATGCATCAATAAATATTGTACAATCAATATTGCACAATATATATTCTACAACAGCAACAGCAACAGCAACAGCAGCAAAATAGGTGTATTAAATTCTTAAGCTGGCTAAATGCGATTTGCTGACAGATTTTGAAACGATTTGAGCGATTTTTGTGCAGCTGCAGTTGCCACACATGGCGGCAAGACGTGAGTGTGTTGTTGTTGTTGTTGTGGCAACCTGGCAGCGATATGCTGGTATGCGTGTCCTTGGCTAGCTCTGGCTCTGGCTCTGGCTCTGGCTCTGGCGTGGCGCGGCGCGGCGCGACGTGTCGTGGCCTGGCCATGGCAGCTTGATTACAAACTAAGCCGTTTAGAGAGCGAGCGAGCGAGCGAGCAAGTGGTCGTTCGTTTGCTTTATACAATCAGCTCGATGCCAAGAGGAAGATGACACAAACAAACAAACAAACACACACACACACACACACACACACACTCAGAGGACAGGCTAAGGACGGCCGAGGACAGCCGAGAACAGGCAGGCAAAAGACGGCAAGGACATCATCGCTCACTGATTGCCAGGCGCTCGAACGAAATAACGAAATAACGAATTATGTGTTTGC
Source organism: Drosophila anceps (assembly GCA_035045945.1). Lineage (NCBI taxonomy): Eukaryota > Metazoa > Arthropoda > Insecta > Diptera > Drosophilidae > Drosophila > Drosophila anceps. The sequence continues at coordinate 10,966,370 of JAWNON010000004.1, forward strand.
ATAAATAAATAAGTAGATGCTTGGCAGAAATGGAGCTGACTGAGCTGACTGCCTGCCTGCCTGCCCGGCTGGCTGGCTGGCTGGCTGGCTGGCTGGCTGGCTGAGTGTCTTCCAATTGAATTGAGTAGATGTTACCTCTGCCGCATGCACCGCAGTCGCATTCCGCTAAGCTGGCGCTGGCAGCGCTGTCGTTGCCAGCATTGTCGCGATGTGTTGTGAAAAATTCGCTCGCTTTATTATAAACAAATAGCTGAGATGCGGCAATGCATAGGGCCTTGTCTCTCTCTCTCTCTCTCTCTCTCTCTCTCTCTCTCTCTCCTCTGTCCATCCCTTCGATCGCGCTGACAATGACACGCTCGCCATTATGTGGCAAGCGGGAGGCGCAGCTATGCGCCAGCCAGCCAGCCAGCGGATGTGCACAGTCAGGACGCATGCCACCCGCAGGACGCGGCCTGCTGCTCCATGGCTGGCTGGTGCAGCCAGCGAAATATTGTCGCTTGCAATAAATGCCAAGCATCCGCTGCGCCAGCGACAAGGACGCCAACGACGACCGCCATTATGGCACTGGCGCCATTTTGTTTTGCTGCAAACCGAACCCGCAGCACCGTCACCCGCCCGCCCCACTACCCAGCGCTCACAATCCAAATAACGCGAATGCGATAAATAATGCAGCTTGGCAATTGGCGCTGCCTCGGCCCCATGTCCCATGTCCCATGTCCCATGTCCCATGTCCCATGCCACTGGCTCTGTTTTTTATGCCTTTCGGATGGTTGGCATCGTGCAACGTTCCGCTTTAAGCCCTGCCGCTCCCCAGCGCATCCGAATGCACTTTAAAGGTGCAGCGAGCGGATGTGGCAAGTTGCTTATCAGTTTATGCGACGCTGATTTTGCGCTCACTTCATTTCGATACATTCACAAATCTGAGCGTTATGTGAATTACATTTTGCGCAACTCGTTTGATTCGTTGCATAAAAAAAAAAAAAATTCTTTATGCGTTTCCCTCGAACATGCTGTAGTCTGCTCTGGGTTGGCTTGGGCAAGTGTGGCTGACAGAGAGACCTTTCTATGCGATTCTAATGATCGAAGGCCAAGAGACTTTTCTATGCGATTCGGATGATCTTTGTTTTTCGCTTTCTTCTTTAGTCTCATTCTTCTTCTACTTCTACTGTTTCTATACTTCTACTGCTTCTACTTCTACTTCTTTTACCACTTCTTCTTCTTCTTCTCCTTCTTCTACTTCTTCTTCTTTTACTTCTTCTTCTTCTTCTACTTGTACTTCTCCGTCTTCTTAACTTTATCCATATCATTATCCTTACCCTTATCTTTATCTTTATCTTTATCCTTATTTTGACTTTTATCGTTATAATTATCCTTATTTTTATCCTTATCCATATACTGATCTTTATCCTTATAATTATCCTTATCGTTATCCTTACCCTCATGAATATCCTTATCTTTATCCTTATCGTTATCCTTATCTTTTTCTTCATCCTCACCCTTATCCTTATCGTTATCCTTATTCTAATCCTGATACTTCCAGCTCACTTTCTATTTATCCTTATCTTTATGTTTAACCTCATTCTTATCCTTATCCTTATATCTTGCCCTATAATAATCCTTATCCTTTCCATCTCCATTTCATTTTCCTTTTCTTCCTCTTTCTCTCTCTCTCTCTCTCTCTCTCTCTTTCTCTCTCTCTTTCTCTCTCTCTCACTTTCTCTCTCTCTCTCTCTCTCTCTCTCTCTCTATCTCTATCTCTATCACTATCTCTATCTCCCTCTACCTCTATCTTTATCTCTGTCTCTCTCTATCTCTATCTCTATCTCAATCTCTATCTCTCTTTCTCTCTCTCTCTATCTCTTTCTCTTTCTTTTTCTTTTTCCTTCTCTTTCTCTTTATCCTTCTTTAATTCTTTCTCTCTCTTCTGCTAAGTTAAGTAAGTCATTATGACCTCCTTATCGTACTCTCCGCTCTGCACTCTCACTTCTCACTGCTATCGGCCCTCACCCACTCACTCTGCACATTGCGTATACGCCCAGCCCCCGTGGGATTTGGGGAAAGTGAGTGAAGTGTTTTAGCTTTAAAGTGCTCGAGCGAATGATTAAATTGTCCACTTGTGTCAATTTGTTATGTATGAACTTACAGCGAGGAGGCAACACCTTTCGCTCACCTGTCCGGCGCTGCTTGGCCCGGGTTGGCCAGCAGCAGCAGCCCAGCTGCCCAGTATGAAAAGCGCTATTGTCGCATGTTTTGCTTTTTCACCTTTGACATTTGCTGTTTAATTAAAACATCAACTGAAGCAGAAACAATGAATAATTCACATCATTATGACGTTGACGATGGCCACAAGTGCGCACATGGCCCGCATGCGAGTGGGCGGCTGTGTGTGTGCATAGGTGTGTGTGTGTGTGTGTGGGTGTGTGTGGATGTGTGTGTGGTTTACCATTAGTTTTTGCAATCACTTGAATTCAGCGTCGGCGACTTTTATGCAAATTGCTGCTGAGGTGCCAACAAAAAAATGCTGTCGAGTTTTTGGATGCGTAAAGCGTATAAACTATATCCGGCGCCAGCTGTGAAGCCAATCAGGTTGTCCCTTTCCTACACACACACACGCACACACACACACACATACACACAGGCACTGGCATTTGCCTTAAAGGCTTTAAAAGCAATTTGTGGCACAGCCGAAAAACTAGAAGAGACTCAACTATGGAAAAAAATCTATATCAAAAAATAAATATATATTTATGCACATATATATATATATGTATATATATAGTGCATGGCTATGCCACCTTTATATAATTTTTTTCATTTATTTATTTATTTTGTAGTTTTTTTTTTTATATTTTTTTAGATTTTTTTTGTATTTTTTTCTTCTTCTTTTCGGCTGTTTTTGTGCGTCGCGCGCCATTTATAGTTTGGCGCGTGCGAATTTAATCAAAAGTCAAAGCGAGCAGGATGCGTCAGGATATGCTCGATGCGTGTGCCTATGCGTATGCGTGTGTGCGTGTGTGTGTGCTGACCCACATAAAGGAAAACACCAGCAAATAACTGCGAGCGAGCGACGCGCACAAAAAGACTCATCAAAAACTCATAAATTTGCAATTTTCGACACATGACAAAATAAATTGTAAACAAAGCTGCGCTAAAGCACGAGCCCCAGCAACACACAAACAACAACAACAACAACAGCATGAATAACAAACATAAAAACAAAGACTGCCTGCTGCCTGACTGCCTGACTGCCTGCCTGACGTCCTGCGCCTGCCTGCCTGCACACAGGGCGTATGAAAAATATAAATTTTTTGTGTTTTTGGAGAATTGTTGAAGCCAAAAGTTCATAATAAAACTGATGCCAGCACTAAAAAGCCAAAGCTGATCAATTTGGAACTGGATCTGGAACTGGAACTGGAACTGGAACTGCCAATGCCATCCAAAAGCCCAAAAATAGTGCACAGTTCAAGCCAAAAGCGCTGAGATTGAAATCTGGAACTGCAGGTGAAACTGGAGTTGAAACTGGAGTTGGAACTGGAGCTGGTGCTGCAACTGGAGCTGGGGTTGCAGCTGCAAATGGATCAGACAAATGAAGTAGCGGCTTCATACTATGGGTGACGCAGAAAGGTGGACTCAAAGCAGAGACCGCAATGGAGCCAAGACAAAGATGCTTGGAGAGGAGCTTGTGGCTCTCTCTCTCCCTTTCTCTCTCTATCTATAGAGGGACACTCTCACTCGCTCCCTCTCTCTCTCTCTCTCTCACTCTGCGCCTATCTCTGCATCTCTCTCACCTCCTCTCTCTCTCTCTCTCTCTCTCTATCATCTCTCACTGTCTCTATCTCTCTATCTATCTCTCACTGTCTCTAAATCTTTCTTTGTCTTTTTAGCCTCTCTCTCTCTCTCTTTTTCTCTTTCCCTCTCTTTGTCTATATCTCTCTCTGTCTATCGTTTTCTCTTTCTCTTCCTCTTGGTGTATCGCTCTCTCTCTCTCTCTCTCTATAATTTTCTCCCTCTCTTATTCAGAGAGAATCAGAGAGAGAGAGAATCTCTCTGATTCTCTCTTTCTCTTATTCTTTCCCTTTCTCTGTCCTATCTCTCAAATTATCTCTCCCGTTCTCTCTCTCTCTCTCTCTGATTCTCTACCTCTTTCTTCCTCCCTCTCGCTTTCTTTGCGCTATCTCGCTGATCCTCTCTCTGACTCTCTACCTTTCTTCCTCTTTCTCCACCTCTCTGCTCCCATCTCTCTGATTCTCCATCCCTTTCTCTCACACTCTCTCTCTTTCTCTCTCTCTTTCTCTCTCTCTTTCTCTCTCTCTTTCTCTCTCTTTCTCTCTCTCTCTCTTTCTCTCTTTCTCTCTCTCTATCTCTCTTTCTCTCTCCCCCTCTATTTCTCAGGTTCTCTTTATCTACGTAAGCCTCTCTCTCTCTTTTTTATCTCTTTATTTATATATATACATACATACATATATGTCTCTCTCTCTCTCTTTCTTTCTTTCTCTCTCAATCTCTTGAGCTTATCTCGCTAATTCCGCTTAAATTTAATGCAATTTTTTTCAAGAGACACAGCTCGAAAACCAGCTTTCACTTCGCTTGAATCATGATCAGCTTTACGACGGACTTTTTCGTTTTTTCATCTTATTTGTTCTGGCTGAGTCACGTCTATATATACTCGAATGCAACTTATGTATACATATATATATATATATATATATATATATATATATATATATATATATATATATATATATATATATATATATATATATATAATGCCCGCATATCGAGCGAGATTTCCTTTCAATCAAATTCAACGTCGCGACGTTCGACTCTGTTGCTGATAAATCAAAGTTCACATTGAAGGAGACAAAAAAAGCGCTGCTGCTCGACTCTGTCATACCCTGTACAACATGCTATTCAGTCCGTTCAACACTTCGAGATACCCTGTAAAGCAGGCTAAGATAATGTAGTTATATATTTACTAATATACACTTCATATGATATTACAGGGTATCTCAGTCAATTATATTCAATGCAATATACATATTTGATTTGTATGAATTTTGCATTCTTGTGGTTTCACCCTACACACGCTTAGCCCTACGCCAATGCCCCCACTGCTCGAAGTATGTGTGTGTGTGTGTGTGTGTGTGTGTGTAAATATTTATATTGTACATAAACAAATTCAGTTTTTTTTTTGCTTTCATTTTATCTATTAAGCAACAATGAATATCATTTATAAAGCACATATACAGTTACACTATAGATATACCATATACACACATACATATACATATGTATATATATATACATATGTATGTGTGTTTGTATTTGCATATACATATTATCACTCGATATCAATTTGCTCGTCACTCTGTTCCATTCGCCGTAATTGGAATGCATTGAATTGCGAATTGAGAATTGCGAATTGTGACCCACGGACGTTGCGTCGTGCGCTTTTTGCTGGCAATTGGAGAACGAGAATGAGAACTATACAAATTTGCAGCGACGCTGGCGACGCTGGTGACGGCGACGTCGTCAAGCTTATAAGCGTTTTGCAACCGCAAGCACGAAATAACAACAACAACAACAGCAGCAACAACAACAACAAAAAGCAATAGGAAAAAGTTCAACTAATTAGCGCAAGTGACTTTTGGATCCGTTGCCGTTGCCGTTGCCGTTGCCGTCGCTACCTTCAATTGAACGGCGTTGTTATTGTTGCTGTTGAATAGCATAAAAAAAAAGTTGTACTTGTAGAAGGAAAAAAAAACGTGAAAAAATGGCAATTAACACATTTTTCATAGAGCGTCGCAACCGGTTGAATTTCTAGAGTAGCCGCCGAAAAGTGCAGAGCGAGAGACAGCCAGACAAACGGACGGACAGACGGACGGACGGACGGACGGACGGACGGACGGACAGACTAACTTACACATAATACATAACTTTATCTGTGCTACACACAAACATACACACACTCACTCACACACTCTCTCACACACACACACACACACGTACATGCGCGCTTTGCGCTAATCTTTAAATTGAAAGAAATCTCAGTGGCAGCTTCTGGCGCTGGAGGAGCTACGTAGCTATATGGAATTTATTTAGCTGCCGGCGCTTTTAGTTGGCAGGCGACGTGCGGCGCGAAGAGATCTCAATTATAAAATATTTATATAAAAAAAATATATATTATCAAAAAACTTGTTGCAATTAATGAAAGTTATAAATATTACTACATACATATACACACACACTCTGCCTCGCTCTCTCTCCTTCCCTCTATCTCTCTAACACTCTCTCTCTCTGCTTAAGTCAAAGAACATCGTGCAAAAGTCGCGGGCAAAATAAAGTGCAAGAGTCAGTGCGTCTACAATGCTAAATACAAATCTAATGGCAAATATAGTGCTGAAAGTGCGATAAGGCAACACTTAATCACACACACACACATGAACACTCACACACTCCCACCACACGCCACACACAAGGGCAACGGCAATAAGCACCGTTACTTATCAACTTTGATATCGCGCTCGCCAGCTGGTTCACTCTCTTCCTCTCGCTCGCTCTCAGTTTGTGCGCGTATTACTCTCACGCGTAACTGTTCACTGGCAGCAGTAGCGTACGCACAGTTAGAGCACAGCTGTTGCCGTCGTTCAAGTGTCCCCAGCTAAGAAGAAGCAGCAGCAGCAGCAGCAACAACAACAACAACAACAACAACAACAGTAAGAAGAACAAGAAGCGGCAACAACAATAACAGCAGCGCGCACAAAGCTCGACGCGCAGTTTGCATTGTCGATTATGCAAAGCAACTACAACAAAAACAACAGCAACTGCGGCTTATATACATATGTGTGCATATGCAATATACAACTACAATATATATACATATATATTTATCCCAGTGCATGTGCAAAGCAATTAAAACAAGTGCTCTTAAACAATAACAAAAACAAAAGGAAATATATATATATATATATACTTATGTATGTATATATGTATGTATGTATGTGCATAAGTAAATGTATTTGCGTCACTGCTTACAAAATCAACGCTAAACTCTAACAACAACAACAACAAACTTTACAACACCTAAACACACACACGCACGCACGCTAAACAGTATCACAATGGCCAGAGATAGGCTGCCAGAGCTTTTGCAGGTGAGTCGCTGTGTAAATTGGTGTTTTTTTTTTGTCAAGTTATTAGCGTCAATGTTTTTCCGTTCTTTTTTATTTTTGTTTTTGGGAGAGCGCAAATACAAATATTAACTATTTTAAAAAAAAAAAAATGTCAAAATAATAATAGTAAAAAAAACAGTGTTGCATAAGTGCTGCATAAATAACATCCTGTGGCGCCCAGTGTCATGCAGTAATTTCGTGTGGAGCTGAAAACAAATATATAAATAACTAAAAAATAAAAAAATGATTTATTTATAATTGAAATTTGAAATTTCAAATTTCGATTCGTCTAGCTGCATTTTGTAAGTTTTTTTTGCCGGCATTGCCAAACACTACGCAACATTCCGGATAACCGGCACTAACACTATCTTGCCATTCGACTCTCGCCAATTTAGCTATTTTCCCGCCAGTGCTGGCGGAAGGCAACACTAATAGTGATATAGCAGCTAGCGGGAATTATAGCTAAAAAGAAGAAAATGTGAAAAATTATCAGACCAAGATTTCAGTAGAAAAAGTCAAAGAAAATTCATTAAAATCAAAATTTACGATTAACGGTTATTTATTGCAAGTCAAACAAGAAAAAATGCCCTTCACATTATTTAGCAATTTCTGGCTTGTCTGGCAACACTGCTGCTGGCAGTGTGAGGAAGGGGCGGCATTGTGCGTGCGTGTTTTATCAGCGCTAGATTGCGCACAGATAACAGCGATAAGGTAGCCCTCATGTGAGGGCTATTCCCCCAACCAAAGCTTACTGTTGCTCCAATTTCCGATTTGTTGGCCCACAGCTTTTATTATGCACAACGCTGCCAGATTGTGCATTTCGCGCCCAACGTGCCCAGGCCCAGTCCCCCCTGCGAGAGCAGTAGATCGCTAGCGAACGAAAAAGCTAAAGAAGAAAAAAAAAGAGTCTAATTTAAGCACGAAGTTTTAGTTAGAGCTGCGTCGGCATCGCTGCAGCAGCGATGCTCGAAAATCAATTTTGTTTTTTTTTTTGTATGAAGCTCGGGCTGGTGTGCTAACTGTTTGAGCATTTCGTTAACTATTTATTTTGCAGCGCTCACTGAGCGCCAACTCGACGTCTTCTTCATCGAACGGTTCGTTGTTGCTCAGCGCTTACAACGCCACCACCGAATCCTTAACCAGCAGCAGCAACAACAACAACAACAACAACAGCAGCAGCAGCAGCGGCGGCGTGGACAACAACAAGGATCGCAGCAAAATGTCGCAGCAGGGAACAAATGTGGATGCTATTCTGAATCCAGTAAGTATGCGCGTGTGTGTGTGAGGGAGCGTGACTGTGAGTGTATCGCAACTAGAGCGGAGTTCATATCGTGCATATCGCCTACATGTGAGAATTATGTATGATAATTGTATTAACTGCAAAAATATATACATATGCATAAAACTGTAAATAAACAATGCTAACCAGCTGCAGACTTAGATAAGATTAACATAAGATAAGTGTAAAGTGTAAAATGAAAGAAAGAAAAAATACAACTCACCAGCATTTTCATTCTGTGGACTATGTGTGGCTGCATGGCACACGCAGCCATTTCTAGTCGTCAATTGAAAGTGTTACATATATGTACATATGTATGTACATAGGTGGAACTTGACTCGTGGTCGTTTTGTAAGCGGCACGCTGTCATCGCTAGGCTGCGCTGGAAATTCTCTTTGAATTCTAACTGTTTATCATACAATGTTTTGATGGCCAGGCGAATGAATCAGCCAATGAGCGACGCTGCGAAAGCAGAAATGAATTACTCAATCGAACCGCGTGATAAGCGAATGCTGGCTTATAACGGCGTCTAATTAATAAAATACATATGTATATAAAAATATACATATGGTATGTACCTGTATATATATTTATAGTCTATGTTAATGCCATATGTAAATGCCAATTAAGCTAATATTTGAAATCTTTAATGAGCCGTTATGTTGCAGCAGCTTAGTTAGTCTTCCCAATCTTCCCATTCAGTACCCAAGAACTTTAAGGCTTATATCATGTAATTTAATATTTACCGGAGCAGGGGAAATACAATAATTTTGTTTTGTGAATTGTAAATTGTGAATTCCTTACTGTGGGCCAACAACATAATGATTAAGCCAAGTGGTTGAATGCGTTCATTTAATTGAGCTAATTAATTTATAAATCGATTATTGATGCGCTTTAGCTTGCGGTTCAGTGGCAATCATACAGCGCTGGTCATCAAAATAGTGGCGCGAACAGCAAAATTTTGTGTTAAAAAATTTATATAATTAAAGATATAAATATATATGTATGCTGATTTTAGTACTCGTTTCAAATCGTTTGCCAAATATTATGTTTATCACAAAATTGTCAATCGCACTACTATTTTTGTGACTGCAGCTGTATACTATGTTTGTACGTAGGAAACATAGGAGCTGTGCAGTTAACTGTTATTTCCATATATATTACTAAATCTGTTATTCCATATATATTACAAAATCTGTTCTCTATAATACATAATATAATGTAATAAAATATAATATAATATCATGCAGTATTCAGAAATTCGTTGTCAATTGACGCAAATCATGACCAATCTGGAGGCCATGGACCGCATGTCTCAGACCATTCACTTGCGCACCTTCAGCGGTTGGTACAGTGAACACGCGTTAATGTTAACACCAGATACAGATATATATTTTCCACAGAGAACGAAATGGATGAGCTACACAATAAGAATCTGAAACTGGGCAATAGCCTGATGAGCCGTTTCAGGGAGTTCAAAGCGAATCTGCCGGCAGAGACGGACTACAGTCTGGAGGCGCGTATGAAGCGCACCTTGTTCTATGGCCTGTACCAGACCTTTATCAATCTGTGGCAAAAGAACGAACAGTTCCTGCAGAACTATGAGACGAAGGTGAAGAAGAATCTGCGCATGCACTCCAAGATCAGTAAGTGAACTTCCGATCGACAGATCGACAATAAACGATAATAATCGATCGATAATTAATGCCCAATTTTGTTTAGTCAATGCAGAGGCGACAGAGCAGGAGATTGAGCTGCTGATCGAGAACAAGACAACAAAGCTCTTTGTAGACAATGTGAGTACCTGTTGGCCATGGCAGAAGCTACTTTTTTTTTTTATTTTATAACAACAAACAATCGATTTAGATACTGCAAGAGACTGATAAGGAGCGCCAGACGCTGCGCGATCTGATGGATCGTTTCAATGAGCTGCGCAAGCTGGAGAAATCAATTGAGGATGTCCATGCATTGTTCATGCGCATCCAAACGCTCGTCATGGAGCAGAGCGAGACAATACAGCGTGTGGAGTTCCATGCGAATCAAGCGACACTTTATACTGAGAAGGGCGGCACTGAGCTCGACAAGGCCAACGAATATCGGGAAAAGGCGCGCAAGGTTAGCTCAATTGGAATTCAATTTCTTCACATGAATTTTCATTAATTTTCTTTTTTTTATTTTATTTTTACAGAAAAAAATAATGCTCATTGCCATACTCGTTGCAGTTGTATTAGTTTTAATATTTATTGGTATTTATTTGTGATGCACACAATCGCAATATATTTTTTTTTTTATATATATAGGAGAAATAAATTAAATTTTGCTACGCGGTTTTTGTTTTACTCGTTTGCAGAGTTTTAAATGCTTAACTCACCACAGCTGGGCTACGCGCGCATACAGGGTTGCATTTACTGTCGCTGCAAATGTCTGTAAATGAAATGACATATTTTCTGTCAGCTGATTTTTGTTTATAAATAGTAAACGTACGCCTTTGAATGGTTGGCATTATTAATAAAAGCCAAAAACAGGCAGGCAAAACATTATATTTGTTGCACACATTTTTTTTTATATTTGCAAATATGACAGTTTAATGATATTTTACTCCGCTTGTGCTGTTAACGTTAACGTACGCTGTTAAACGCAATCGTCTGTTCCGTTACGGGACAATACATTTAAAAAACGCGAAATAAAAACTTTATAACACCGAAATCTGGATTAACAGTAAGTAATTAAACTAAGATAGTAGAACATCTCCAATATAAAATTGTTTATTTATATCGAACTAATCTTCATTTTTATTTTAAAAAAAAAAAGCATTTTGAATTTAAATTTAAATTTAAATAAAATGTATTTGACATTACGTTACGTTCGATAAATACACATGTAAATTTGCGAGGCAAGCTGAGAAGTGCAGATAGCATGGGTACGATGGCATTTGCTTAAAATCTGTCATTTCACAGCAATTATGCTGAACAAGACTTCATTTCATAGGAACGTTCAAATTCAAGCTAATTGAATCAGCAATGTATATGCATAAATTTGTAACGTAAGCGCAGATTGAGTAACGTAATCAGCAAGATCTTAACATAGCAATGTTATGCATATGTTAACGGTGCAAATAGCCATAGCCGCGACTCAACATAACATCATAAGCTGCTAAAAATGCAAAACAATGAAGATAAATAAAACACAAAACGACAACAGAACATACGCAAAATAAATAATTAATTACCATTTTTGGGGTAAGTGTGTAATAAATTGAATGCAATATGCAGCCAGTGATCAAAGGAGAGCAAACATCTCTAAACGCAAACACAATTCAACTTCTTGACCCATTGGCGAGCGCCATTTTTTCGCTGGCGTCGCACAAAGTTTGCTATTAAATCGCTTGAAACTGAGAATCTATTGTTGCTTAGCATGCATAAACGCTTGTCACAGCATAATAATAGCAATTATTATTACTAAACTTTGCAGCTTGTTGGTTTGGGACCGTGGCAGGGCCGCCAGCGCCAGTGGCATAAAATGGAAGACAACAGCAGCAGCAGCAGCAGCATGTGTAAAAGTGTGAAATTTGCGGCCGAATCTGTTGCTGTTGTCACCGAAGCAGCAGCAGCCAGTGCAGCCACTGCAACCACAAGCAATGGCAAAGGTGTGCAGTTCAAGCTGTCCGCCGCTGCCGCTGCCGCCGCAGCAGCAGCAGCCGCCGCCGCCGCAGAGCCCGAGGAGCTGCTCGGCTCGGTGACAACGCAGAATTGTCCGGGCACACGGGCGAGCGCGCGTGTCATACAAAAGATGAAACTTGATCTGACGCGTCCGATGACGCCACCGCCGGCCGAACGCGAGCACAGCAAGAAAGAGGAGAAGGCCGCACAGAAGACGCCCTCACAGCTGCGCGCTGCCAGCAAAACAACCTGGACAAATCTCGAACGCAACTGCTTCTTCGATGCACTCAATGAGTTTGGCAAAGATTTCGAGGCAGTCTCCAATTGCATCAATGCGAAGCTGAAGCGTCGCAACTCGAGCAGCGACTACAGCTTCAAGACCAAGGATCAAGTGCGCCAGCATTACTACCAAACATATCACAAGATTGGCAAATATGTGCGCTTCACGGACGGTAAGTTGAAGCAGCAGCCATAAGCTCATTCCTTAGCATAGTAAACATTTCCTGTACTCTAGAGCTTAAGAAGCCCGCCCAGGAGCTGTACACGCTGATCAACTATGGTGAGATGCGTCGCAAGCTGCAGTTTCTCACGGAGAAGCACTTCATGAAGCTGAAGCAGCTGATCTATCAGGGTCACATCACGGTGCGCAGCAAGGGCAAGAATATACGCATCAAGACGCCCTCGTGCAAGGCGCTGCGTCGTCTCAATCAGCTCGATGGTGAGTCTCTCAGCCTAAGTATGATCTGAACTGAATCCATAACAAAGTCACTGCAATGCATCGCTTACAGATACACTGGAGGACATACGCTTGCCCAGCAAGATTGAAGTGCTGGTGAATCCGGCGAATATGGAGGCGTTTGGACGTGTACAGTCGCTGGCGCAGAATCCGCGCGGACGCGCTATTGTGCCGCTGCACAAGAAGCTAATCACGTTCATCAAAACGTTTCAGTACAAATGGCGTAGTGTTGATGCCAGGCTGGCGGAGGAGCAGCTGCTGTCGAGCAGCGCCGCCGGTGGCGCCGAGCCGGCCGAGACTTTCACGGAGCCAACGGTTTGCTTTCTGCCCAAACCGGGCGTGCCCATACATCGTCCGCTGTTGAGCATTACGGCGTACTTGAGCAGCGTCAACATCTGCCTGACCGCCTACGAGGAGCGTCTGGGCGTCAAAGTGCGCAGCGAGACATTGGATAGCACCGCAGCGGCGGCTGCAGCCAGCGCCAAACGTGCACGCACCGAGAGCGGCTCAGAGAAACGTTCGCCGGAGACCAAAAAGCTAAAGCCGCTGTGCAGTCCGGCGCACGACAAGTCCATGGACGAGCTGGTCGACGGTAACAATCATGTCAAGCTGGAGCACAACAGCGGCGATGAGCTGAGCGAGGAGATCAACGAGCTGCTCACAACCACAAATGCTGGCGCAACAGCTGAGCCACGCAGTAATACCACGGCGGCTGCACCACCGCCCGCGCCAGTGTCAGTGCCAGCTCCCGCTCCCGCTCCCGCTGCGGCGCCAGCGCCCACACGTGCCAAACGCGGCGATGGCCTTGGCGCTGGTGGCGGCAAAGGTGCTAAGGCGGCGGCTGCAGCGCGCAACTTCAAACCGCTGCTGAGCGATGACGTGATCAAGCGCATACGCCGTGGCTGGACGATATCGAACTCAGCCGATATAACCATTGGGGATCTGTATGTGGTGCTGGGCCAGGACTCCAAGCTGGAGCTCGAGTATTACTGGTGTGACGTGGAGCAGGGCGCACCGAGCGGCGCCACTGGTGTCAGCACATCGTCGAGCACGCCGAGCACCTCGTCCTCAACGTCCTCCACATCGCTGCCCTACAATGCCAACGACTGTGATAGCGTCGAACGCGTCAAGGCCATCAGCACGGCCACCGTTAGCAACAAGCTCAAGCATCTGCTGCTCGTCGCCAATCTCAGCGAGCGTGTGCGCAAGCGTCAATGCAACTGTGGCCACAGCTGTGATCGCAAGCGCGATCTCATCACCAAGGCGCGCTGGCTGAGCAACCTGAGCACGGGCACAGCCGGTGGCGCCGGAGCTCCCGCAGCGACCACAACTGCCGGCGATGGCAACGAGGTCGTCTTTCGCACGCCCATGCTGCCCGTGCGTCGGCCCATGCTCAACATCATTGATCCAGTGCGTCAGCTGAGCAAAGTGCGTAGTTCATTTTTTTTTTCACTATTTCTCTAGAGAAAACTAAGTTTTATGATTTCTTTTTTTTTAGATCTCGCGCCAGAAGCTGTCGCGGCAGGTGCTGGTGCAGCGTTGCCTGTTGCCGCCCGCCTCGGTTGACCAGCCGTACGATGTGCTCAGCCTGCGCAATTTGCAAAACGGTCTCTTCGAGCCCATCGAGCACGTGAGCAGCAGCAGCAGCAACAGCGAGATCAACGCCGTGCTGTCCAAGCTGAACGCGATCAGTAGCCAGCGGCAGGCTGAGCTGGAGGCGCGCAACAGCAGCATCAGCAGCGGAAGTGCCAGCGGCAGCAGCAACAACAGCAACAACAACAGCAACAACAACAGCAACAACAACAGCAGCAACAACAACAACAACAACAGCAGCAGCAACAGTCACAGTCATAACAACAACAATGAGTACATTAGCAGCGACTGCAGCGGCTCGGGCGTCAGCGGATTGGACATGCCCGACTTAGACTTTGCCGTAGAGCCAACGACACTGCCCCAGGCAGCCACAAGCACAACGCTGCCGGAGGATGTGCAGGATGAGAGCACCAGTAAGACGAACCAGTTCCAAATGTATTACCAAGGCCAATTTAATCTTAACTTAAGCATTGCCATTGCCAAACGTTCCGCTTGTCTGCTGCTCAAGCACTATGTCGCCATCCCCCTTCATTCTATAACCAAATCTTATCAACTGTACTGATCTGGTTTAAATTTTGTATGTTTACTTAGCTCAAAACTTCTTCAATGGCAGCGTCAGTCCGATGCATTTGCTGCGCGACTCCACGTCCAATGCACGCTGGCTGGAGGAGAATATTAATGACTTTTCGCTGACCAGCTTACTGGGGCATCTCGATGACTTTGATGCCACGCGCGATATACTGGTGAGTTGAATGCAGCAGCAGCAGCAGCAGCAGCAGCCGCAGCCGCAGTTGCAACACTTTTCATTCACTTCAATTTGGTTTTCTATGGCAGGATCCCTCGTCGAACATGTCGGTGATCAGCGAGAGCAGCGTGGACTATCGTCACAAGTTTCAGGAAATTTCAGCTTTGCTGCAGCAGCAGGAGAAGGATTAACACAATACTAAACAGCGTGTAGCGACGGCACCTACACACACACACACACTATGTTGTCGTTCTTGAATTTGATTTGTTTTTTTTTTTTTTGTATTATTTATCAGTTGCAGCACCGAATAATGCTACTTCCAACACAAAACAAAATTTATGCTCCCAATTGAACGCGGATATTATTAATGTTAATTTCAACATTTTCAATATATATATATATATATCTATATTTTAAACTATCTACCAATATTTGCCAGTCTAGGCCTTGTGATTTTGAATTTGTTCTTTTACTTTTAATATTAATCATACTTTTATCTTTATATATATATGTACTGCGAAACATACACACATGCTCGATATTTATTTCATACATATTATACTATGCCTAAGTATTACACGCCCACAAGGGGTTTCAATTTCATTACTTTTTTCACAATTATTATTTTTCTTTTTTTTTTTGTTTTGGTTGTAGCTATTAGATTAGCTTAGTTATATAGTAATTTAGTCGAGAATAAGTTGTATTGTAGTTGTAATACGAAATATGCATACAAATATAATAATAAATAACAGTTAACCCTGTGTATATACGCCCGAAAAAGAAGAGACATGAATTTTGCCTTTATATATACTAAAAATAAAATTATTTATATAATTTAAATCACTTCGCCAAGTGCCAAAACCTGGAATTTAACACAAAATAAGATTAACGTTAAAAAAGTACCTAAAAATGGTACATTTTAAGACAACGTTTTTGGTACATTTTGTGCATACGTTTTTGGTACATTTTGCGCAGACGTCGCTGTTAGACGTACAGTGGTGCACAGCTTATTTCAACCAGCAACTATAAACAATTAGGCATCTATAAAATCTAAGCTAATAGAGATATACAAACAAATTTAATTCAAGTGTTCTAATATTTGATAAGTTAAAACATTAGACTGGCAACTTGGATTTACGTTTTTAGTTTAGATTTTATACTTTTTAGTTAGTGGTTGAAATAAAGTAAGAGCCACTGTACGCCATACTTGCGAATGCATGTATGTATGCGTGTGCAAACACTTAAAGCCCTGACAGTTGCTGCAAGCATTTCCTGAATGGAAGATACATACATACATATATATACAAACACCATACATATATGTATATGTCTGTAAGTATGTGTGTTATTACATTTCCAGTTAAATCGCTGATTCTCGAACGCTGCTTTGCAATCGGCACTTAAGATACCGCTGTATACGTGTGCACACACACACACACACACACAGTGCCGCTAGTGGGAGTGCAATGAACGTGAGCACACTTCAAGAAAGCGAGAGTGTAAGAGTGTGAAAATGTTAGAGTGCGCGCGGGAGAGAGAGAGAAAGAGAGAGAGAGAGCGTAAGAGGTGGAGAGAGAGAGAGCTGAGGCGTAGTAAATAGTTCCGATAAGCAACGGCAGTATGCGATTGCTGTTTGTTGTTATTGTTGTTGTTGCTATTGGTTTTGTGTCAGAGACGCTGGCAGCGCTGCGTCTTAGCTTACCGCTACAAAGTGTTAATCATTATTTTTATGTCTTTTTGTTATTGTGCTCTGTTCTTATTACTATAATTTTTGCAGCTTAGGCGTTTTATGATGCGCCAGTCGAGTTTGTCACATTAGTTGGCTGCCAGACGTGCCAGCGACAGCAGCGACAACGACAGCGACGACAGCGACAGCATAAACAACATGGCAAAGAGCAGCAGCGTAAGTCTCCTAGACTTGGCCCATTTCGACGGATTCAACTTATCATTCGGTTTGTTTGTTTTTCTACAGCCGCAGCATATCTTGAAATTGAACGCCGAGCAGCGGCGTCGATTCGTGGACTCGTTTGATTGGGTGTACAGTGACATAGATGGTGTCATCTATAACCTGGAGGCGGATGTGCCGAATGCCGACCAGGCCTATGCGGCGCTCGAGCGTGCCGGCAAACGGCTGACCTATGTGACCAACAATAGCGTGCGCACCAGGGAGCAAACGGTGCGACGCTTTGCCAAGTCCAACATACAAGTAGTGCCGCAACAGATCTGGCATCCGGCCCAGACGCTGGTCTACTATTTGCGCAGCATCCAGTTCGACGGGCTCATCTATATCATGGCCACGCCACAGTTCAAGGCGGTGCTGCAGCAGGCGGGCTTCCAACTGCTCGATGGCGTAAGTAGCAATCGATCTGGTCGAGCTTATCTTCTAACTCGCTGCTCCACTGTTTAGCCCAATCATTTTATTGAGGACAGCTATGAGGATCTGGCGCGCAACATATTCGACAAGCAGCCAGTGCGCGCTGTGGTCATCGATGTTGATTTCAATCTCACCTCATCCAAGCTGCTGCGCGCCCATCTATATTTGCGTCAGCCCGACTGCCTGCTGATCAGCGGCGCCACAGATCGCTTGCTGCCGGTTGGCAAGGGTCTGAACATCATTGGACCTGGCGCCTTTGCCTCCATACTGGTGGAGGCCAGCGGCAGGCAGCCGATTGTCGTGGGCAAGCCGGGCCGTACGCTGGGCGACATGCTGCTCCAGCAGCACAACATCACGGATCCAGGGCGTGTGCTCATGATTGGCGACATGTTGGCGCAGGATGTGCGCTTCGGTCGTATGTTCGGCTTCCAAACGCTGCTCGTCCTAAGCGGCGGCTGCTCGCTCGATCAGCTGCTGGCTGAAACGGATCCTGAATTGCTGCCGGACTACTATGCCGACAGCGTGGCGGACCTGGTGCCATTGCTTGCCGAGCTGGTGCCCAAGGCGCATGGCTAATCCTAGACTAGCTGAACAATATTTGCAGATATATATAGGTGACCTTGTTATACATATACATATAAAATGTATGCTTAAGTATCCCCCAAGTATTCCGCTTTCATTTAGTATGCATATATATATAAATATATATATATATATATATATATATATATATATATATATATATATATATATATATATATATATATATATATATATATATATATATATCAAATTTTTGATAAGATATTGCTTGGAATATATATATATGTATATATATAAGATTCACTTTAGCTATTGTTTCCACTTGCAACTATCAAATTCGATTCGGCTACGACTTGAATGAGAATGGCGATCTCTAAGCAACCTCTCTCTCTCTCTCTCTCTCTCTCCCATCTATATAGACATTATATAGTACTATATGAACTGTCGACTTTATTGCAACTAGAATTCTAGAACTAAGTTAAACAGGCTATTTGGGTCCCCCGCCTCACTTGGGCTTCTCGCACAGCTCGCCCAGGCAATCGGCCACGTAGTCCGGCATATGGGCGTGGCCGGCGGGCAGGCTGTCCACATCGGCCTGGCTGCTGCCGCCGGTGAGCACCAGCAGCGTCTGATAGCCGCTGGTGCGTGCGAAGCCAATGTCACTGGCCAAACTGTCGCCGACGAAGAGCACCCGATGGGCCGGAATGTGGGCGTGTTGCTGGCGCAGTAGCTGACGCAGTGCCTCGCCCGGTTTGCCCAGCACCGTCGGCTGACGGCCCGTCGACTGGGCGACAATATCAATGAATGGACCGGGTCCTGACAAAAGACGCAACCATTGAGAGTTAATCGAGGCGAAGTTAAGGCTAAGTTAAGTCAATGCCCACCAATGATGTCGCCATCGCCGAATGGTATCAGCGCATCGGCCGCGCCGGCCAGGAACAAACAGTTGGGATTCTGCAGCTGGACGTGAGCACGCATCAGCTTCGTTGCCGTCAAATTGAAGTCCACATCGATGATGACCGCGTCCACGCGCTCGCCGCCAAAGATGGCCTCGCGCAGCTCCGCCAGACTCTTGATGACGCGGCCCTCGCGCTGACCCGTGCGAAATCTGGTGAATCTCTGTCAAACAACCGGAAGCACAAGCCACTCACCTCCTGGCTTAGCCGAAAGCCAGCATCGCACAGCAGCTGCTTGAACGGCGGCGACGCCAGACAATAGATCAGCCCGCCAAAGCCAATGCCCTTCAGATGATCACAAATGGCCTGCGCCGGATGCACAATCTGTTCCTGTTGGCCAATAGTCATGGAAATGCTCTAATCCTTGTTCAGTGGACATACCTTCGCCACATCCAGCTGCGCCTGCTGGCCAAACTTGTGCAGATGCTCCGCCACCGAGCTGATGCTGTTGTTGGTCACGAAGGTCAGACGTTTGCCACGGCGCTGCAGCTCCGCCAGGGCCTGTGCTGAGCCGGGTATAAAGTCACGCAGCGTATACCAGACAACACCTGCAGACAGAGCGTTAACACCTGAGAGCACTTGCAATGCTCCAAGACTTTGTTTCATTCCATTTCGTTTCGCAGCGAATTGAGAGTGGAATGAAAGGAAATGGAATTTGTATTATATAGAAATTTTAGATTTGAATTACTTTTGTTACTATATATAGAGAGAGAAAGAGAGAGAAAGAGAGAGAGAGAGAGAGCGAGAGTACAGTCTCCTGCATTTTTCAGCTCTGATGAACAAAACTCAAGAAATAATTATAAAAAATTGAAAAAAAAAAATTTTGAAAATATATTTAAACTGCACTTAGTATATAGTATATGCATATGCGAGGGCTGTTCATAAAGTAACGCGAATTTTGAGTTTCCATGGCGTTTTCTATTTGGCTTTATGTTGCGATTCATTTACCTGACTTCAGCCAACAAGTTCCACCAATTTGAATGCTCAGTTAACTTTTGACAGCTATTTGGCTTAGATGTCTTCTATAGTGGCCTAAGTAGCAAAGAAGCTGCATCAAATTCTTAGCCAAACTCAAGAGTCTAAGGAAGGAACAGTCTAATGCGCTGGAACGTTTTCTACGACCCGACAAGCTGTAGAAGCCCATTAAAAGACAATCCTACACTAAGATTGAGCAGATTCAGGTGATATCCAAGGCGCAGCTGCAACAAGTTCGAATATGGGAAAAGAAAACTTGGTGCAAAAGTCTAAAACATCAGATTGGGGCGGATCAAATAGATATAGTCATGAATATATCACTAATTCACGAAACAATTCACACAAAATGCGCAATACTTATTGAACAGCCCTCGCATGTGTTGAACAAACCATCGCAATCACAGAAGACCACATCGAATGAATTAAAGAAGGTTTCACGTTCCGCTGCGCTGAGCTGCTTAAAGATCTTGGGCTGTGTCAAAGATAATGAAAGATTTGTGATACATATATAAATAGATACATATGTAGAGCAAATTAAAAGATTCTAGATGAATTCAGATTCTATATGTATGTATGAGCAGATTCCAGATGACTGACGCAAGCTGCGGCCATTTGGCTTAGGTGAATGCAGCGTCTGAACTACTTACGGAGCTGCCGCTCATTTTACACTCAGCGAAAAAGGCGGGTTAAAGTTGAGCGTTGATTTGTGAGATTATTTTTGTGCTCGGCGCGTCTTATGCAAATTGCATTGAAGCGTTGCGTCAAAAAAAAAAAAAAAAAAAAAAAAACGCAGACCAAAGCTCCAGTTACCCGCGACTATAATGCTCGACTGACCAAAGACAATTGACGTAGGCAGCCAGCCAGCTGGCAGATCGGATCGGATCGGATCGGCACGGCACGGAATGGGCTGGCCAACGGCTCTAGGGCATTCATTTCAATTTAGCTGCCAGCGATTTGATTAGCCGCACGCTCGATGATCGCGCCGTGTCTAGTGTTGAGTGTCACAAGTTCTCGATATGCCTCAATTGTTTGCATCCACCAAAGACGCATTACAGTTGCTGCTGTTCCAATTGATTTGACACCATATCTACAGATATAGATATGCTATGATGTGATAGATATACATAGAGCTACAGTTAAGTAGTTGTAGTGCTTGCGCTTCCGGTTCTGCTCGCTCACCTGACCTGTAGCACTAGAGCGTAGATCATTACAGATCTTACTAGAGATCAGTATAGCCTATACATGATATTTCCTTACTATCTATACTATATATACACATGTTCAATTATGTTTCTGTTTGTAGCTGACCAAGCTAAGCGTTAGTCTCAAAGAGAAGAGCTTGGAAATCTCTTAAATTGTAGTAAATTATATATATATTTATATGTATATGATTTCATATCTAAATGTTTTTTTCTATAATATATAAAGTATATATAGCTGTGGTCATAAAAATAGTAGTGCGACTGAAATGTTGAATAGCAACATTTTGTAAAGCACATATTTTACAAACAAGTTATACTCGTCACTCCAACGATAATATAAATCGAATATACTCGTATATAAGCCAAGCAAATTCAACATTCGCATTACTTTTTGAACACACCTCATACATATGTACATATATGAAGTACTTCACTCTCTCTCTCTCTGTCTCCCTCTCTCTCTCTCTCTCTCTCTCTCTCTCTCTCTCTCTCTCTCTCCCTCTCTCTCTCTCTCTCTCTGTTCTAGAAGACTCTTCAAATATGATTTTCTATATATTTTCTTTAGTATCTTTATATCTTCTATCTATCCACTCTATATATGGGATATCTATATGTAACTCATCATACCATCTTTATGAATTCTCCAAGTCTGCCCATAGATAACTCCTCAATTGTGTTTATCTAGACATTTTCTGTTTCTTTGCAGCTTTTATAAGTCTATGTGATAGCCAAACATTTGTAACATTTCAATTATGATTTTCCATACTATCTTCATATATTCTATATATACTCTATCCATATTTATTTTCTATACCATCCTTAGACCTTTTATAAGACTTTCCATAAAATTCATATGTAACTCTTCAATTATTATGTTCTATATATATATATATATATATATATATATATATATATATATATATATATATATATATATATATATATATATATATATATATATATATATATATATATATATATATATATATATATATATATATATATATATATATATATATATATATATATATATATATATATATATATATATATATATATACTTTTACTTCATACTTCTCTAAGTCCATTCATTCTTATCACTCGCACATGAGCTCTTCAAGCTTAGCTTCCTATGATCATTCTATATCTTTCGATATGATTTGCCCAAGTGATACGCTTTACCTTATCAAAGTTTCAGTTCTATTTTCCAGAATTTTAGATTCTTCTTTAGCTTCTCTGGTTTCTTTCACTTTTTCTTTCCACTTTTACCACCCTCTTCATAAGAATTTCTAGTTTTTTATTTTGTTTTTATTATAATTTCATTTCATTTTATTTTTCTTTATTTTTTTAACATTTTTCAAGTCATTTTTTAATCTCATTTGTTTTTTATTTTCTTTTCTTTTTTTTTGTAAATTGTTAACAATTCGATGTGTAAATTTACATTTAGAACATTCTGTACATTGCAACACATCTCTCTCTCTCTATATATATATATATATATATATATATATATATATATATATATATATATATATATATATATATATATATATATATATATACTTTTACTTCATACTTCTCTAAGTCCATTCATTCTTATCACTCGCACATGAGCTCTTCAAGCTTAGCTTCCTATGATCATTCTATATCTTTCGATATGATTTGCCCAAGTGATACGCTTTACCTTATCAAAGTTTCAGTTCTATTTTCCAGAATTTTAGATTCTTCTTTAGCTTCTCTGGTTTCTTTCACTTTTTCTTTCCACTTTTACCACCCTCTTCATAAGAATTTCTAGTTTTTTATTTTGTTTTTATTATAATTTCATTTCATTTTATTTTTCTTTATTTTTTTAACATTTTTCAAGTCATTTTTTAATCTCATTTGTTTTTTATTTTCTTTTCTTTTTTTTTGTAAATTGTTAACAATTCGATGTGTAAATTTACATTTAGAACATTCTGTACATTGCAACACATCTCTCTCTCTCTCTCTCTCTCTTTATCTCTCTCTATTTCTTTCTCGCTCTCTCTCTCTCTCTCTCTGCTCTCTTTTTTGTATATAAATATATATATCAAAATAATAAAAAATATTAATTGCATCTCTTAATCTTTTATATTTTGTTGTATAAAACATATTTTTGTTCGTTTGTTTGTTTGTTTTTTTGTGCTGGGCGAAAGTAACACAAAATCGTATAAACAACTCACATAAAGCAGCACGTACTATACATATGGGTGTATAGGGTGTGTGTGTGTGTGTGTTGTGTGTGTGTGTGTGTGTGTATGTGTAGATGGTATAAGGTACATTGGATTGTTTTTGTTGATGTTGCTTATTTACAACTATGCTAAGCACTCGCAATCTGATAGTTTTTGGCTTAACAGCAAGATACATACATATACATACATATATATATATATATATATATGCATCGTTACATCGACTTAGGTACAAACATAAGATTAGATCGAAAAGAACATGCGTGTATGATTAGATAACTTGAAGTGATCTTTGGACGCGAATACCAAGCAGTCCTCAAAGATGTACAAATTCTCTGAGCCAAAAGCGATCGAGGCGTTCATAAAAATAGTAGTGCGTCTGAAATTTTGGATAGCAAAACTTTGTGATAAACCCAATTTATTGAAAACCAATTTGAAACGAGTATTAGGATTAACATATATATTTACATACATATATATATATATATATATATATATATATATATATATATATATATATATATATATATATATATATATATATATATATATATATATATATATATATATATATATATATATATATATATATATATATATATATTAAAATTATTTTCAAAATATTATGTTTATCACAAAATGTTGATAATCAACATTTCAATCGCACTACTATTTTTATGAACACAGCTGTATATACTATATACAGATGTATATATAGTATATATATGTGCATATACATACATGATTTTAATGCCTGTCGAACACTTTACTATTTGGCATTTTATACAAAATTTACATATAAGTTTATCTGGTTTTTTTTTCAGGGTGGGGCGGGGCTGAAAGATTGTTTTGCTTGTTCGGGGAAGTGGGGGAGGAGGAGGGCGTTATGCTGACTGGAGCAATTTGTTGCTCCCGTTTGCTTAGTGTTTTGAGCATCGGACATGGTTAAGTACGTTTCATCGAACTCTATGCATGTTACATTAATTATATACAAAAGTATATAAGCTATATTTGTTTCTATAAATATAAATCATTCACAATACGACGCTTAAGAACTAAAATGCACTTGATTCGACGCTGGCATACACAAAATATACAAATACAAACAACAACGAAAAATATGGACATGCAGTTGGTTTTAGGCTGATTGAGTCTTAGACATAAGTTGTTGCATTGTCATTCAGAGTCGCATTGTTGCCATTTAGACGCAGACGCAGCGACTCCTCCTGCTGCTGCTGCTGCTCCTGGGCCTGATGCTTCTCATACTCGATGATGTGCTCGCGCAGCAGAAAGTTTTCACGTTTGATGCGCTTCAGCAGGCGCGCCGATACATCGGGCACGGCCCAACGCAAAATGCCCTGCAGCATGCTTATGATATTCTAGAACAAAAAAAAAAAATATGAAGTATACAATATATTGAAATGATATCTATGTGCGGCAAATATTACTTGATAGATGACAATGAAGGCCAGGCGGGCCGTTAGGATCTTCCAGTAGATCATGGGCCGCTTATAGGGTGGGTTCTCCCACGGATCATTGCGGAATTCAATATAATGGCACAGCGTCACATTGGCCTCATTGCTAACATCCAGCAACGATTGCGTCCTATAGTCCTTGGTATAAAAGGTGGCCAGCGTAAAGTTCAGATAGCCATTCAGCTCGGGATCATCGTGGGTAGCTTTGTAAACGAGTTTCGGTATAAAGTTGGTGCTAAATGCAATTATCATGGCCTGCACGAAACGTTTGAGAATATCTAGCGATAGAGTTGAAAGATATTAAGTTGTGGACTACTCACGCTCGAAGCGACCGAGATGTGTGTGACGACGGACATAATGTTTTGCCAGACGCCAATGTTCTGGGCTCGCATGCCCACCGGACGGCGTATGAAGCACAACATTTTGATGGCATCGAGACGCACTTCCAACACGTTGTTAATCAGCGCCAATAGCGGCGCCAATGGAAATGCCAAGCTAAACAACGTGATGAAGCCATACTGCACAACTGCATGGATATGAGTGAGAGAATGATAGACAGAGATAGAGAGAGAGAAAGAGAGAGAGAGAAAGAGTAAGTGTGCTGTAATAGATAGTAGTCAGTTTAATCGTGCATACCCATCTCCAGATATTCGGCATATAATGAATTATTTTCGGCTGGCAGCAAATTGAAGTCTTCGGTAAACTGATTGATCGACGGCACTTTCTTCTCGTCAATAGATTTGTAGCGCTGACAGAACTCCTTGATGACGCGCGTCAGATATGGTATCAGCATTTCGACAATGGCATTCACCGCCTGCTTGCCCACCATAATGATGACCAGTTGCATGCAGAGCTCCATGAGACAGCCGCCCGGATTGCATTCCTCCTGGCGAAAGTTGAATATCCGATTGTATTTCGAGGGATAGCCAACGAACTTGCCCTTCAGAAAGGCAATATAGAATAGCGATGAATAGTAGTTAACAAATTGGAACACATAGTTCTTGATGGTGAGGCTCTCATCGTGTTCTGTTTGGGTACGACAATATTCGTAATTGGTTAGGCTAATTGCCAGCTTGCTGTAAACCAGATCCAGTACAGATATAACAATCAAGTCCAGGAAACCGGCCGTTATGGGCAAGACCATTATCTTGTACGTCATTGAGTTCTCGCTGCCGATGATTGAGCTGGAGGCGCGCTGGGCCATGCGATAAATTATGATGGCTGCCACGCCGATCACTGATATGCACATCTGCAAACAAATCGAACACATATATGTATATAGACAAGCTTATATATAGATGCCAACAGTTCTACGACATACAAACAACACCACGATGCTATAGCTAGTAAAGTTGGGCAGAAACTTGAAGCTCCAGAAGGGCACATCCGGATCAAAGGTACTTTTGATGTCCAGCTGTTTATCTTGCAACTTCTTTGACTTGCATATTTTGGCCAGGTATTGGGGACGCGGATGCTCCACATGATGATTGAAACCGGTGAGGCCCCAGCGATGCACCAGACCCGCCGAATAACGCTTCCACAGCTCCAAATAGGCCACGGCCCAAATAGCCAACACAAAGGCAAACACCATCGTCATCTTGTTGTCAATCAGATAATTGAACTGCGACGATGTGCACGTCTCGTTCAGATGCCAAAATTTACAGCCGCGATCGCACTGCGGACACATGATCGTCTCGTTGCCATTGCAGATATCATAGCTAATCGGATCGCTGTTCCACGTTACGAAACCATACAGAAAGAAGAATATGCCCAGTATGCTGATCGGTATTAGCATCTGCGTATAGAAGCCCAACCAGGCATAGTATAGCGCCACCTTGGCACCAAAATAGTCCTTGATATTGTCCAACGGCTGCAGTCTGGCAAAGCAATGAGAACAATTGTGAAGAGTTAAGGAAAGTGAAGTGAAGTGAAATCAAATCAAATCAAATCTATGCTTACTTCTTCCAATTGCTAATTCTTGCCCATTCGTTAAGCAGATCGTCGCGTCTGTCCTTCTGTAATATACAAATTAGTTTTAAACACATAACATCTTATTTCCCAGGTCGCTTACGTCGTGCAGCGTATAGGCGCACAGGTAGACGCCATCCTCGACGAGCTTTTCGATGCCCTGACTCTCGGCCGTCTCGTCGCCCTTCTCGAAATGCTGTCGCTGCATTATGAAATTGATGATCGAATACCGTGTGCTGGCATCAAAATAGTTGGGATGCTCGGTATCGTACAGCTTTAGGTATTTGAGTGCGAATTCCATATGGATGCGTTGATCACGCTCCGGAAACACATCATTGTTTAGCTGCACCGAGCTAAACAGTCTGCGGAACATGCGACTCCAGAAGGTCTTCAGTTCGCGCGTGCTCTCCGCAATGATCTGCTCCTGTCCCGGTATAATTTTTAATGGCATCTTGATCTTTAGGATTTCCGCATAGCGATACAGCACCTCCATCGGTGCATGCACCTTGAAAAAGTGCACCCATTGCTGATCATACAATTCTAGCTGTAAGCCTTCACGTTCCAGATTCGCCTGGAAGATCTGACGTTTCTCGCCCGCCGTTTTGCTGCTATCGTCGAATTTGAATGCCAGCACAAAGTCCACGCTGCGTCCATCCTTGAAGCTGCGATACGTCTGCCAATAGAAGATGTGAACGGGTTAAGAAACCAGATCAACCAAACGAATACAAATCACTTTTTACATTCATTCTTTTATACATAACATATATCGTACATAATAGAAAGGATCAAGGATCGGGTGTACATAATAAGCGCTTCTCTAGGTGCAAGTGCCGCTTCAAACAAACAAGAAGAAAAAAAAAAACAAAAAAAACTGATCAAGCAACAAGTTCTTACGGAATCAGTTCCTGTAAGGCCCGTTTCAATGCAGCGCATTGCTTTGTAAAAATTGCAAAACATGCTCCCTAACTGAACCGATAGTGTCGAACATGAAAATCCAACTGATGGCAGCTGTCTTGCATTATTGCAACATTAACTTTGAAAAATACGAAAGCAAATAACATACAAGTATTGTTACTTATCATTATGCGTATATATATATATATATATATATATATATATATATTATTTAAAATGCTCGCGATTCCAAGAATACGCCTTGCATGCGATTCGATATGCATAAGGGCCATAAGCTATCTGCCTCAATACAATTGGAGCTCTTTATTATAATTAAATATATTTAATTCATATTTGCTGTCAACATCCGCAAGCAAATCCAAAGTAAATAATGCGCATTGGGGGAATTATGTATGTTTGGCAAATATTGAAATATTTTGTTGTATACTCCTGGACTCAGCAAACTGAGCCGTGCATGCGCCAAACTATCGCAAGCAATGGAAAGTATCTAACTAACTAGTTCGCCAACTATCGGCTAGCAAAAACATTATGAAAAGTTCTTGGAAAACGCTGCTGCTTATGTTTGATAAAGACTGAACTTAAAGTTAATTTATGTACAATTCATAGTTTATCTATATATATATATATAAATATATATGTACATATTTATATATGTATATAGAGTTATGTATGCTAAAAAATTGCCATTACCCATTCCCGCAAGCAACCTATTGAAAAAAGAGAGAAAAGAGAAAGGAAACGGTGAGAAAATGTAGCCACAGCAAGTAAACAAAAGAATGCACGATGGAAAAATATGCGATGTATGTACATGCAACATACATACATACGTATGTACATATTTATGTACTGATGTATGTAGCATATATGTATGTTTGTATGTATGTATGTATGTATGTATGTATGTATGTATGTCAAGTTCGAACAAAATTAGTTAAATGCATTTAAAAAGCCAAACGTAGCTTAGTGCGCAGCCTAACAGAGGGCAGAATGGAACGACTTGGAATGGATATGTGAGCTGATGAATTTGCTGGAAATGAAACAAGTGCAAATGCATAGCGATTGGCGATAGTTGTGAAGTGAGTGAGTGAGTGAGAGAAAGCGAGAGAGCAAGAGACGATTGCAGCGTAATGCAAATGGAAGAGTGCACGGCCCTTGTGTAGCTGTTATATTGGCATATTGGAATGCTGAAAAAAAAAAACAAATGCAAATGCATAGCGGTTGGCGATAGTTGTGCGAGTGAGTGAGTGAGAGAGAGAGAGAGAGAGACGTTTGCAGCGTAACATTAAAGGAAGAGTGCACGCCATTGAGTAGTAGCTGTTATTTATGATGATATATTGGCATAATGGCATAGAGTATTTGCATTGCTTGTGCTGCTTGTTTGATCATTGATCGTAGGCATGTTGGTTTTTATGTTTGATTTGTTTGTTGTTTTTAGTTTATCGTTGTTTACCCTCAATTTCCACTGGGAGTATGTAATTGGCAATTTCTTATCTTTATTAGAAACTGTGCTACTTTGCCTTAAAAGGCGTCTAGAGACCTCATCATCGTTGCCGTTGCCGCCGCCACCGCCGCCGCTGCCGCTGCCGCCAGATCTGCTATAGCCATAGCCACCAGCAACACCAATGCCAGTGGGCAGATGTGTTCGTCCATTTTGCAATGCCAGCACCTGTGCACCAATGGCAGCATCCGTATGATCAGCGCCAGCACCACCACCACCGGCACCAGCACCATTCAGATGCTCCAGCGCCGTGGACTGTCGATAGCCGGGCTGCCAGGCCAGCCTCATGTGATCCGTTGCGGCGCTGTTGCGCAAACTGTTGCGGATCTCATCGCCAGCCAGATCCACCGCCGAGTGGTAAATGGTATTGCGTGACTGCGATAGCGACTTGCGATGCGCCGCCGCTGCCGCTGCCGCTGCCTCCGAATCGGCCAGCGAGATTGTATCAAAGTAAAGACTCTCTCGCTCATCCATTTCCGATTCGGGATAATCGTAGTCGTGGGTGCGCACTGCAAACAGTATTACCAAATTAGTCAACTGGCAATGCAATAAACCAACACTTGTACACAGATGTATACGCACGCACACACACACACACGCACACACACATATACATATACATAAATCACAACATGATATGAGGAGGAATGGGCATGAAATGTTATGCTCGGCTGCAAGAGCTACCATAAATGCTGATATGGAGTTCGTGAAGCCGTTGAGCTAATCGATTGATAAAAGCAATTTAATCAAATCATATGGCACAGTGGTGCACATACAGTGCAAATACAAACTAGATTTGGTGTGAGGGGCAAAGTGTATGCAAAACTTATTTAACCGTTAACTGATGCAATGGACAAACATAAAATGAGAAAACTTGAATTCGAAACTCTAGCTAATGACTTTTGACACACTGTGCAGCGGCTAATTAGAAAGCAAAATGTGGTAACTTATCAATGGCTGACGACGGCTACGGCAACTAATATATATGCTACTGATATTACGTTAAATGGGGGTCATTGAAAAGCGGTCAATTATATAATGGTATGATATATGTACATATGTATGTATGTCTATGTACATGGGTGTAAGAACGGTGGCAAATGGAATGATCATCCATTTCCGGCTTGAAACCGTGCAGAGCGAGCAAATCAAGAGTGAGCGACGATGACTTCATGCAGATCGGGTGCTGAAGTATATATATGTATATATATATATATATATATAGATGAACTTATGGGAGGGTCTTCTATAAACAAATGAAAGCAAATTAGGCAGTTAAGGCGCCCTCTGGCGCAGATCTGAATAAGTATAAGCACGTTTATATGCCTAAATGAACTTGAATCTTTAGGTTAATATTAGGCAAACAAACGGACGGACAGACACACACGCATAAAACTAAACTGGTCTAAAAATATGTATGTATGTATAAAAAATGAATATGGAATTTTGCATATGAATGAATGCGAATGCGAGTGAGTGTATGGGGTGAGAGAGCATATTGATCATGTTTATTATTGATTAACAGATGCCACACATGCAAAAGCTA
Organism: Drosophila anceps; assembly: GCA_035045945.1. Classification (NCBI taxonomy): domain Eukaryota; kingdom Metazoa; phylum Arthropoda; class Insecta; order Diptera; family Drosophilidae; genus Drosophila; species Drosophila anceps. The sequence continues at coordinate 10,997,216 of JAWNON010000004.1, forward strand.
AAGCATATGGCCAGCATGTATGCACGTATTGTACAGATACAGTTCAATATATGTATATCGTTATTTATTTACCCGCTGAATACATTGTTGAGGCACAGAGAAGGACAGCAGTGAGCGTAGGAAAGCGAGAGAGCGAGAGAGAGGGAGAGACAGAGAGTGACAGGTAGAGAGCGAAGGGGGCGACAGAGCGGCGGCAAGAAAAGGAAGTTGAAGTTGAGTAAAGTCAGCCACACACACAGATGTCAGCTTCAAATATCGAGTATTGTGCTGGGTACCCGTTACACGTTACACGTTACGCGTACTCGGTTCCAGTTCACGCGAAACGCGCGATCACTTGTGCAAGAGCAGCTTTCGAGGACGTGCCAGGCATAACGGTAGACTGACTGACTGAAAGGCCAAAAAGAGAACGAAAAGCGAAAAAAGAAAAGAGAGACCGTTTGTTAGCAGGCAGCTTTGATAAACAAATTTAACGCACTCAGGAGAAATACAGAGAGAGAAAGGGAGAGAGAGCGAGCGAGCGAGCGAGAGAGAGGGGGAGAGCGAGAGAACAAGTCTAACATATATATGGCCAAATGATGTCAGCTAATAAAAAGAAAAATAAAAGCAACAAATAAAACAAAAAACGTATCGAGCTAGAAAAATGCGTACGCGCGCGTTGTTTGACGATTACTGACCAAACTCAGGCAATGCGGCGGCGGTCTAAGCAGAGCAGCCGCTAGAACAAAACAGCAGCTACAACAACAACACGATTTGATTGCCAAAAAGGCAGCGGACAGCGTGCATCGAGCTGTAACTGATACACATATGGAACGGGCACACACACACACGCACGCACGCACACTTGAATTAATTTAAATACATACATATGTATGTATGTGTGTATGTATGTACATATGCATGCACACACCAAATATAGATGTGTATGTACATATATTTGCATGGCCGCAAAGGTCAAGTTGAAGTGTAAATGATTTGTGATTTGTGCAAAATCAAAATGCAAATTTGAATAACATCCAACGGGAAACTAGTTTTCCATTACACAAATACAAACACACACACACACATATATGTATACATATGTATATATGTACATGTGTACATGTATACTTAACTGTAAATAAATATTTACGTAAAGAACTGCAGGCAGTGTTTGTCAACTAATTGTCAAACTATGTGCTACAAAAATAAATAAATAAAACTTAACATTTGTCCAAATGGCAAAGACTGAATACTCTTCCAGGCAATCACACACACACATACACACACACACACACACACACACACACACACATGTGTGCATTTTGCTACAGTTGCTGTGGAAGCTGTTGCTTTTTGTTATTGCTTTACAGTTAGGCTTTGAGCGCCTGTAACTGCTGAGCTCATCTAGCTAGCCGGCTTTTAACATATGTTAATCGTATGTCTGTCAATATAGACAGTTTACAAACTGATGCTTAGTGTTACTGAAAGATGTACATATGTATATAGCTATATACATATATATACTAAATTATTCATTGCCAACTCGCGCACATTTTGTGTCTACAGTCTACAAATACCCCACCCTTAAGGGGTATATGGCGAACGGCGTGGGAGGTGAACGCTAACTAAATACAATACAACAGATTGAAATTCTAAGCAGATTTGTCAGCATACGCGATTCTAGCAAAATGATTCAAAAATCTGATGACGACGTTGTTAGTCTGTGATGATGCGTTGGCTGCAAACTTGGTTAGAGACATGGGATTAGTAGTAGATGTAGTGGCAATTTCGGTCTACTTGAACTCACCTCGGCCTCAGGTAGCAGCTGCCCGTGATTATGGCCAGTGTCAGCTCCACGATGCTATTGTTGTCGTTTTCCTGTAGACTACTGGTTTGTTACCTACACCTGCTATATTATCACAACTATAAACGTGCAGCAACAGACGCCAGCCTAACAGCGTCTTTACTGTGTTTTGTTATGGCTAAATTACAACTTGTATTTCTTTGCACTTGACTATTACTGTCGAACTATCGAGCTATCGATAGTATTTCAGCGGAATCGACTCATCGCATTATGTCAACAAAAAATTCACAAGCAGGGACAGTCCCTGACAATTTATATCAAATATTGCTTAGCACTCAACTCAAAAGTAAATTACTTACATATAAAAATATATATTTTAAAAGAATTCACTTTGAAATTTTTTTTTAAAATATTCGAACAAGTTATTTAGTTACTTCAGTAATATTGAGGAATACCCATAATAAAATTACAAAAATATCGATTTGTCGTTATCGTGCTTAGCTGTGTAACTTTGTAGACACGTCATGGTCGACAAATTATTAACTGCATAAATAATAAATAAACAAGGAAAAATAGAACATTTTTCATGCTGACACGATAGCAATATGGTATACATTGACCGCAGTAAGTATTATTATATGGATATATATAGCTTGCACTCAACTTATATATGAACTGTTTTGCAATTGCAGATGGTCGCGTGTGGGAGAAGCGTCCTTGGAATCTGGAACGTGTTCTCGAGATATTTGTAGGTCTTTGGTATCTTATAGTGCAATTGTAAGTATATGATAATGTCTTAAGCCATATGTGCTCTAAAATTATCAATTTTTGGATTGCAGCGTTCAGACACTATTCGCGCCTTTCAACGGTGGCAATGACAATAACCGCAACACTGTGCGTCGCAATGGTGGCTGGGGAGGCGGAGGTGGTGGAGGAGGAGGCGGCGGCGGCGGCGGTGGTGGTGGTGGTGGTGGAGGAGGAAGTGGCGGCGGTGGCGGTCTAAGACCCAATCGACGAATCGGACGGATACAACAGACTATGGATTGCGGATCATGTTCCATGGGCGGTGGATGAGGATAGTAGCGGCGTCTTAGAGTCTCTCTCAGTCGCCGCTAAACTCAGCGTAGGCATAAAGCAAATAGTGAATGGTCTATATCTGTATTTAATCTCGCAATTCATTTGCGCATATGACGCAGTATTCGTAAACTCTTAGTTTGAGTGGAATGTTGCCGATACGGTCTATGCGGATATTATGGCTTATTTGTTCTTTATTTTCTGCGCTTTAAACAATCAACGCTCTCGATTCTAGGCTAACATTTTTTTTTTCAACTTCAAGCTTTAGTTTCTTAATTTTGATAATTAAAGAATTTATGGAATCTATCAGGCTATTACTATTTTACTTATAATGTAAATCGACTTGTAAGTGTATTAAACAAAAAATTTTAAATTAGTGCAAATTGTGTTCGAATACGAATAAATTGAATATTTCATAAATTTATATGAATAAAAGAAAAAAAACATCTTTTAATGCGTAAAAAAAATAGTTAAAAATTCATATTATATTTTATATATATTGATTTTATTATACATTTTTATAATGTCGGCTTTTAATTCTGTTGTACTATTATTTTGTATAAATAAAAATTACAGAATGTCCTGTAAATGCAACAATAAAAATTATAATTGAACTGGATCCAGTTCGACAAAAAAAAAATCGAACCATTGTTCCAAGAACATGTGTAAGTTGAAATATATCGAGCATTTGACGTTTCGTTTTCATTTTGTTTCGTTAGCAGCCCGAACGCCAAGTTAATCGAGTTGACATATTGACATACGGCTGTGTGTATGCTCATAATTTTTTTTTTTGGGAATTATTAAGCGTTCTTCTTAGTGTTATTTTCGGAGATTAATAACAGCGTGAAACATTAAGAAGCCAAATTGTTCAATATCACATGAACCGAATTTTCTAATAACTCGAAAGTATGGATATGGAGGCTGAAAAAGGTATTGTACAAAAAATGGAGGAAAATCAGGGCTAGCGTGCTTATGCGCTCACATTTTGTTTTCTAGCGTTCAACAAGGAACCGGATGGTGACAAAATCACGGACATGGTCGCAACCTTAGCCACAGACCCGAAAACAATTCAAGACAATGAAGTTGATTCAACTTGCACTGTAGAGGAATCGTCTGCCGCACCTCCTAGCGAACCAGTGCAGGAAAAGCCGGAAACTTCGCCAGGCAGTCGTTCACCAAGTGCCACTCGAAAGTCACGTAGCCGTAGCCGTAGCGGCAGTGCAATTGACAGCTCTCGTCGCTCTCGTAGTGGATCTGGTACTAGACGCTCCGGTAGTGAATCGGCTCATCGTTCTCGAAGTGGATCTCACCGTTCTCGCAGTGGATCTGGATCTAGGCGTTCGCGCAGCGGATCTGCTCGTTCGCATAGTGGCTCTCGCTCGCGGTCTCGCAGTGGCTCTAGACGTTCACGCAGTGGATCGAAACGTTCACGCAGCGGCTCTGAGGGAGGGTCACGTTCCCGTAGTGGATCCAGACGGTCCCGTAGTGGCTCGCGACGTTCTCGCAGTGGTTCGCAGCGTTCTCGCAGTGGATCCAAACGCTCTCGCAGTGGATCTGGATCTAAGCGCTCACGCAGTGGATCTGCGCGCTCACGTAGCGGATCGCGACGTTCACGGAGTGGATCGAGGCGGTCTCGCAGTGGCTCGAACCGCTCGCGTAGCGGATCGGGTGGACGTTCACGTAGTGGAAGTCGTAGCCGATCTGGATCTAGACGTTCTCGTAGTGGATCAAACCGTTCACGTAGCGGATCAGGCCGTTCACGAAGTGGATCCAGACGCTCACGTAGCGGATCTGGCTCCAGACGTTCACGCAGCGGCTCTGGCTCTAGACGTTCGCGTAGCGGATCGGGATCCAGACGATCACGCAGTGGATCAAGACGTTCACGCAGTGGATCAAGACGTTCACGCAGTGGATCCAGACGTTCCCGCAGTGGCTCTGGCTCCAGGTGCTCACGCAGTGGCACACGCTCACGCAGCACCTCAAGGCGTTCACGCAGTGGCTCCAAGGCCTCTCGTGTTGGCTCAGTACGCTCGCGCAGTCGATCCAAAAGCGCTGGCTCTTCACACAGTCACAGCAAATCAAAAAAGAAATCTGACGAACGCTCGCGCTCAAATAGTGTTGCCGACTCGGTCGGATCCCAAGATGCGCTGAATCGCAAACGTATTATAACCAGCGACTCTGATGGTAAACTCAATAAATCTTTACTATAATATTAGGATCTTTATTAGATTATGTTTATCCGTTCACAGATGATGCACCAAAGTTACAAAAGAAACGTGTTAAAATCACCGACACAGACAACGAGGACGATGATGATCCGAAGAAGGTCACTGAAGACAAGACGGCTGAAAAGGCACAGGCTAAAATTGTTGAAAGTTCCGATGATGAAAACGTGCCCATTTCAAATGAACCAGAGTAAGTAAACCCTGAACGATGCCGATACAGAAATATATATATATATATATAAATAAATCTTAAATGTACTTAGAAACAGCAATTTCATCTCCGATTTTGATGCCATGTTGTTGCGTAAGAAGGAGGAGAAACGCGTGCGACGTCGCAAGCGTGATATCGATCTGATAAATGACAATGACGATCTGATCGATCAATTGATAATCAATATGAAAAATGCCTCTGACGATGATCGGCAGCTAAATTTGACCGGCAAGCCGGCAACCAAGAAGATTTCAATGCTCAAACAAGTGATGTCGCAGCTAATTAAAAAGGACCTGCAATTGGCCTTTTTGGAGCACAATATACTCAACGTACTTACGGATTGGCTAGCACCATTGCCAAATAAAAGTCTGCCCTGTTTGCAAATACGCGAAAGCATTTTGCGCCTGCTATCCGATGTAAATATAAACTATATCCAATAACTTTTCAACATATACATATATAACTAACTATCTTCCACTCTATGTTCTATCGTGCGTTCGTTAGTTCCCAACCATAGATAAGTCATATTTAAAGCAATCGGGCATCGGCAAAGCTGTGATGTATTTGTACAAACATCCACAAGAGACGAAGACAAATCGAGATCGGGCTGGTCGCTTGATATCGGAATGGGCCCGTCCCATATTCAATTTGAGCTGTGATTTCTCAGCAATGAGCAAGGAGGAGCGTCAAGAGCGCGATCTAGCGCAAATGTCTCGCATTCGTCATAAGACTCCAGAACCAGAGCCCGCATCGAGCAGCAATCCGCCGTCGCTAAATCAAACCTTCTCAAATGAGGATAAATTGCTGCGTCCCGGTGATCCCGGCTGGGTGGCTCGCGCCCGTGTACCAATGCCTTCCAATAAAGATTACGTGATTCGCCCAAAGTCAACCGTTGAAGGCGAAGTATCGGTAAGTCATTATCAACAATCTTTCAGCTTTCGTTTCGTAATTTACTATTTCTCTGCAGTCTTCGAAGCGCAAACCCAATCGCTACGAGAAGCACATGAAACGCTTTTTGGATTCAAAGCGCTCAAAGGAGAGTCGTCGTGCCGTCGAAATATCTATAGAGGGGCGTAAGATGGCGCTTTAAGAATAGACAACAACTAACTTAGTTACACATACAACAACAACAACAAAACAAAAAAAGGATCATTCAAAGACACTGAACAAAACGATATATATATATATATATATATACATATGTATACATATGTATATACATATGTATACATATGTATATACATATGTATTTATGTATGCAGCTGTAGTCATAAAAATAGTAGTGCAACTGAAATGTAGGACAGGAAAATTTGATGATAAACATAATATTTTGGAAACAATTTGAAACGATTATTAAATTGACTATATACATATATTTATATTCAAATTATTGTTTTCCAAATAATGTGTTTATCATAAAAGGTTGCTGCCGCACACTTCGGTCGCACTACACTAACTACTATTTTTATGACCACAGCTGTATATTTAAAATATATATTTATATATATATATATATATATATATATATATATATATATATATATATATATATATATATATATATATATATATATATATATATATATATATATATATATATATATATATATATAAATATAGCATACATATGCGTATACAACACCTATCGCCTTTCTCTAAATTTATGTATGTATGTATGTAAATAATAGCAAGTTAAATTAGGCATTACAAATCGATATGCGACTTTTAGGAACATACATTTACATATTTGACAATTGCTGGCAGGCTTAAGTAAATAAACGAGTTCCTCAAAATACCATATACCCAATTGGAATACTCTCTCGCACAAGGCACTTAAGACGCTGTTGTTGTCCTGTGATACGCTTTTCTCACAATGTCACAAACCAATTAAGTCCGGCCGACGACACACATACATAAGCATATATCTAGCATAAACATATCTAAGGATACAAATGATTTAGAGTACAGAATACAGAACTCTGACAGCCACATACTGTTCCCAAATAGCTAAACGACACAATTCATACACATAAATATACAATTTAGTTGCCTAGAATGTGAGTTAATAAATGCGCTGAGTCGGCATGCGACATCTCATATACAACTTAATCAAAATGCAATTTTATACCACTTTTTTTTTATTAGAACACCTGCAAATGGTCAGTATTATAGTTGTTATAAATAGCATGTGTATTTGTATGTAATATGGAATATCCTTAGTTAAGGTAAGTGCTATCGACTGCAGTGATATTGAGACAATGTGCTAAATAAACATGGTCACACACACATGCAGCTGTGGTCAGAAAAATAGTAGTGCAACTGAAATGCTGCATATACAGCTGTGGTCAGAGGAATATTAGTTCGACTGAAATGCTGGACAGCAAAGTTTTGTGAATAAAAGTTATGTTTTGAAAGCAATTTGAAATGTGCATTAAACTTAACATGTATATTTATATATTTAAATTGTTTTCAAACTATAATGTTTAACACACAATTTTGCTGTGCAACACTTCAGTTGCACTACTATTTTTCTGACCACAACTGTATACATATGTGTACATATGTGCATATGTATATAGATGCATACATATACATAGGCACATTCATTTTATAATTCAAACACTCATCTTTATCTCTGACGGTAGTTATAATAATTTTTCCTATATATATATATATATGTATATGTTTGTGTGCATAACGCAATCCCATAGATACTACCTACCTAGTTTGTAAACATTATAAAAGTGAATTAATATTAAAAGTCAAATTAAGGGCATTTTGACAAAATTTATGAAATAAACAAAGCAAAGCAAAGCAAAGCGGAGCAGAGCACAAACACCCTGTAGCAAATTGGCTAACAGCTAAGCAAGTGGCATTGCTACGCACTTGTTATGTGCAATTAAACTCGTATAAACATTCAAGTTGTGTGCCGGACTGAAACTGGTTTGTTTCAAATGCATACAAAAAACAAATGATTTTTTTTAAATTTATTATTTATATATTTAATAAAAACTGGCTTGCAGCAGGTTCTCTAGCGGGATGATTCTTTTGATTTACTCCTCTCTCTCTCTCTCACACTCTGCGACAGCTGCTGCTTCTTCTTCTTCGTGCGTCGCCAGCAATAAAAACTACATGCATGCATGTGCGTGTGTGTGTGTGTGTGTGTGTGTGAGTGAGTGAAGAATGTATGTAGCCAAATTGTTGTTGTTTCCCATTATCTGCACTGGAATCAGCAACACCCCAATAAGACAACACACATCACACTTCGTGTACACATGTAGGTCGCGTTCACCTTTTGTTGTTATCGCCGAATAAGTATTAAACCGGTTGTGCTCCACTAATAAGTGTTCAAACGCCTGCAGTACGCTTGATGTAGTGGTCGTGTGTGCTCCTTTTGGCTGCGCATTAAAAATATTAAAAGTGAACAAAAAACTAATAATAATAATATTAAGAGCAAAATGTCAGATTTAAAAAAAATGTCTAAAATAGGAATCGTCGGCAGGTAGGATATATCATCCATCTAACGTCTATACTTCACACACACATCTAATCTGGATTTGCGTTGCGCTAGCGGCCTGATTGGACGTTCGTGGTCCATGCTGTTCGCCTCGGTTGGCTACCAGGTGGTGCTCTATGACATCCTGCCGGAGCAAGTGCAGGGCGCCCTGAAGGCCACGCAAAAGGAACTGGTCGAGCTGGAGGCGAAGGGTTTGCTGCGTGGCAAATTGAATGCTGCACAGCAATTTAGCTGCATTTCGGGCACCAATGACATCAAGGAATTGGCCAAGGGCGCCATCTTCATACAGGAGTGCATACCCGAGAAGTTGGACTGGAAGCAGGAGCTGTTCAAGAAGCTGGACGATGTGGTCGACAGCAATACAATCTTATCCAGTTCAACCAGCACATTCCTGCCCTCACTGTTCACGGCCAACCTGAAGCACAAGCAAAACGTAAGTCTGTCTGGGATTAGATATGTTGAGTGACATTATCATTTGATCGAAACTTGGATTGATTGATTTATTTCGATTTGCTTTGCTGTAGACTGTTGTCTCCCATCCTGTTAATCCGCCCTACTACGTGCCGCTGGTGGAAATTGTCCCAGCGCCCTGGACTAAGCCCGAGGTGGTGCAAAAGACACGCGAGCTAATGAATGAAATCGGCCAGAAGCCCGTCACACTATCTCGCGAGATAGAGGGCTTTGCCCTTAATCGCATTCAATATGCCATACTGAACGAAACGTGGCGTCTGGTCGAGGCGGGCATTCTCAATGTCAAAGATATTGATAGCGTTATGAGCGATGGCCTGGGCATGCGTTATGCCTTCTTGGGCCCATTGGAAACGGCGCATCTGAATGCCGAGGGCATGGAGAACTATTTTGAGCGTTACTCGAAAACGATTTATGCCGTCAGCGAAACCATGGGCGAGACACCCAAAATGGAGGGACCCACGGCTGTCGATATTGCCAAGCAGCTGAACGAGATGGTGCCCCTGGACAAGCTGGTGGAGCGACGCACGTATCGCGACAACTGCCTGACGCAGCTCAGCATCTTGAAGAACAAGATCAATAACAAAAAATAAAATAACACCTTATCGTTCAATGTGAAATATGAATTACATTTCTATTTTTATTTACTCGTCTTATAAATATGTAGGCATAACGTTTATGAAATGAAACTAGACGGACAGACGGACATGGCTTAAGCAGCTCAGGTCGTCGTTGTGATCAAGAATTGAATGAATTAGTGGGCTTGGCCATGCCTTTCTGCCAATCGTATACATTATGTTAACCAAAAAAAAAAAAAAAAGCACGGACGGATTCTTATAATTTAGCTTAAATCAGTTTTTTTTATCGAAAGACATCACATATGGGCTGGCTGGCTGGCATTTCATTGGGCAGCTTTCTTGGAGTAGTTGGTGGATCGCATGGGGGCAGTGGTTGTGCAGGAGTTGGAATAGCTGCTCATTGGCTTCAAGGATCGCCGCTGTAGTGGACGCATTTGTGGCATGGGTGTGCTGGTGCAAAACAGTTTGCTGGCCGTCCTGCCTTTTGCGGTGAGCGGCGTGTCCTGGACATTGCAGCGAGGCGTCGTTGAATTCAAATGTGTAACATCGGTGAGTTCAAGCGATGCCTTCACCATGGGCACAACACGTTTAACAGGTTTGTTCGCTTTAGATGGCGCATTTAGTTTCGTAACTGATTCGTTTATGGCCGTCACTTTGGTGCGGCCAACCATGTTGCCTCTGACTTGGCTAGCAATGGGAGCAGGCGTTAACCCTTTGCCAGTTGTTGTAGCGATTGAAAAAGAGTTGCGACGTTGCCTGAAGGACGACAGGCCATTGAATTTATCAGCCACAGTCGACAGTTCCTTCAAAGGCAGAACGTGACTGCTGTTGCTGTTGCCTTCGGCAGATGATTGCTTAACTATCGATTTAGATCGATCCTGTTTGGCCTTGTCGTGAATGGACAGTGAAGATGAGCGACGACGCAATGTGCTATCGTTGTTGTCATTTTTGACCGCTGTATTAGCCACTCTGATCGTGGACGGATGCACAATGCAGTTGGGCAATTGATTGCCGCCCGTTGAGTTGACCACCAATATAACAGTTTGGCCAGACGGATGCTGATTTGTGTCCGATTCGTGATGCTGCTGCTGCTGCTGCTCATTGTCATTGATCTGCTGTTTCGTTAGATTGTGCCGCTCCAGAAGCTGATTGATTTGCAGAGCTAGATTATCATCGTTAACTACTTCGGTCACATACGAATCTGGTTTCTTCTTAAATTCCATTTCTCTAAGCGGACTTGTTGGCTTGTCCACTGTTTCCGCATCGTATGTCGCCGACGAGCAAGTCATCAAATCGGGAAACTCTTGCATATTTCCATTTGCCTTCAAATGATCTGCAGCATCTGCTTTCCTTCGCTACAATTCGAATATAATAGTTTAGATAGAATTGAAAAACTTCTAGCAGCTTATATTTACCTGTTGCTCCAGATCTAGATCGAAGGTACCTTGACGTGTGTACAGATGTGGCGATTCCTTAGCCGTCTGGCGGGAATCTTCTACAGCTGGACCCTTGCATTGTATGGTCGCGCGTAGCGTTTCAATTATCACATTGAACTGCTCCCTTTTAGATAGCTCAACGTGCGCACAAACCAGTGATTTCAGCTCTTGCCAAAGCATTTCAATCTCTGCTGGAGTATGGTTGGCATTTGGTATTGTCTGTGCTGGAAGAGATTCTGGCGGAACGGTTTTGGCTGGTGAGTTCAACATAGCGATGCGGATCTGTTTTAAGCGTACTTCGAACTCTGTATTGGAACATGTATAGTCAGTCAGATCGTTTGCTGGCATTATGTTTGGAATTGGATTGGGCTCATCTTCTATTAGCTTAACTGGCGATTCAGCTGCAATCATTTGCAGATTCTCGCTCAGAAAGCAACTATTAAAATATGAGCTATTTCCATTTGCTGTCGCAACATTTGCCAACTGATTGTGCGTTGGTGTATTCATGTTTGATAGCCTGGTTGCATTCAGCTTGGCGAGCTGCTGGAGGGTTCGGTGGCGCGATTCATTGCTAACTGAACAGTTATTGATAGTATCTGAATTGCTTGGCTCGGATGCTGTGGCAACTGGCGACGACGACGACGACGACGACGCATTGTTAACGCTTTGGTCCTCAACTTTTCCAGTTGGTATATTTTGTATATCATTCTTAAAGTGCTCGCCCTGCATGAGAGGAATAAAAAAATGGCTTGTCATTTTGTACGTATTTGCGTGTGTAAGTGTAAGTGTGTCTGTGTGTGTGTGTGCATACACACCTTGATGCAGGCTTCTTTTTCCATTGAATCGAAAGGATCGTATGGTCCCTTGAAATGATTTGATTGAATTGGCATGTCTTCAACAACCGTTTCATCCTTAACAGGCTCATCCCAGCCTGTTAAATCAATTAAATTTCCAATATCACACATTTTATATTATGAAGTATACAATGAACTTAGCAAGTCTTTTGAAGCTATGCACAATTTCCCGCTTTTACTTCAAGCTAGTGATGCAATTTTGGCGAATTTGCATGATATCGAATCATTTATCGAAAGTTTAAAAATTGCAGACCGTTGCCATTAAGTCAAATAAATTTATGGCTCTATGTCTACATATTTATGTATATATATATTTTTCTTTAAAGCCAATGTTACATCAAACAAATAATGTTTATTAACCAAAAAAAAAATGAAGTAAAAAAATGAATCAATAAGTGAGATAACTTTCTTTGCAGTAACTTATCTAATACAAATAACTAGCTCAGATGAACTATCTTTATTTATCGCGGCAAACACAGATATTCTTGTTCTATTCCATTATTTTCGATATATTGTCTTAAGCAAATGTGGGCATAGTGAACATAAACACAATGACAAATTAATTATAAGAATCCACACATACGGTTCGGATTTCAAAGTACAAGTACACATAATATGCATATGTGATGGCAATTAACAACTAATTACTAATACAATACCTTAATTTTTAAAGGGAGCTGCGATATTGCTGGTTGGATCATCAACGCTAAAGCAAAAATTTCATTTTTTGGAATATTAAAAGTTGAGTAAGATTAATTAACAATCAAATAACAGGATGCAGCTGCCAGCTCATGCATGGATTTGGTCAATCCTAATAGTATTCATCACATGCGAGGCGCAGGCGCAATTAAATCTCGATAAGCTCGACATGCAAAGCCAAATACCAGAGGAACTATTGAAACCAAACATTAGTTTCAATCAGGCAAAGGATGCTTTTCGTAAAAAATGTATAGAGGTTTCCGGCGAAGAAATTGGCGAGCAGGCGTACGCTAATATTGAGACTGGTTTCTTAACGCTTACCGAATGCATGAACAACATTGTGAACTATACGACAATGCAAAAGGAAATTCAGGAGGCGAGTCCTCATGGCGAACTGGATGTCGTCTTCAACAAGTACTGCGCCAAACGCTCGAATGCGACTGAATGTTTTGATGTGTTCACGAGAAAATTGGTGCCGTGTTTGGATAAGGAGGAGCAAGAAAGCTTGGATGTAATCCGACATATTGTTAAGAGTCTGTTAAGCTTTGTATGCCATAAGGATGGCGATCAAATAGCATTATTTATTGCCGAAGAAGGCTTCGAATGCCTCGAATCACAGAAGGACAATATTCATCAGTGCTTCAATAGCACCTTCTCAACCTATTTCGATGAGATCGACATGCAGGACAGCAACAAAATCAAAACAATACCCAAACTGGTTGTCGAGGAGAAACAATGCGGCGATATAATCACATTTGAGAATTGCGTTGTGCGTCACTTGGAACACTGTTCGAAAATTACTCCGGCCAATTTAATCGAGTCCATGTTCAATTTTATACGAAACGAGACTCTGTGCCGTAACTACCATCAGATGGCATTGACTGGAAGCGCGCATGCGTTTACCAATGCTATGCATATAAATAATATGCTAATTTATACAATCATGATCGTCATTCTGCTTAAGTTTTCCTATTTTAAGTAATTTTCTTTTCCTTTTGCTATCAATTTCAATTGGAATGAATGGTGCATGCCTCTAAATCTAAGCAAAAAAAATAACATGCTTGCTTGCCAAAAACAAAAATCAAAAAAAAAAAAATAAGGTGTCAATTGAGAATTTTATCTTTCGGCCAATAAGAAAAAGTTGTTCAACAAAAAGCGATCAAACGAACTTAAAGAATATCTTCTACACAATTTGTATTATAAACGTGCTTTGTTTATTATTATTAATTTTTTTATTATTATTTTTGTAATCTCCTATATCAAATATTGAATATTTACTATATATGAACATCAAGGAAATCTCATAAACATATACAAAAAAAAAAGAAAGAAACAAAAATTTATATAGAGGTAAAGGTTAACAGTTTATTAACATTTGGCGTGTAAATGAAAATATACAAATATAAGAAAAACTGAAAATAAAGCGAGAACAAACATTTAAGAATAACCTGACAATTGATATTTATAAAAAAAAGAAGAAGCTTTCAATAGAACATCAAGAAGCCCAAATAAGTCGAGATTTAGGCTATGCCGTTCACAAGGCTTTAATTTATTATTAAAATTAAAAATCGAGTAGCAATGCCAAATGAGTAATTTTTATTAAATGAGCGGCAAACAATTGTGCACTATCGTCAAAGTTTGGACATTTCCATAGTTGGACGATAGCACCACTAACCATACAATTGCATTGCGACCCACACAGCTTCGTATTTGCTCGTGTCACTCGCTTTTGGATTCTAGCAGTAAAAAGATGTGAGGCGTAATCTGTCTGAAGGGTATGACGACGAGCACGCACACGCACACACACACACTTACAGTCCCTTGCTTACATGTACATGCATATGTGTGTATTTGTTTGCCTGTGTGCGAAACTCTACTCTTGCTGCCTGTGGAAATAACACAAAACCAAACAATCTTATGAGTAGCGCATACACATTTGCATATGTGTGTGTGTGTGTGTGTGTGCATGGGTCCTAAACATTGTTTTGTTCGATTGTGGACTTTCAAATGTGCTGCAAACAATAAAAAACTTTAATAAAATAAAAATAAAAAAGTTTGTTCTAGTTGTTCTATCTACATTGTATGTGTTGTATGGCTAATGACGATAGTGCACAACTACTTGCCATCGTTTAGACTATTGAACACACGTTCTCATTTATCTCTTGTTGAAATCACGTTAGATCTTGCAAGCGACTTCAATTTCCGTTTGATTCAAATATTAGCAGTTAGCTGAAAAGTCTTGAATCACCATGGCAATCTCCATAGACTTAGCCATATAAATTGATTTATTTGGTTCTTCTACTTCAATTTATTATTGCTAATATGTAAGAACCAAAGCTTGTCAACATAGATTAGTCATTTTAATATATTCGTTTCAAGTTGAATACTAATCCCGAACAAGAAGAAGAAGAAGCTTTATTATTGCTGACTTTTAGTCATGCCTATTTTACAAAGATGTATGTACATATATAATATGGGCGCGATAAGTCGATTATTAGTAATAAAAAAAAACAAAAATAAATAAATAAGTCAAGTCTCCGGCATATGCGGATTGGTTTACCTATAAAAAGTTACCACTTATTTGGATCCACGATATTACTGATTGGATCGGCAACGCAGCGAGAGCCTTGCAATGGGAGGATGAAGTAAGATTAATTTGAGTAAGATTAATTAACAATCAAATAACAGGATGCAGCTGCCAGCATATATATGGATCTGGAAAATCCTAATGATGATCGGCACTTTAGAAGCGACGGAGACATTCCGTGTAAATAATGTTCAGGAGACTTTCATGGCGTGCAAGAATATACCTCCTGCTACAGCACTGATGAAAACGTGCGTCAAAGATATTGGCGAACCAAAGTTGACAAACTCAAGTAGTACAATCGGACAGATACAATCCAGTTGCGACAAACGCAAGGATATACTGAAGTGTTTTTCTAACTTTATGACGGAAATTACGCCCTGCTTCGAGGCGAAGGAGCAGGTTACTGTGGCTAAGCTCGAAGACGCTTTGAAAAGTGTATTTAAGTTTGTGTGCCAGAACTCTGATCAACTAGTACATATGGCTGATGAAAAAGCCACAATATGCATGAAATCACGAGGCCAGAAACTCAATCAGTGTTTGTCAACCTTGTTGTCCACCATTGATATCAAATGCGAAAGTGACAAACTTTCGGGCTTAGTTTTTGGAGAGAAACAATGCGACGCCTTGGAATCAACTTTAAGTTGCTCTCTGGCTGACTTAAAAAGCTGTTTCAATGAAACTAACGTCAACTTACTAGAGTCCGTCGTTGATATTGTCAGAACCAAGATGTGCGGGTCAGGAACCGCGAATATAACTTTTTTCAATAACATTCCAATATCTACAATCATATTATTCATTTTTCTTAAATCGCTTTTATTTTAAATGATTTTTTTTTTTGGTACAATTCAAATCGCTTCTAAATTTATGTGCATTTTTCTACATCTCCTTCTTGTAATCATAAAATAATAACGTAAAAGGAAAGCACAAATAAAAGTTTATATATTTAAAATTATTAAAATTAAAGGTGTTTTTAATTACCTGATATGTAAATGGATATACATAAATGTATGAGAAAAAGTGAAAATATACAGAAACGCAAATGTAAATAAGCTGCTATCGTTATTGAAAAGTAAAAGTATGCATAGCAGAACTCGTTTTTTTTCTAAAAGAAGCCGCATATATTAATTTGAATTTAGTTCATACCCATTGCCCTTAGTCAATTGATTAATACATTTATCAGTATTTATGTCGGTAAAAATTAGTCACATTTGCTTAAGCTCAAAATTTGGTATTTCGATTGATCAGTTACTCTGGCTTTGCCATCTCTAATGCGCAGCTAGCTTACCTTCAGGCACAACAAATTGATTACAACTGAAGCCTGCATAAAGTCAACAAGTGATTTGGAATGATTATTGTAATAAGTTAAGTTCTATGGCAGAGATAACTGCAATCTCATGCTGACATTCAGTCAACAAAATGGAATATGTCGATGGCGAAACTCTGCAGAATGTGCAATCTGCAACACTGTCGCATGAGTTAACAACATTCAACATTGTTATGACTGCAATTTCGGCATTTATGCGGTTTTTAACAATAATAATGAACTGCTATCTGGCCTATGAGTATTGGAGAAGCGAATCGTACGCGTACTGCCACTGGACAATTATGTCCATATTAATACCCATGATTTTAACGACTTTAATCTATGCAAATGTGTAAGAACTTTCACGATTCTTTTTTTTTAATAAATTTATATATTTTTAAATGAACTCCATTTCAATTTTTAGACTTATTGTTCGCAATGCTGGCAAAAAACCCGTTGCCCCCATGCGTCTAATTTGGAGAATTGTGGTTGCATACCTATTTCGAGACGCATCGACACTAAATTGGGCATTGAAATATGCCGAGGCTAAGCGACGGGGCGATATGATTGCTGAGACTGAGTAAGAGTTATATATATATATATATATGTGTGTGTGTGTGTGTGTGTGTAATAACTAAAATGACTTACATATACCTCTAGATGTTACCGTAGGCATTTGAAGGAGGAATGCGATATTGGGTTTCTGCGCCTTTTCGATTCATTTTTAGAAACCGCACCGCAAAAAGTCCTGCAGCTGGCTATAGTTATGCAAAATACAATAAGCTTAACGTGTAATAAGTATAAAGCATATCGTAGTTGAACATTTTGGGCATCTTTGTAATTTCTAAATTGTTAATGTGCAGATCTTTTCAGATGTACGCGCCCTCACATTTTTGGTATATTTTCTAAGTCTCGCCTGGTGCCTGGTGGCCTATAATCGCTCGAATCGTTTGGTACAGCTCGATAAGTACGATATTGGCACAAAAGGACTCGTTGTACAGTTCTGGTTTCTTCTATGTCTGACGGGTTAGTTTGATTCCTATATAACTCTATTTATACTAATCAATTTTTCGTTTTATGTTATATATATATACATATATATATATATATATATATATATATATATATATATATATATATATATATATATATATATATATATATATATATATATTTGTATGTATATTTATGTGTATTTGCATGTAAGCTTCGCGCACCATTTGCATTGCTTATTTGGCCAGTATATTTCCCATGGAAACATTTGCTGTCTGCATACTTCATATGCTGCTTTGTGGCACTGTAGTCTTTATAGCGGATACGCCGAATTTTGGGAAATTGCCGTTGATGAACTACATTTTGTGTTTGACATTTGGCGCGGTCTATATATTCATATTCACGCCTGTGTCAGATGGACCCACAAAGTATAAGTATATCATTTATTTATTGCTATGCTTTTCACAAAATGTCTTGGCTTGTGTAATTTGGATTCCATTATATTTGGGCATTTTGGTTAATGCTTTTTATATGCTAGGCATAGTGCTTATGATTTATTACTATCTAGAATGCCATCCAGGTATTACGTCTGCCATATTTTAAGAAGTAGTTAAATATAGCAATTCAAATGCAAAATCATTGTCAATTTATTATTGAATTATTTGAGGGGGGCATAAAGCGCTTGCGCACGAGCCGCCGCCGCCGCCGCCGCCGCCGCCGCGAAACGCTTCGATTTGCACTTTTTTCGTTGCGTAGCGCTGGTCACACTGAATGAAAGAAATAGCTTCGACTAGGTGGCAGTGACTTAGCTTACCCAAGCGAGCAAGCCACAAATTAACTTTCACTTCACAAAAACCAAAAGTTGCCTAGATCAATAAAACGGAAAACACAAAATTGATCGAACGACCGTTGTGATGTTGAACTAATTACGCATATGGAAAATATTTCATTAAAATATGGCATCGAAATATGAGCGGATTATCAGTGATTGCCGATCGCGAAATATATTGTGGGAAGATGCTGATTTCCCAGCAATACAATCATCGGTATTCTATTATCAAACGCCCCCATTCACATTCCAATGGAAACGAATTGCCGAGCTGAACAATGCCCAAGCATCGTTTCTCAATGAAAATGCTGAATTTGATGTGGTGCCTGGTAAGATGGGCGATCGTTGGCTCGTCTCCTGTTTGGGCGTATTGTATTCGTTGCGGAATCTATTTTATCGTGTTGTGCCCGCCGATCAGAGTCTGGACAAATCCATGGGCATATATCGCTTTCGCCTGTGGTGGTGCGGTGAGTGGGTGGAGGTGCTTGTCGATGATCGTCTGCCCACGATCAATGGACGATTGGCATTCATGCAGCCGCAAGCATCGAATTGCTTCTGGGCATCGCTGCTGGAGAAAGCCATTGCCAAACTGCATGGCTCCTATGAGGCGCTCAAATATGGCACACGATCCGATGGCCTGACCGATCTATTGGGCGGCGTTGTCAAATGCATGCCCATAATATCGGATACCATACGGCCGCAAACGCTCAAGGATCATCTGGCCACAACTTGCATTGTCACCTGCATTGCGGTCAAAAATGCCGCCGTGCAGAAGAAGAACACAACGGAGAGGCTGTCGAATGGCATTTTGCTAAATGCCAACTACAGGTGAGATATGGGCCAACTCTATATATACATGTATATATATATATATATATATATATATATATATCTCAACTAAATACTATATATTGTAGGCTCTCTTGTTTGGACAAAGTGGAGACGGTAATGGGCGATTCGGTGCAATTGGTGCGCATTAAGGACACATTTTCATCAAAGCCATTTGGCGACAAAACCAATTTCATTGGGGATTGGTCGCCCACATCGAAGACCTGGGAGCGCGTCTCATCAACGGAACGTGGGCGTCTGTTGGCCCAATTGGAACTGGGTGAATTTTGGATCTCGTTTTATGATTTTGTGCACACGTTCACAACGCTGGAAATCGTTTACTTGGACTCGGATACGGCGAATGGCGAACAAATGCTAAAGGGGCGACCGTTGCACTGGAAAATGAAAATGTATCAGGGACAGTGGAAACGCGGCGTGACCGCCGGCGGTTGTCGCAACCATGAATCCTTTCACATCAATCCACAGCTGTTGGTCTCCATACAGGAGAAACAGGACATTGTCATTGCATTGAATCAGCATACGGCCGTGGAGCCGAAAGTCATCGGCTTTACCATGTACATGTGGAATCGTGAATATAGCCTGAACGAATGCCTACAGAAGGACTTTTTCAAAAATCAAGTGAGCTTCCTGAACTCGGACTATGGCAACACACGGCACGTCAGCTATCACACACAGCTGGACATTGGGCACTATGTGCTGATGCCAACCACCTATGAGCCGGCCGAGGAGGCACAGTTCACCGTGCGCATACTGGGCACATCGGCATTTCGGCTGTCGTGCCTGGAGACGCAGACAATGATACTGCTGGATCCATTTCCAGCGCTAAAGACCGACGATAATGTGCAGAAAATCAAGAGCATCTGCCAATACGAACCGGTCTATATGCAGCTGGCGGACGAGAACAAGACCATCAACTGCTTTGAGCTGCACGAACTGCTGGAGGCCTGCCTGCCCAATGACTATATCAAAGGATGTGCCAACATTGACATTTGCCGCAAGGTGATTGCGCTGCAAGACAAAACGGGCAGCGGCCGCATCACCTTTCAACAGTTCAAAACGTTTATGGTCAATCTGAAGTCATGGCAAGGTGTATTCAAAATTTATACAAAAGAGAAAGCGGGCATTCTGCGCGCGGAGCGCCTACGCGATGCCCTCTATGACATTGGCTTCCAGCTGAGCACCGACATCATGAACTGTCTCATACAGCGCTACATACGCAAGGATGGCACACTGCGCCTGAGCGACTTTGTCTCGGCGGTCATTCAGCTGACAACGGCCTTCAATCAATTCCATGCCAAGAACTACAATCAGGTGAATGTGATTGAGGTGCATCTGCACGATTGGATCAAGAGCATATTGAGCTGCTAAAGCGAACCGGCAATAAATTGTTTATCTTTTTTTTTCTTTCTATAAATTATATATAATTATTTATTTTTTAAATGGGACACAAAACAAAATTTATATATTTATATTTATATTTATATATATATACTATATATTTTCTATGTATTGGAACATACATAAGTTGTTGAGAGCAAAGTGTAAAATAAAATAAAATAAAATTGAGAAATGCGAAATAATTTAGAGATACGAAACATTAATTTGTTTGACTTAATTTATATTAGTTTTAGATTGTATATTTATATACTTAAATTCATTACATATATATATATATATATATATATATATATATATATATATATATATATATATATATATATATATATATATTTTTGTATGATAGGACAATTGTTTTTTATATATATATATATATATATATATATATATATATATATATATATATATATATATATATATATATATATATATATATATATATATATACACATATATATATATATCTATTTGGTTTAGCAGTTGAATTTGATTTGATTAGTTAGCATATGGCTAAATATATATATATATATATATATATATATATATATATATATATATATATATATATATATATGTATATATATATATATATATATATATATATTATTTAGTTAGCGCAATAATTGTATTTAGCAGTAATACAACAAGTTGAGTTCTTAAGCTAGGATGGCATACATATATCTGTATCTCTGCATGTGAATACTGTATGAATAGTTTAGTGTTAGTTGTGTTTAGTTGAGTTGTGTTTAGTTGAGTTGAGTTGAGTGTTTAGTTTTGTTTATTGGACGACAGGCATATTCCATCGAATCAGCTTTCTCCGCATTCGCTCAATGAATCCTCCATGCTTAATTTACAAAAAAAAAAAAAAAAAAAAAAAAAAAAAAAACAACAAACAAAAACAATAACAAAAAAAAACTTGATTGCGTTTTGATTGGACATTATTGCCAATGCCACGAAATTACATTGATGTGCCATTATGGGAGGAGGCATCGCTGATGCGACGCGACAACGTTGTCTTGCGGCTGATGGACAGCGAATTGGGTGGAGCCTGGCTGGTAGGCAGGCTGGCGCTATAGCTAGCCGCGGCTATATTGGAGATATCATTTGTGGTCGGCGACGTGGCGTGTGCTCGCATTGGGGAACGACGCAGCGATCCAGTCACTTCATGCGGCTCCTGGTAGCCCGAGTCCATGTCATCATGGTAGGAGTCCATCAATGGTGTCGGATCTTCATAGTCGTAGTCAACAAAGCCATTATTATCGAACGACTATTAAATAGAAAAGAAAAACAAACAAACAAACAACTTTGATTTAGACTAGATATAAATTGGCATATGAAAACAGTTCATATACCTTGACAAAGGATTGGGATTGCTTGGCATAGCCGCGGAACACCTGATTGTGCGCCTTGCTGCGATAATCAACCGATTCGTAGTGTCCATCCTGTGAATTCTCGATTATGAAATGCCTGGTGCCATGCGGTGTTAGGGTGGCCCACAGCAAACGACTGTCATTCACTAGCTGGCTCTGGAGCAGATCGCGACTGTTGGCCGTGGCGCACGGATAGAGTATGCCGCCCGATGTGAAGGCATTCGATTTGGTTGCTTCGCCCAAGGCATTGATTGCCGTTTGTTTGATATTCGCATCGTGGTACGAGAAAAACGTGCTGCATTCAAATAAAACAAGAATTTTGTTGGTATAAATCCAAGTGTAAACAAATAATAACGTAAACCAGGGCTGCAAGCTCTACAAATCTTTGACTTGTTAGTTCAATTAACTAGCAACAACAAGTTCGCTTCATTTGAGAAACAGCCCTGTGTAATGTCATATTGAAATGGACTTACTCTTTGCATCGTATCACAATCAAGGCCAAAAAACAGCCCAACACAAAGATGCCAATGCATGACGAGACGAAAAACCAAACATTTTCCATACTCTTCGTATCGCTGCGCACCAACTCCATCAGCTCATTGCCGCTCTCATTATGTTGATTCTGGCCGCACATGAAGGCGGCAAAACAGGGCTGCGACTCATTCGCTGGCAATAATATATCAATGCTCTTTGGCTTCGAGATCAAAAACGATGGCAACGGCGGCGGTGGCATCGATAATATAAAATCGGGCGGCGGACCGGCCAATTGATCACAACTGCCCACACAATTGCCAAGTAATATGTTCATGTTAGCCTAAAATCAAAATAAATAAACAAAATTTGTAACATTCGACGCCAGACAAGCTCCACGCAAATGCCTATAAATGTATATGAATGTGTGTCTCTGTGTGTGTGTGTGTGTGCACATACTTACACACATACACAAAACTGCCATAACAAACCGTTAGGGTTGGTTTCTGATTAGAAAATACTTAACTTTACATTGCCCAGAGCGAAAGCTCATTCCAATTGGTTTTATATATTAATTGGTATTTATATATGGCTGAATTGCATATATGCATATATGTATTTATGTAAGTATATTTGTTATATATTTCTTGTGTATCATTTGATGCGACCCAAATTCCAAAATAATAAAATATTCGTCCATAGCCAAAAATCTTTAGGTGTTCAATATGTAATTGGGATATTTTTATATGTATTTATATATATTTCAATATAAAATTTTAAGCCTTTTGACACGATTTCACTTGTAAAAACAACATTTATTGCAATCAACTTTGACCAACCTTAATCCAATAAAACGTCCTTTACCGTTGAAATCTTACCTTGAACTAAGTAGCGAAAACAATTCGATTCAAAACTTCCGAGAGCCTCGATGCGCGCGCGCATCTCCCACTGAAAGTGGGCAGCAAATAACCCCTGCATCAAGCCTTAGCCACACCCAGCCAATACACACACTCTGGCTGTATGCGATTCTTCAACTAACCAAAATAATTAAAAAGGAGAAAAACAAAAACAAAAACAAAAACAAAAATTTGTAAGTCGAAGCATAAGAAATAACTTTCGCAATGGGCGGACTTAGAAGAAAACAACATATTTAGTTAAAAAAAACTTATAAAACTCAAGTATGTAAACAAAATAAAAACAAAACTATATCAAATAATGTCAGCCGCGCAACGCCGGATAAAGTATTCCAACTCTAACGAAATCACATCAAATTATACAACTTTAAAATGTTCATTCTAACTAGAATCGGCGAATTGGACGGCTTTAATTCCATTCCAATTAGAATATCTCTAATACAAACGAACGAACATAACTGCCGCAATGGCTCAATTAAAATATCAAAAAAAAAGTTTTCCAACTGGCAAAATCACATCAAATTAGACATTTAACAAATTTTATTCTAATTAGAATCATTAAATTAGACAAGTTCGACTGGACTCATCAAATTAGACATATTTGAAATTGCATTCTAATTGGAGTACATATACATATATATTCTAATTATATCCATCAATTTAGACAATTTTGTAAATTTTGATTCTAATTCGTATCTCTTCAATACATACGCACATAGCTGCTCTCTGCATTTGAACTTTTTATTCTAATTAGAATCTCACATACGAACATAACTGCGCTCTATGCCTTATTATCGAAATATCAAATATAAATTTATAACTCTCTCGTTTAATTTATGCTACATACGTATGTACATATTAAGGTAAGTGATTAATTATTGTAGCAATCACATTATTTCTTATCGCCATAAGTCATCACAACGCCCACGATCAAGGCAAGGACTGTGAATCCTTGAGCGGCGATGCGAGTGCGCATCATAAATTGTGACATCTTGCGATTGCCGGTGCGAAAATTGTAGAGGCCAGCTGTTAGAGCGGCTGTGGTCGCCAGGCAGCCTATGAAATTGACAGTGTTTATATAACGCAATGTATTCAAGTCTAGTATATAGCGCATACCAATGGGCACCAAAGGGTTCTCCTTGATTTTACGCACAAGTCGTTCCTTTGTCGTTTCAATTTCGACAACCGGGCCCAAATCCTGACGTAACTGTATCCAGTCAAGGTCTTCGGCTGGTAGCGGTATCGACGATTTGTTGGCCATCTTTTCAATAATCTGAATGTAAGCTTCCCTGCAATTAAACCGAAATGTCAGATCCAATACCGACAAATCATATTAACACAATAGCACACACAGCCATATAAACATCTGATTACATACGTTCGCACAGATGGGAATTCACAATGGAATGAAACAGGGCTGAATATGCGGCCGATTTCCGATTAAAACATTTAGTTGAACTAGCTCACATTTCACTCGAACTACATATTATTGATTGTTTTCTCAAATTATAAAAATGATATTTTTGATTTTACATGTTTATTATATATTATAGTTATACATTATTTATTTATATTTGGTATACATAAAATTAATATACTAGTGTTTCTAAGCATAAACTTGAATCCATGGCTCATTTCGTATATTAATTGTATGCCATATGTGCATCGGCTTCCATCCCTAAATGGGCTGAATTTACAGTAAAAGAAGGGCTACCAAGCATGTTTATCGTTTATCGAATTGGGCTACTCGTTTTTTCGAATCTTATGTACACATGACTATTTATATATATATTCGAAATATAATATATAAAATAAAAAATTTTTATATAATTAAATATTTTCAATAAGCATATATTTTAATATTAATTTTTTTTATTTAATCTTAAATATTTCATTATATTTCTATTAATACGACACAAACTAATCACATATATATGTACATTAAAATATACATACATATGTATGTACGTTAGCTTATGTGTGTACATACATTTATTTAAAAACACCCTTGTGATGATCAAATAAAATCGAAGAAAATTTGTGTGTTGGGTATTTCTGACCTCACTAACACGTTCACACACAGCTGCATTATTCCAACAATGTTTCTCTCTTTTTAAAATGAGAGAGTTGGGAAGTACAGTCAGACGAGGAACGCAAAATGAAACATGTGTATGTAGCGAGAATATCATTGTGTGTGTATATCAAATAAAATACATGCATTTTTGTGTTTGTGTAAAGGCGAAAAACAAACGCATACACTCAAAACAAATGTGAATGTATTATTGGTATGGGCTGGGGATGTATACATGCACACGCATATATGTATATAAGTGTATGTGTATGCATACATACATACACGTATGTACATTTGCGTCTACGTGCATAAATAAATATGTATGCACAGGCACGTTCATATGTACATAATTACTTACAAACGTATGTACATATGTAAGTACATTTATTTGGCTTTGTTTAATACATGATTTATTGCGTTTTCTTTTTGTATGTTGCTTGAAAGGCTTACAAACAATAATAATAATGAATATAGTTAAGTATTAAGGCAGAGATGGTCCACATGTCTGACCATATGTACATATAATATATGTACATATGTATGTATATAAGTAAATATGTGTGGGTTTGTTTGTATGTACATTTAAAGTAAGGAACATACATAAATATGCATGTATGTATGTACGTAAATGCGTCGCTTGTAGGTACATTTGTCTTAAGACCTGTACATACACACAGACATATAGTGTACATATGTTTGCATGAACCTTAGTATTAAAAGTAACAAGCCAAAAATGTTAAAAGGCCTGTTTCCCTCCACCACGTGTATACACACACACACATGCACACACATGCGCGCATACACACTCGCACACGCATACACATTCACACACTCAACACTCATTGGGCAGCCAGAGAGAAAGTGTGCGCTCAGTAAACTGTACTCAGAGCATGCCGCTGTCTACTTTGCTGCTTGCTGCCAGTTCTCTCTCGCTCTCTCACCCTCGTTCTCTTCCTCTCTCATTCGCACACACCGACACGAGTTACTCACACAAACGCACACACACTTGCGCACTCAACGCATACAGAAGTCTGGCGCTAGCCAGGCTGGGCTATGAAGCACAGTAAGGCAGAGACGGCTATTCAATTCAATAGCCTTTGCATTCGTTGTTGGTACTCTCTCTGTGTGTGTTTTCAATCAAGCGAGCGGCGCGCGAACCTCATCTTTTCCGCATTGATACCAACAAAAACACATTTACTGCTGCAATCAAGCTGCGTTTGTGGCGTCGTTTGTTTATTTTTTAACTAACTAAAAACAAACAATAACAACAACAACAAGCAACCATAACTCCTACAAACTCGCGTTACGTTACGTTGTTACGCTGTTACGCCGATTCGCACCGTAAGAATCGCTAACAAAAAAAAAAAAAATTTCAAATTTTACCGTGTGGCGTCTGACGGCGCTCTGCTGCTTCTGCTAGTTCCTTCGTTCATACATACATATACATATATATATTATATACATTTATATATATATATGTATATATGTATGTATAATAATCAATATAACGTACATGGAATAAACGAATGCGAGTTGCAATTGGCTTTCAACTGATTTTAGCCATTGAGTTTGTGTTGTGTGCAGTGCAAATAATTCGCAAGAGGAAAAACTATTGAAAAATATATAAACTAATTTCTTCGCCACCCTCAACCCCCGCAGTACGAATCATTCGCACAGTAAACGGCCAAAATCATGGAACACTTTCATCAAATACAGGTAAGCTTAAGTACACACACACACACATACATACATCCATACACACACGCACACACACACCAATCTACATATCTGTATGTATATTTGCACAAACTATTCTGGCATTCATCGTTTATTTTGCGTCTACATCATTTACTCTGTCGCAAAAGTTAGACTTTTTTCCCGCCAACAACAAATTAAATTTGGCAAACACGCACTACTTTTAATATGCCCACACACACACACACATACATATACGTTTAAGCATATACATATATATGTATGTGTGTGTGTATACATATAAAATGAGACGCATGAGAGAGTATGGAAATTTTACAATGGCCGAGTTGGAATATCACATGCATACATGTGTACAAACATACATAAGTTTCGGTTAGTTTTTGCTTCTTTTATGTACATCACATACACACATACATATACAGTTGAGCAGAAACTAAAAGCAGGCATCCATACGACGACGACGCTATGCGTACATGCATACGTACATGCATACGTACATATATTTGTATAGACATATGTACATACAAGAAAACATTTTTATTTTGCGTGCGCATCTATGGCCGCCATTTTTTATTTTATTTTATTTTGTTGCTCATTCGGCGCTGTTAACTTACATACGCATTGTTGTTAATTTAGAACAGCCGAAATTGCATAGTACATGCGTATTTATGTGCAGACAAATGTAAAACATACGCACATATGTATGTACATATATACATATGTATGTATCTTGAACATTATAAAATTGGAAATGACATGTGCCTCGATTTTCGAATGTTCGAACAGATACAAACAAGACTGGTTCTTGGTATTTGTGTGTATGATGCATACATACACACATACATATATACATAAATACATATAGTTGCTATAAATGTGTATATATTTATGTACATACAAACATATGTATGAAAACTTGAAATATGCACACATCGCAGCTTGCGTAATCTCAAATTGGCTGTATGTACATACATACATACAAACCTATGTATATGTATGTACATACATATGTATGTGTGCTGCTCCCCATGTGAATTCTTTTCTTTGTATAGTGAGTGTGTCTCTTGTTTTAAGAGACAACTACAACTGGTATGTCTATATGTATGTGTACAAACTCGAAATGCTTTGTCAGTTGTTCTCTGTACGCACATACATACATATTTGTGCACAAACAACTTTACATTGTAAAGAGCATTATATATATTATTTTCTCACCGCGGCTCTCTCACATTCTTACATACATATGTACATCAAATATGTACATGTGTTTGTATGTTTTTGACAGTGTTGCCGTTTTTTTGCATGAGTAGTTAAGACACCCCTGGCATTGAGAGAATAAAAGACGAGCCGATAAATTGGTTCATGAACCGAATGAACCTGCTCTTTATTAAAAACGTGCCGTTTTTTCAAAAACCCCATTCCCAGTTGTTGCACTAAAGTGACTCGTTTTGAACGAAAAAAGAAAAAACAAAATCGTGAACAGCTGATTTCAATGCAATTTGTTATTGTTTATATGTATGTATGTTTATACCGCTGCCCATTTGTGTGTGAATGTATGAATTAACTTACTTTCCGCCATATACTCTCACACCTAACAAAAACAGTCACAATTTGTTTACATTTTTTACGCATTGGATTGCCAATAGGAAACGTAGCGTTTTGTGCTATTGGGCAAAAGTGAATGGAATCA
The DNA here is from genome assembly GCA_035045945.1 of Drosophila anceps. NCBI lineage: Eukaryota > Metazoa > Arthropoda > Insecta > Diptera > Drosophilidae > Drosophila > Drosophila anceps. The sequence continues at coordinate 11,026,255 of JAWNON010000004.1, forward strand.
TTGAGAATTGGAACATGCAACGCATATGTTCGCTGCTCCAACCATTTGGAACTTATTAGGCTGCAAACATAGTGCGCGCTGAGACGAAGACGTAGATGAAGACGAAACTAAAGACAAATTACTTGCGTTGCGAGTAAGCTAATAGGTTGCATAGTGCAAGAAGAATTGGTTGCGCTTTTGTTATGTTAGTCGCAATGGATTTCTCATCAGATGATGATTAAAACGTAAAAAAAAAATAAATGAAAATATTCACCCTATAAATTTGGGATGAGCTGCGCCAAGATGAGAAAAAATTTGTGGAATATACTCATGCGCCGTTTTCACCGTATGAATGTACAAGACTGCGCGTGAGTGTGTGCATGTGTGTGTGTGTACGCTTGCGTATGCATGTGTGTGTGTGTGTGTACGCTTGCGTATGCATGTGTGTGTGCGCTGCTGAGCGTGAAATCCACCAGCCGCTGACGAGAGATCGTTTTTGGCGCCAAATGCCAACAGAAGCTTTGCAAGATCTACTATGACTAAATGCTCTCTTTGCGCAAATACTTCGCTTTTTTTTTTAGTATTTTATTTTATTTGTGTGTGTGTGTGTGTGTGCTCCCATTTATAATTTTAATTGCAAACACACATTGAATATATGTATGTAGGTATATATACATACATATATGAATGTGAATGTACATATGCATATATATATATATATATATATGTGTGTGTGTGTGTGTGTGTGTATGTATGCGTGTGCTTTGGGGCACGCTAGGTCAGTTATGCACATGCTTAAATAATAACATTAGAATTTAAATTTGAATTTTTGATTAATATATCGATTATAGATGACCATTTGAAATTTCGATAAATGAGCACTTAATGGATCAATAGAATTGTTCAACTATTCGAATGTAAATTTTTAATGTATTTATTTATAAATATTTGATTGGGTGATAAGTGCGACGCCTTTGCGTTGTTGACTTTCCTTTGGTTATAGTTTAATATATATATGTATGTATTTTTTTTTTTTGTTGGCAATAACTTGTCCGTATTGGCCTCGCACTTATTCACCCGCCCACCTCCACACACTCGCCTAAACACATTCATAACCAAAAAAAAACAACAACCACAACAACAAACTATTGATTAGCAAACAATTCAACACTATCAGCAGCAACTGGCTGCGCAGCAACAACAACAAGCGGCTGCAGTACAACAGCAACAGTTGCAACAACATCAAGTGGTTGTCCAGCAAAATCAACAGCAGGCCCATCAAAATAGCTCCAACACCACCGCCGGCGTTGGCACCCAACAGCTATTTACATATAAAATGGCCAGTAGTTTCCCCAATCCAGCCACAACAATGGCCCAGGTTGTTGCCACCTCGAATGCGGCAACCACCGGCTACGATTACCGTCTAAATATGGCACAGGCTGCAGCAGCTGCTGCGGTACCCGGCTCCCAATGGTGGTATCCGGCTGCGAATCAGGGTCAGGTGGATGCCAACACAGCTGCACAGCTACAGCAGCAACAGCAGCAGCAACAGCAGCAACAACAACAGCAACAGCAGCAGCAACAGCAACAACAACAGATGCAACAACAGCAACAGCAACAGAATGTCATCAATTCAGCTGGGGTAAGTTGAAAGACAAAAAGAGACTGGATGCAAATATCTTTAATGTTTATATTTATATTTGCATTGCAGAGCCCAATGGTTAGGGGTAAAGCTGATGCGAAACCCAGAGGTCGAATGACTGCATACGCATACTTTGTACAGACATGCAGAGAGGAGCACAAAAAGAAGCATCCCGATGAGACAGTGATTTTCGCTGAGTTCTCAAGGAAATGCGCTGAGCGCTGGAAGGTAAGCAATAACTGAAACAATCTAGCATAGTTGAAGTCTACCAGTCACTTTGCATTTCATCTAGACGATGGTTGACAAGGAGAAGAAACGCTTCCACGAAATGGCCGAAAAAGACAAGCAACGGTACGAGCAGGAAATGCAGAACTATGTGCCGCCCAAGGGTGCGGTCGTGGGCCGTGGCAAGAAAAGAAAACAAATCAAGGATCCGAATGCGCCAAAACGTTCATTGTGAGTTCGTAGCAAAATTGATTCAACTAATACTACTTACTAATAATAATCGTAATCGTAATCGCTATATACATATTATTTCAATGAGTGACAATAACTAATTTGGATCGATTTGCTTTACCCTTTTTGTGATAGGTCTGCGTTCTTCTGGTTCTGCAATGATGAAAGAAATAAAGTGAAGGCTCTGAATCCCGAGTTCGGTGTTGGTGACATTGCCAAAGAGCTGGGTCGCAAATGGTCAGACGTTGATCCCGAAGTTAAGCAAAAGTACGAGTCGATGGCAGAAAGGGACAAGGCACGATATGAACGAGTAAGTGCCAATAGATGACTTCTACATATTTTGTCTATAATTTTCTAATATTCGTTTCGTTTTGTTTGGTGTTTAGGAAATGACCGAGTACAAGACAAGCGGGAAAATTGCCATGTCAGCACCCTCGATGCAAGCGTCGATCCAGGCGCAGGCACAAGCAGTACAGAAAGCCGCGTTACTCGCTGCAGCCGCTCAGCAACAGCATCAGCAGCTGGATGAGCAGCACGACGACGATGATGGTGACGGTGATGATGACGAGAATCAATAGGTTTAGCAGTAAAATACTCTTCACTATTTATACACTATCCGTTGGTCATCACGAACAAGGAGATAGCGTCAGCTAATCGATAAACGGATTAACTGATGCGTGTTGAACATATATATACACCAGTATATATTGATAAAAATATATATATATATATATATATATATATAAATATATATATACACATATATATATAGAAATATAATATTAATTTTTTTTTTTTTTTAAATAATAAGTAATCAAATTTCCATGAATTACTGAAGGAGAAAATCACAAAGAAACCTTTTATAAGTTTTATTTTTAAGAATATAATATATAAGTATATGGTTAGATTAAAATGACATTAATCTGTCTGCAAATCTTAATTTTGTGCTTCAATGATAAGTTTCTCCTCTAAAACACTAAGTACGCATTATTTTATAACTTTGAAGAAATTCATCATGTCATTCTCAGCAAACACACACACACACACACAGACACAGAGACAGAGACACAGACAGACACACGTTACCACTAAACATGCAAACATATGTATATACATATATTACGTATATTATTGGTACATATTTCCCCATTTATTAAAGTTAGATGATTCACACCAATAATGAAACTTAAGAAAATGAAAACAAACAAACAAAAATAACTAAAAAAAAAAAACTAAAACTAAAAAACAAAAAAATGATGCGTTTACTCATTGCAGTTGCAACTACTCAATGAAACGTGATAATTTGAAATACTTAACTCAGTGGCGGGTGATATCTCTCTACATACTTATGTATATATATATATATATATATATATATATATATATATATATATATATATATATATATATATATATATATATATATATATATATATATATATATATATATATATATATATATATATATATATATATATATATATATATATATATATATATAAAGATATATATACATATATATATATACATATATATATATATATATATATATATATGCATAAATTATCATACAATTTCAGAATACTACTGAAAATTATCGCAATGGATATACTGTCAGCATTTAAAGAATAACTTTTTATCAATATGAAATGAAATGAAATGAGACGAAAAGCATTCAAAATTTTATATTTTCATCGGTCCAATCGGAAATTTCAACAACTATTTTCAACCATGCGCAAATGTGTTTACATTTTCCTTTTTTCCCATTTTTTTTTTTTTTTTTTTGTGTCATTCAAATTTGATTTAAGTTAACTCGGGCTGGAGTTGTTTTTCTGTGTAAATACATAAGAACCTAATTTAGATGTTAGATTTCCGATAGAATCCAGATGTATTATGAATATAAAAATTGTATGTTTTTAGGCTGTTAAACATATACGAGAGTAAATTGTATTGCATTATATGAAAATGAAGAAGCAAAAGCAAAAGCAAAAGCAAAAGCAAAAGCAAAGCAAAAGCTAAGCAAAAGCTAAGCAAAGCAAAAGCAAAGCAAAGAAGAAAAAACAAACGTAGCGGATACTTGACAACGCGCCTGTTGTCTTGGCCATGTACATACATATTGAAGTATTATTTAAACCATTGGGCTTATACCAATACCAGATCGATTCTGTAAGAAGTATATAGCTTTAAAACGACAAGACAACAACATATATGTACACTAGGGGAAAGTATTGCCAATGCCTTAGAAGGAGCATGGTATCCACAGAGACATGATCCTTTTATGCAGGCCAATTAACTCAGTTAAACACACACACACACACACACAGAGACACAGACACACAAACACATATATGTATGTATATGTATATATATATGTATATACTATATATAGAGTAAATTATGCTTTTTTTTTTTGATAAGACGCAATCGTGTAACTCTCTTACTTCGATGTGTGTGGCATCTATCAATAAATAAATACAAGCAGATATCGAACAAGATCTGGATAATATCGAGAGACTTCCTAATTCGTATGTATGTATAGACTAGTAGCGATACATATTAGTTAGAATATGGCGTGACAAATCGACAAATCGACAAATCGACAACAACAGCAACAACATATATACAATGCATATTTTGTAACATTATAGTGTTACTGCTTTATTAAGGATACCGTACACCTGAAGATGGTCACCTTACATACATATATATATATATATATATATACATATATATATATTTATATAGATATATACCTCAAAATGTATGTACAGATATTATTTTCATGACAAACATAACTTTTTTTTCTCGTTCTCGTTCTCGTTTTCGTTTTCGTTTTGTTTTGCCAGAGAACAACTCGCCACCGAGATGATATTCATAGAAGTGTAGATTATGGCATATATATAAATCGGATATCGTTTATATATGTGTTTTCATTTTCTATTAAACCGTAACCCCTTACCATCATTTACTATGACAATTCCAGTTCCCCGTGCTTGTTATATAAGAAACTAAACTAATACAAATAAACTTTTAGAAAAGTGATACTTTGTTTTTAGTGTATTCGATATGTATGTAATGTACGTACGTTCAGGCTCCAACGTCGGTTCTCTATATAAACAACTTTTTTTGTTTAAGTTACCCCAAGTCTCCCGAAAACAAAAAAAAAAAAACGAAAAAAGAAAGAAAAAAAAGAATCCTAAATCCTTTCCCCCCCCACACAAAAATAATAAGTTTTTGGATTACATATTATGATTATTATTATTATTATTATTACTATGTATCTGTAAGTGTGAAATACATTAGCAATACTATGGTAGCTACTAAGGTATTTTTTTTATTTAATTTTTTTCTATGAATTTACACAATCCTGTAAAAATAGTTAAAAATAAATATAATTTAGCTAGATGTACGCTTATGAAGGCAATTTCTCAAAGGTTTTTCTTATGTTTCTTTTGTGTCGTTTACTTTCTTTTATGCCAATTTCAGAAGAAGAAGAAGAAGAAGAGGAACAATATGATTTTCACATTATGTTTGCTTATTATTGTTTTCGATAGTATTCATGATGACATGTATGCGTATGTGTGGGTGTGTATAATACGTTATATAGTATATACTATTATCGGACCACATATATATCCATGTCAACAGCGCCTTTATCAACGCAAAGAATTTAGGGTCCAAGAATGAAGAGTTTGAAAGAAAAATTGTAGATTTTTCATGTTTTTGATAATATATTCCATATAGAGATGTGTTCATTAAAATAGTAGTGCGACACATATATATCTAAATTGCTTTCAAAATATTGCTGGCCAACACTACTATTTTTATGAACACGACTGTAGATACACATATGTATATACATATATTATACGTCTCGGCCAACAGCGCTTTGCCTTTATACACATACACAGACAGCAAGCTAATACACTCTCCACTTTCGCGCTGCTTGAGCGGGTATGAAATATGCTCAACTAGCAATCGATTAGAGCGAGAGGCAAACAGCATTATCTGCCATCTCTACATCCCCCCAAGAGACTTGAGCTGTACTTTTTAAAATTAAATTAACTTTATTAAATGTTCTTTAAAATTAAAAAAAAAAAGAAAACTATTAAAAATAGTTTTTGCACAATTAAGGTAAGATATTTAACATAAGTTATAAAGCCAGAGGTGAGAAAGGGATAGCACTAACATATAGTCAAAACTTAAGCTATTTGCTAAATGATACAGAAAAAAAGTTTTTAATTTATTTTTGTTTGGCTAAAATCGTAAACTTTCAGTTTTTCTTTTTTGTAAGACATTTCCTGAATCTCTAGCTTAAACTATAGATGCGACATTAGCTTTAAGCTGTTGACATTTTTTTCAGAATTTAGTTTGTCCTTTACAAGAATTGTGAGAGCCTATCAAGGGTATGTAATTCAATGTAAGTAGAAAGAGATAGCTTACTCTCTCTCTCTCTCTCTCTGTCTATTTCATTCAAAATATAAAGAATAATTTTGGGTTGCTTTGTATAATCAGTTGATGGTGCTAACTTTATTCATTATACAAAATTAATAGAAGCAGCTGCAACTACTTCTCTTGCTCTCAAACAATCATTTATGAAGGCTTCAATTGCTTAGAGTGTAACTGTTCCTATAGTCAGATTCGGCTTATATATAAGAAACTTAATTTGAACTTACGTTTAGTTCAAGAACAGTTGAGGCATCTTCATAGATATGCACAGGGCTGCTATCTCTTAAATTTGTATTCTGATATCTTAACTCTTACAGTTTGTGGCTCTTAAATAGTTTCACTTAGTTTCTACAGCTGCAAATAATTACAAATTGAATCAAACCCAATAATAGACATTGGCGTAATTACGGTTTAGTTTCCTCATTTTATTACACGAGTTGTATTTAGTATTCGTGTGCTACAATTTTAGGAGTATTTTTTTATTTCTAGTTTAGTGTTTCTGTTTCTGTTTGTGTTTCTCTTTTGTGTTTCTGCTTTAGTTTGGGTATATGTTGATTCTTTTTTTTTTGTTTTGCAGCTCAAGTGCTTGCAAAACTGAAATAATTGGTAAGTGTAATTGTATTTTGTTTCAGTAGGAGAATGTGATGGATTATATGGTATGTTTGTCTGTTCATAAGATTGTAAATATGTAGAAAATCAAGGAGAATAAGGAGAATAAAAAGGAAATATTGGACTCTAAGATCCGTTTGTTAAGAACGCTCCCGGCCACTTATCGTACACGCATTATTATCAAAAATAAATAAATTATTTTAAATAAAGAACTTGATGGAAACTAGCTAAATTAATGATAATGCTGGGTATTACTTGCTGGGCATCTCTTCTACATCCAGAGTTCGCCGCCACAAATCTCAAGGGCCATTTTCTTGCGGAAGTACTCCATGTGCTCCTGCGAGAAGGTGAGCGGCTTATTGCGTGTTATATATTCAGCGAACATGCAACTAAAGACACCGCAATCACTGCCATTGGTCTGATGGGGCACATTTTGGACATTTTCAATTGTAAAGTCGCTGGTATCGAATGGCTTCTTGCGCTTGTCCAGCGACTCCTCCAGCAAGTAATTCTCCAGGGCGCTCAACACCTCCGAATTTGGCTTGCCCATCGAATCATAGTAGCGTATTGTTTTATTCTTCATATGGATAATGGCCATGCACCAGTGCACATTGCTGACATGCACTGGCACCGGAATTATATCCTTGCTGAATATGTCGACCTTGCGAGTCCAACGCTTCACGTTGCCGTAGCCGCCCTGCAACAGGCGCGGCACAAAAAATGTATTCATAGCATACACGCTGGGCAGTTTGCCATCCTTGCGCTGGGAGCGATCAGTTAATAGATTCATATAGAAGTTAATAACTTCGTCATTCAGCCAGGAACTACCAGCCAGCGTGCGAATATCATTACGAGTAATGCTGAGGCTGAACTTGGTTATAAGTACCTACAGAGAGAGAGAGAGTAATTGTAATATATATATATATATATATGTACACTTATCAAAATGAATATAGATGAGAGCCTACCTGGTCGGCCTTGCCGTATATCAGATCATTATAGCGCTGCTGATGGGCATCGGTCCATGGAATAAATTCTGGCTCGCTATCCTTCTCTATTGGATATTTTTCCAGCACAAACAGTGTCTGGCTAATAAAGCGTCGCTTGGTTAAGCTCTCACGCAGTCCTTGCTCAAAAGCACGACGTTCCTCAGTTGTCTTTTCAGCTCTGTGAACATATTACATATATATTTAGATTTATATTTAGATGACCAACGTCCTAGACATTCATTCCTACTTACTCCAAAAGAACAAGATTCCTAGCATGATTCACCTCCTTTTGCGTGCGTGCGCATTTCTCAGCAAAAATGTCACTATAGTTTTCAGCGTAATAGATGGATTTGCTATTGCGCAGCTGGAGCGCTTTAGTGCGCGACATTGGCAGCTCTGTTGGCCGCGGCGGCGGCATCAGTTGCCATCTATAAACGATTTCAAAATTATTATTTAATTATGCAAAGTGATGAGCTACCACCAATTATGACACTCACATTGGCGTTTGCTTGCCAAGATCCTCATTTAGGCTTTTATTGTCCGGCGGCTTCTCGACATTTGTGGATTTGCTGTCCGATACGCAGCATTGCACGAGAGCTGGCGGCGGTTTCTTGCCCCATGTGACGGGCGACTTTTGTTGTTGCTGCTGTGGCTGCGACTGTGACTGCGACTGCGACTTTGACTGCTGCTTCGAATTGTAAGTTAACAGCTTAGCGTATTCGGAACGTCCTGCCACGCCAGACTCGACCTTGTTCTTAACATAAACACGCATCCAGTCATTTTTATTAAGGCTAATCGGCTGCAACGGCGGCGGCGGCGGCGGCTTGTCCTTCTCGCGCGCAGAGATGGAACGGCGCGAATATTCGCGCTCATGAAGTGTTAAATTATTGATCAGATTAATATACTGATTGTGCTCATTGCGCTGCTCCTCCAGCACCATTATATTGTCTCTGCCGGCGCCCGATTCGTACAGATTGCTGCTGTGCCCATTTAAGCGCACCTCCGATGACGAGAGGCTACTAGCAGGACGTTGATAACTCATGTTTATTGGAAAACCATTTGTGCCATAACGCAATGCGTCAGAGTACAGCAAGTTGGGTCGTCTCGATGACGAGACGCGTCCAAATTCCTGCTGACGCGCCGATGACTGGCTGCCGGAGCCTAAACGATCAGCAAATGTTTGATACAAATTGCTTTCATTATGCTGCTGATCCTCGGAGTCGGACAGATCAATCGGTGAAGTCAGCTGTGTGTTGCGTACATTCACTTGCCGTGTCGGCGGTGTGGAGAATATCGAGAGACGCTTCTGCGGCTGGTAGGCATTGTGGTTGCTATTGTTTTCCTGCTCCTTGCGTTGGTTTGTATTTGCCATGTGGCAATATGAATCAACTGTGGAATATACACACAAAAAAAAAAAAAAAAAACAATTTCAATACATTGCGCACATTGCTATAGCTATTCCGCGAAAATACAGGCCACAGCCAGTGATGATGGCTTTCGGTTTACTTACAATTGTACTATGAAATTACCAAAAACAATACTTGAACTCTATAGAAACATTTAATACTAATCATATATCGACATATAAATTGATTGCTATATTCTAAACTGAGATAATTTTATCACTTTAAAAGTGAAAAAGTGACACAAAAACCGAAGTTATCGGTACAAAGCAGAACAGCCTTAAGGATAGTTTCGGCGTACCGCACAGTGTCCGGAGCTGCTGGGACTGTGATAGCAGCAGTGATACCGGTAGACCAAGAAAATATGGTGCAGACAGCAAAGATCTCATGACAGCAAACTACAGCCTCTTGGAAGGCAAATTGGTCATGGACTGCAAAAAAACATGTCCGATCTAGAGCAATGGATATATAGAACAAATGACACAAATGCTCTCTGGTCATGGTAACTTTCGAAAGTAACTAAATAAGATCGGGGAAACTGTGGAATGCAGCTGCATTTACTGCGAAAATGCAATGGACACACACAGAGCACACTTTCTTCAAAAGAAAGAAACTGTCGGAAGTCTAAATCATTGGGAAGAGTCTGTGACTTTGCCGAAAAGGTTTGACGGCGGAAAAAGTAGGACCTGGACGCAGGAACACAGATGACAGTGCTCGGCTAGAGCATATACAAGGGGTTCAGCTTAAAGGTTAATGCGGAAAAGCTCCTGATTCCAAGGTGGGAGACAGTCCTAGAAGAGGTTTCATAGTCGGTAAGCAGCAATGCAGTCCGACACACCAGCCAGAGGGACGACCTGACTGACGGTGCATAAACAGCATTCTTAGCTGGACTTAAATTGTAATTTGAATTAATAATTTTCTAATTGATTCGAGTGCTTTGTTTTTCACGAACTTACCGTCATTCGGCATATATTTTGGAAATGTATTATCCACTCGACGATATTTGATCGAATGCAGAGCACCAGTCTCGTGGGCCACGCTTTGATAACTGGAATACAATAGATGGTCGATGGTGTTAAGTATTTATTATATAGACTCATTAGATTGTCATCATTGAATGTCTTACTTGCGTTTGCGGTTGCGTTCGTTGTCTTCGTTTCCGCTATTGGCTGGGCCCTTGCGGTTGTTCTTGGTATTGCGGCCACCGTTCGGCAACCAGTGACGTATCCAGTTAAATATATCAAAGCCCATCGGATCGCGATTTGAATTTTGTGTGCTTTGTTGTTTGATTTTGGACGCTAGTGTTTCTATTTCCAAATTGATTTCATTCAGCAATGCAGTCGTTTTGGCTGCACTCGAAGGTTCAGCTTCAATGGAAATCAATAGATATTCACGCACATCGTTCAGTTTATTCTGCAGCAGCAGAATGGCCCACAAACTGTTCACCTCTCGTTTGCGCAAGGTATCTGCAATGAAGTTCAACGTACGCTGTACGATGGTCAAGCGCGGATCCGATTTTGGCTTCGATTCCGAATCGTTTCTAATTGCTATCAAATTCTCTGGCTCCAATTCAATTATGATGTCGTTTGATTCCTGTTGCTGTTGCTCTCCTTGCTGTGGCTCCAGTTGCTCTTGTCGTGTTGTTGTGGTATTGTAGTCTGTATTGTTTATGGGATTGTTGGTTGGTATAAATGCATCGTCATCTACAGATGCAGTATCCCAATCAATCGGGAGCCCAACGCCGTTGAATGACAGCGCCTGCTCTGGATGCCAGTTGGCTCCGTTGGCCGCCACAGTTACTTGACTAGGCAGTATATTGAATAAATCGCGCACACTGTCTCTAGTGTGCAAAGCTAAAGAACGAATGAAAAAAAAATAAATGAAAATAGAAAAAAAAAAAAATGAGAAGGAACGAACGTCAAACTGTCAGTTACTATACTTCTACACCGAACATGGCTGCCTGCCATGCGACGTTGTCAACGACAGAACCCGTGTGCATCAGCAAATTTTTGCGCGCCGCTTGAGCACAACGACAACAACAACGACGACGACGAAAGGAGTGAAAGAAAACGCACCTAACACACTCAGCACATACGCAAAACAAACGCAATTCTTATGTTACAAACAAAACAGCTTGTTGTCTGGTTCATGCATGGCAAATTCAACGCGCACTTTTAGCTATGCTGCAAACATGAAGTTAATTTAATGCCGGTTGATGCTATTTCGACGCCGCTCTTAAAATTCACAGTCGCGTTTTAAAACGTACATCCATGTATATATTTATATATACAAATGCAGTAGATATTGTATTGTTGCATGCCTATGTACTTACTTGTCTTTCCTGATGGTATGAATGAATTGAAAAGCTATACAGATTTTTGGTGTTCCAGAATTAAAAAAACTAATCGCCTTAAATTAAGCGTGCTGACAGACAGACTGACATATCCACAAAGCAACCACATCAACACAAAAACAAGAAATGCCCAAATAATACCAAACAAAATACTGAACACAAACGATAAATCATTTTTATTTATCGTTTTAAATGTTTCAAGTACATAATTTGGAATTTGAAAATGTTATTAAACATTTTTTAATTGTTATGCTTAATTGTATGCATTATTAATTAAAATATAATGACTTTATTGTCAATGTGTTTTCTTGAAATGTATTTTGCAACACTAAATGGCTGTTCGATAGTTCGATATTTTTACAGACGTGTGCCGCCTCAAATTGAAAGGGCGTGCGCCATTTTTATTTATTTTTCTGTTTTAAATAAATTTATGCTACAGCTTATATATTAACATTGATATATTTTTTTTTATTTGAAATACCCAAATATGAGGGCTAGACAAGATGCAGAATAATGCAACACGCTGTTAATCTCTGCTTTGGCAACAGAAGAACAGAAAATTCCACACCAATGTTGTAGATCCATATAGGGCGCCCGCAAGGCCTACCGTTGCCTGAAACGTGTAGTGGACGACGACCCAATGGGCGAGAGCGCCCCAGATGAGTATCAGCAGGCCGTTGGTGAAGTGCACCGGCCGGCGTATGGCTGTCCAATTGGCACGTGTCATGCCCAACTGGAAGACCATCTCCTGCAGAAAGGCTGTCACCACCTGGCCAAAGCCCAACAGCACGGCAGAAACGCTCAGCAGTAGCTTGGATGTAGAGAAGCTAATAACTACAGAATTGCATATGCCATAGTAAATAGTAAAAAAGTGATGCCAGCATTCAAATGCTTACAAATGAGCGCCAGACACTTGCAGATGCTGCCAAATGTGAACCACTGTAGCTTCCTTTTGAATAGGCTCGTACCGAAGCGTGGCGTCATCAGCGAGAAGCACATCCAAGGAAAAGCCAGCAGCGAGAAGAGGAATGGTATTTCAGCGTTTTTCAATGCATGATGGCTAACAGCCAAGCCCGGCAGCACGGTGAGGCACATCACATAGCTGAAGATGTCCGCCGAAATGAGCAGCGTGGTGGCATAGAGCTGCGGCACCAGCAGCGCCTGCTGCAGCGGCATCACAATCTTGTCCAACAGATTCCACCACAAGTGCGATGTAACCGCCAGTGACATGCGTCGAATGCGATGCTGTCAGCAAACAAAAGATCAGATCAAATCAGATCAGATTAGATCAGCTCAGGTCAGCTCAGATAAGATTAGAGATGCTTTATCGAGTGCTTACCAAATTCGCATAGGCCTCGGGCATTGGGGACGAGTTGCCGGTGCCACTGGTATTTAGCGGATTCTGCGAATAGAGGCGACCATTCGAATGTGACTTGTGCAGCATTTGCGACTGCGATATGCTGTAGTTGTCGATGGTGGCATTGCTGGAGCGCATGATGGACACCGTCTCATCCTCTTCGGGTATTATCTCCATGATTTCAACTCCATTCGGATTCACATAGGTGACATATGCCTCATCCGTGGCGAGCATATAGTTGCTGTGCGTGTCGACCACAGCGGCGGCGACAGCTGACGCTGGCGCTGCGCTTGTCATTTCTGTGGCCGGATTGCGCCAGGACATTGGCGTGTCCAGGCCATCCATTTGATCCGCCACAAAGATGGCCGCCAGCGCGGCACGCAATGGCAACGCACCGAAACCGGTCTCCGCCTTGATTACTGAGATCCGTTTGGTTGTGAACGCATCCTCGCGATGCTTGGTAATGATCAGGCTAAGCGGTATGAGATTCACCAGCATTGCCGACATCAGCACAATGGACTGCGCGGTGCCATACAGTGTGCGCAGGCTGGTGAAGACAAAGGACAGAAAGAGCTGACAGAAAGCCTCGCCGCACAGATGAATCGTCTTCCGCACGTATTTGTCCTCGCGCGGACGCACTGCCTCCAGTATGACATGCGTCTTCCACTGATATAGACTGGCGCCAATACCTAAGAGACCATTGGGCCATTTCAAACGAATTTCAAATTACACAATTGACTTACCCGCAAAACAGCCGTAGAAGACAATGGCCACAGTTTGAGTGGTGGTGGTGACCACCACCCAGGCGGACGAGAAGAAGATGCCGCTGATCATGAGCGAGAGGCAGGCAATGAAGGTGGCCAGCAGAAAGATGCGTCTGTATTGAACTGTTTCGCGTGCCCGGCCGCTATACTCTGTGTCCAGATGCTCCATAATGGAGCGGCAGAGCTCACCGGTGGCCTGATAGACAATCGCTGGCCAAATGCGCAGCACCAGATCCTTGTCCGATTCCACGACGTTGCCATACAGATAGGCTGGCGTTGCCAGAAATGCCTAGAACAGAAAAAAATTGAGAGGATGCAGAGGGAGAGAGAGGGGAGTAGAGAGAAAGAGTAAGTGAGAGTTGAACCAAGTGCAAGTCAATAAAGAGAGACAGACATAGAGAGAGAGAGAAAGAGGGAGAGAGAGAGAGAGAGAGAAGGAGAGAGTGAGTTAGCTGATATTTACGTGTATGGCAAAGCCGCAGAGCATATACTTCTGTTGTATGTGCTTCTTGACCACCCGTCGTCGCTGCACTCCGGCGGTGGCGCGGGCGGCGGCACGACGTACGGGTGCACCAGCAACTGGTACCGCTGCCGCTGTTGTCATTGGCATTGTTGTCATACCCGTCGCTGTTACCGTTACCGTTCCTGTTCCCGTTCCCGTTCCCGTTACTGTTCCTCTTCCCTATCCTATCACTGTTCCCGTTTAGAGCTGCGATGATCCCGAACCGTTTGCTTTTCGTGTGGAATTTGTGTGCTGGTACTGTGTGAGGCGCGTCGTCTGGCCGTTAGCATTCATCATTTACCAAACCGAAACCCGTTTAGATAATGGCGAAAAAAAAATATAAATAAAATTGTGATAATAATCGCGCTTATCACATTGAAGATATCTCTCTACGTACCAACACCCACAGACGACGCTTGCACACAGCGTGTGTGTGTGTGTGTGTGTGTGTGCATGTCTGTCTCTGTCTCTCTGTGTGTATGCGTTTGTGTGTGTGTGTGTGGCCGAGATTAACGTCAGATACATATGTAAAAAAGAACAAAAAAAAAAACAAAAAAAAAACGCACACCGTTTGTCTTTGTTGACGCTGTTGGCTTTCCTGCAGCTCCGGCCACCAAACGCCAGCAGAGGATTATGTTTATGACCACACGCCAGCTGATCAGACATCGCACTCTGATAACACGCAGCATACGATCCGGTAATATGAGCCACTTCGAGTGAAACAAGTTAATCCATTTGAGTGCAATTGTGTAACCGCATACATATGTGCATTACCTTTACTCAATTGAGTCTCAAGATCAGCCCTTAAAGACAACTAACTGCCATGAGCTTCGCCTTTCCTATGATGCTTTGAAATCGAACAACGTATCCCATATCAATGCGTTGGACATGGCTGTATAATCTGTTAGCCACAATTGCATAATGCCCAACTTGCGTCTGAACAAACTTAAGTTGAGCGCAGAAATGTTATCAGTTGATGCGGCCCACTGCATGATCCCTACTCAATGATTCATGGGAAACGTTTTATGACTTTGAGCATATTCAAATAGTTCTTTGGCTAACTAATCTAGGGAATACAGTGAAACAAACAAGGTCTTAAGTAGATACAGAAATGAGTTAATCTTAATTAAGATCAACTAAAAGCGTTGCAATCGGGCATTCCCGACTACATAATACTCATTATTCACGGTCCATTTTGCAGGCCAAGCATTGGAAGAAGAAGAAGAAGACGAAGTTTTGGCAAATTCAATAGAGCAGGCCAACAGTTATAGAGTCATACAGTTTTTAGCTGCTAAACTATAGAAAAGATAGTTTTTCCTGATTTGCCACGCCCCCAGTGAGCGTGTAGAGTAATGTAGAGTAATGTAATTGCAAAATTTTGGGACTTACGCTCAAAAAATATGAAAATTATAGGGTATCTTTTGATAAGCCTCCAGAGAGAAGGTCAACAGTAGCTCAACTATCAAATTTTGAAGCTTCTAGTCTTAAAACTCTAGAATATATAAGCTTTTGCGGTTCGCCATGCCCCCCATGGGCGTAGATCTATTCGCCATATCTTCTTGACTTCGGGTTGTCAACGCGAACTTTAACTCTCTAAAACTTAAAATAACTGAGCTACAAGAAATAACATTTCCCGATTTTCAACGTCCCTAGTGGACGTATCGGGAAAATCTTAATACTGTATCAGATCAGGATACCAACGAGTATATATATTCCAAATTTCAAGTCTTTAGCTTTAATAGCTTTAATTAGCTTTAATGGCTTGCGTTCATATGGACGTAGGGACGGATAGTCGGGCGGACATACGGGCGGATAGACGGGCGGACAGTCGGGCGGACAGTTGGACGGATAGTCGGGCGGACAGACGGGCGGACAGCAGGACGCACATTGCGCAAAGCCAATATACTCATTTTACTTTCGTATGAATGAGCATAAAAACATAAACTTTTTATAAGCAAATTGCTTTTAAGTACATTGAGAATAGTTATTAAATATAAAATTATGAAATTGTTGTGATTCAGACTTGTTGTTTTCATCACTTCATGAGGCATGTGGCAATGTCAACACATGCCTATAAATAATGAAGATAGGTGGGTGGATGGGTGAGTGGGTGGGTGACTAGGAGGCTTGATGACGGCCGTGTCCGATCGGGGAGCAGCCGAAATTCAGATGCATCGGAGAGCGGCACTGCTTGACCTCCTATCGCGCTTATCAAGACAATATCTTTACACACTTCCGTTTCACATCCGCGGACAGTGTCGCGCACTGGGCGTGGCAACTGCCTATTCGCACAGCTGACTCTTTATGGGTTTACAACTGTATTTTGCGATGGTGGTGACGTTAAAGCAACAGTTTTTATTTGCGCTATATACTAAAGTCAGCCTGGAGCTGCGAGATAGGGCCAATCGTAATTAGGCGCTAGGGTTGATAAGCCCCAGCATCCGGCGGCAAGATTCTGCTATAAAATAGAGTGTGGGTAACACAAGTAGCTCATACAACGATCGACCGAAGTTAGCCACAGGCAACACGATGACGACGACAACCAGAACAACACTCAGAACAACGATGACTGCGAGACACGGATTGTTCTCGACAGCCACTTCAGTGCTACTGCTTTGCGCAGCCCTGGTAAGTTTCATGTCGTTGCGAGCTCAGGATGTGGATAACTGACCTTTGACTTTACATTTGATTACAGCTGATGACCAAATCCTGCGCCGTTCAGGCCCTTAGTGGCGCTGGCAGTGGCGATTTGGCCTGGAGCGAAACAACAACAGCTGCTGAGGGTAGCGGCTGGGAGGTGACGATCATAACCACACCACAGCCTGACGATACAACTGCGCAGGAGGAAGTGACAACGGATGCCATAGAGGAGGCGGACACAACAACAATTGCTGCCGAAACACCATCAGAGGGCGGAGTAGAGACAACGGCTGCTGCTGAGGATGCGGAAACTACGCTTAGTCCCAACGAGCCGGAGCAGGAGACCACAGCCGCACCCAATGCGGAACCATCAACATCAGGTCCCAGCGAACAGCAGCCAACTGATGGACCTAGTGGAGAGAGCTCCACTTCGGCACCCGGTGTGGAGCAGTCTTCCAGCAGCCCTGGCGAGCAGCAGACCACTGGCAGTCCCAGCGAAGAGCCATCTACTGGTAGCCCTAGCGTAGAACAGTCCTCTGCCAGTCCCAGCGAACAGCCATCCTCTGCAAGTCCCACTGAGGAGCAATCCTCTGCCAGCCCCAGCGAACAGCCATCCACTTCAGGACCCAATGAGGGCTCGTCCTCTGCCAGCCCCAGCGAACAGCCGTCCACTTCAAGCCCTGGCGTGGACCAACCGAGCAGCAGCCCCAGCGAGGAGCAGCCAACGACTGCAGAAGCCGAGTCAATTGGAACCACCATTGCACCAACACCACCGGCACCGCCCGCATTCAATTGCGAGACGCCTGGTCTATTCGCCCATAACAGCGGCGACTGTCAACGCTTCCACAAATGCGTTCCGAATGGTCCTTTAGGTGTGCTGACGGCCTTTGACCTGGTATGCCCCCCAATGATGGCTTTCTCGCCCACCTACGGCCGATGCGTGCGTGATGTGGCGGCATGTGCCAACGATGAATTCGTCTGCTTAGCTCCTGGACGCTTTGCAGGCAGCGATTCTAGCTTCTACTACAACTGCGTGGTGAGCATTCGAGGTGGCTATCATAAGTACATTGTGCGCTGCTCGCCTGGTCAGCGTTTCGATCCATTGATGGGTCGTTGCTGGCGTTATGATTGGACACAATTCCAGCCCGGACAGGCATTTGAATCTGAGGACTTAGCGGCCATCAAACGTGAACAGAAGGAGCTCAAGACCGAGGAGAAGTTGCGCAAGAAGGCCGAAAAGCTCAAGGAGAAAGAGATTCTCAAGCAACAAAAGCTGGAGGAGAAACTTGCCAAAAAGGCGGCCAAGGAGAAGGCAAAGCAAGAGGCCAAGGCCAACAAGCCTCTGTCCATTGAGAGCGCCGAGTCCCTCGAGGTGCCCAGCATCGAAGCCTAATGGAGCCCAGTAACCCAGTCGACTAATCCAGTTCAAATCTATGTTGGTGTATAGCGTAGTCTCATTAAGTTATGGTTGTTAATTTCAATTTTTTTTTCCTGTTTTGCATGAATAAAGACAAAAGTTCTTTAAAAAAACCGCTTTAAATGCTTTTGGTCAACAAAGAGCGGCAGAGACGGTGCGTTTATCAGCTAATCAGACGCAATCTCAACGATTGTCAAAAAGTTGTTTGTGGCCGACTATAAAAGAACCGAAACTAGTGCCCATCCAGTTAGTCTGTCGAAACAAGTAACGAATCGAAAAAGATATTACCAACAGTGGAACTAATTGAGCCACAAACCGAATATGTTTAACATTCATTTGGCACTTAGCGCCACCTGCCTTGTGCTGCTTGGCGCTGTCCATGCCGGCTACAGTCATCCTTGCAGTGGCGCGGGTTTCTTTGCTGATGGGGATAATTCTCAGCAGTTCTTTGCCTGCGACCCAACACCAAATGGTGGCTACACACTAAGACGCCTTAGGTGCCAGGACAATATGGTTTTCAATCCGGAACAGGCTAAATGTGTTAACATGCAACGGGATGCAGTCCCAGCTGATGGTAGCGACATTGAGAACCCCACAATACCACCGGGAAATTTAGATGAGAGTACTCCTAAGCCCTCTAATCCTACTGATGCTCCTGGACCCAGTAACCCAACTGATGCTCCCGGACCCAGTAATCCCACTGATGCTCCCGGACCATCAAATCCCACAGATGCTCCAGGACCCAGCAATCCAACAGATGCTCCTGGACCCAGCAATCCAACAGACGCTCCCGGACCATCAAATCCAACAGATGCTCCCGGACCCAGCGGTCCCACTGACGCTCCCGGACCTTCAAATCCTACTGATGCTCCTGGGCCCAGCGGTCCCACAGATGCTCCAGGACCCAGCAATCCAACAGATGCTCCCGGACCCAGCAATCCAACAGACGCTCCCGGACCCTCAAATCCAACAGACGCTCCCGGACCCAGCGGTCCCACTGATGCTCCCGGACCTTCAAATCCTACTGATGCTCCTGGACCCAGTGGTCCCACGGATGCTCCCGTACCCAGTGGTCCCACGGATGCTCCCGGACCCAGTGGTCCTACTGACGCCCCCGGTCCTTCAAATCCCACTGACGCTCCCGGACCCTCAAATCCTACTGATGCTCCCGGACCCAGCGGTCCCACGGATGCTCCCGGACCCAGCGGTCCCACGGATGCTCCCGGACCTAGCGGTCCCACGGATGCTCCCGGACCTTCAAATCCTACTGATGCTCCTGGACCCAGCGGTCCCACGGATGCTCCCGGACCCAGCGGTCCCACGGATGCTCCCGGACCTAGCGGTCCCACGGATGCTCCCGGACCTTCAAATCCCACTGACGCTCCCGGACCTTCAAATCCAACTGATGCTCCCGGACCCAGCGGTCCCACTGACGCTCCCGGACCTTCAAATCCAACTGATGCTCCCGGACCCAGCGGTCCTACTGACGCTCCCGGACCCTCAAATCCAACAGACGCTCCCGGACCCAGCGGTCCCACTGACGCTCCCGGACCTTCAAATCCTACTGACGCTCCCGGACCCAGCGGTCCCACTGATGCTCCCGGACCCAGTGGTCCCACTGACGCTCCCGGACCTTCAAATCCTACTGATGCTCCTGGACCCAGCGGTCCCACGGATGCTCCCGGACCCAGCGGTCCGACGGATGCCCCCGGACCCAGCGGTCCCACTGACGCTCCCGGAACTGGACCTACCTCCCCAGAGCCTGAAATATCCTGCGCAACAACTGGATTCGTGCCAAAAAATGGAAATTGTAATCAATTCGTATTGTGCTATGAAGATGAAGAAGGTGACATACACCCGGTGGTCCAATCGTGTCCCAGTGGTATGCAGTTCGATGGGAAGAAAAGGTTTTGTATCAAAGGCTACGACTGCAGCAAGCCTTCAGATTGATGGTGAACGAGCTTCAACCAGAATGAGCAGTGAGAAATAAGTGAAGAATTTGAGAGATTAAATAAATATCCCACTGTGTGTACTATTAAGCAATGCATAACTATAGCAACATTTTTTTTTTTCAATCCTTGTGGAATTTTTTTTTTTTTTTTTGTATATTTTGTTGTTCAAATGAATAAACTTTAGTATAATTGATGTTAATTGATTGGAGAAGAGATAAGCCAAATCAGAAATCAATTCGCTTTTAATAGGAAATACTCAAGTGACGGCGATAAGAAGACGTTTTAATTTTCAAATTCCGCCTCGCTGACTGTCTGCCATATCTTATCGATGGCACTTGATGAGGTCTTTTAGCATTAAAGTGCAAAACGACGAGCTACTGGAACGCCACGTTGGCAGCTGAACCTGATTCTGAGAACATGATTTTATTGTCTCCATGATAAATCAAACAGTGTCACGTATTATCCGCTCTTATCTATCTGCTTAATAACGAATAGCTGAGCAACAGCTGGCTGGCAGTCGCATTGCCTCAATACCATTTCGCTGGAATCTCTTTGTACCATCCGATTAATCATATCGCTTGATGGTCAATTCCACTGAATAATAACGAAATCAACATCCTGTATTGAGCAAGCTGTGAATCGAAATGGTCAATAGCTACTATAGAAAGGAAATTCATTTTAAATGCGGCCTATTCTATATATATATATATATATATATATATATACATATATTTTTATATTGAGAATGATTATTTAGGGCATAAGTGGTTTTGTGTAACACGACAGGCATAAGGCTGACGAGTTGATATAGCCGTGTCCGTCTGTCCGTCTAAATGTTTGTCTGTCCGTATGAGTGGACCGAATTTGTAAGCCAGCAAAGCTAGAGACTCCAAATTTTAAATGCTTGAAATAGTCGTGTATTCCGGCCTGCATTCATAAAGATTGTTAGCTCTGAGATTTTATGCCTTCCATTTTTGTTGAAACCTTTAAAGCCTGGAAGCTTAAATATAATCTGATCCATCGAGCCATTAATTCCTATGGCATTGTCCGCTCATGCTGATCTATGAAATAAATAACCACAACGATGCCCAAAAAAGCGTATAATGAATGATTCAATTAATAATACAAATTCTAATCTTAACTGGGCAATGCCTTAATGAGAAGTGAATCAGTTGGGGAGGGCAGCAGGCGTGCAAGTATCACATTATCTGTAACTGATAGAACAGCCATTCAAGAAAGGTACGATTCGCAGATTGAGTACGAGTAAGAGATGGGAGGGCAAGAGGTGGGCATCTGCAATGAGTATAATAAATATGCAAGTAAATCGCACGGCGGCCACAACTCGATGAATTCTCAAATGAGTGAAAGTAGTCGGCGCTGCGACTATTGCATAAGGCAAGAGCAAGGGGGGGGGGGGCAACAGGTAGCAACAGGTAGGAGGAAAGATGAAGACGAAGCGGGAACCGCCGCTTGGTTGGACAATTGCGCATGCGCGTAACTCGTTAAAATGATTTCCAACGCTGGCGACAATTAAAGCAGGCCGAGCTAGACTTTATCCACTTCAATCCCAGCCGGCAGTCGACTGTTTGGCAGTCGTCTGTTTGCCAGTTGGCAGTCGGCAGTCGGCTTCAAATGCGCAAATTATTCCGGCACTTTTGCATTGGCCGCAGTCCAGGCACGTCGCCGTCGCTCATGATGATGATAAGCGTTAGAGCAGCGCCGCCAACAAAAATGAGACGAGCTACGTGCAACACACACTGGCCGACACTGTGCCATTTGGCCCTAAACGATGCTCATATACGCTCATGGCGCAAATGTAACTCTTGTCCATTATTAACAACATTAACAGCAACAGCAACAGCTAACTAGCTGCTGCAGTTGCTGCTGATGCGTCTGTGTCTGTCTAACAGTGCTGAGACTTGTTTCTTCTTCACTTTCTTCTGGGCAGGTGTTGCGTCGCTGACCCAGCAAACAGGTAAACAACACTAAACAAATCACAAACATTTCGTGTGAACCTTTCTTTTATTATTATCGTCATTTTGGGTATTTTTTTGGGGCACACAAACTGCGCCCAAAACGTTGCCGTCGTTGTTGTTGTTGTTGGGGTGGGCGACAGTAAAGATAAATGGCAAGATACAATTGTATCTTTATTTGAATGCTGCCTGCTCATACTCGCACTTCTTATGTAATTTGCGCATTTACACATCATCTTGTCGCTGCTGTTGCCCAAGTAGTAGGAGAAGAAGAAGAAAGAGCTGAAATAGCTGTTAGCCCAGATCAGCATTCAAATGTTGTGCGAACTGATGCGATCCGCATCAGGCAAATGAAATCGACAACAATTCCAGACGCTTGTTTAAAAAGAAATTTGCCATTCACTACGTTAAAGCTTTTGGCTATTAGTCAGCGCAATCAAAGCAGGGCCAGTCGAAGTTCTCAACTTGCTAAGCAGGTGAGTTGGGGTGGCAAGTCAAAATGCTGCTTTCGACTGCATAATAGTTGAATTACGTTTGTTAAATCTCAAGAGGAGGCCAGCAGTATCGTAATTGTTCAATTGTCTAGCTCTCTAAGCCTTTGGAACATATAGTTTTTATCGATTTGATAAGTCCCCTAAGGGCATTAATATATGTTGCATACTATATACTTTTTGATCTTGGTTTGACTATTCCAGTATAAATTCCAGCTTTAAAGTCTCTAGCAGCAATAGCTATAGAACGGACGGACGAACGGACGGACGAACGGACGGACGAACGGACGGACGAAAGGCCGGACGAACGGCCGGACGGACGGACGGACGGACAGCAAGACGCACTTAGCACAAAACCAACATCACTTTAAAGTTGCAGTTGAGCTCAATGTGACGCTGCAGTTCTTGTATTAGATTTGTCTGCATGTTGTACCAGATCCTTTCGCTAAATTTGCTCAAATGACGTCACAGCCTTGTCCAATATTGAGAGACTGACTTGGGACTTGCTCAGCTGAAGCGTAGTGCTTCATTCACATTTTCTACATTTCTTTTCTTTGCTTCACTGATTTGTTGTTGTTGAGCGGCATGTTCTATAAAGGGAACCAGATATCCGTAATGCTCTTGAGAGACAAGTAATATTTGAATAATTTTGATTGGAAATTAATTATCAAATTCAATTTGTGTTTCATTTTAACAATTTGCAAGCGTTGCTCTGGTGTTAGTCTAACTATGACAAAAAGTCGAATCAAATTCGACGACAAGCAACTATCAGCTGTTAGCTGGGCTCTCAAATAACGCAGTGTTGCCAACTCAGAGCTGAAAGACACTCGTTACTTTCAGATGCGCCTGCAGCACGTCTAGTGTGATTAACCTTTTGAAAGAGTGTAGTCTTTCCTTCTGCTGCTTCTGCGCTACTCAAGTCTGAAATCCTGATTACCTGCGATATCTGTAGTTCGCTGTTAACTGTATCTAGGAAATATTCATTTATATTCACATAAATTGTAATTTATTAATAAAAATAAAATATTATTGTCAATTGTTCAAGGTAAAATCCGTTTTCTTGTCGCAATTCGAATTTCTAATTGTTTTTTTTTTTGCCAGCTTTGATTTAGTTCACAGAGCCATCGTGACAGCTCTGAACAAGGATGTCTCAGTGCCTCAGTGGCTCAGTTTCAGTTTCAGTTTCAGTTTCAGTTTCAGTTTCGTTTTCAGTTTCTCGATCTCAATTCCAGTTTGAGTTTTAGTTTTGGTTTGAAGTCGACGCGCGGCCGTTGTCACATTTATTTGCAACATTTTGCATGTTGCCTTTGAGCGAAAACCGCCCGCGAGCGCTCACGTCGCGCTAGAGACAGACCAGAGAGACCATACACAATGAGACTATATCTCGCTCTCACTCTCTATCTCACTCTCTCTCCCTCTGTCGCACTCTTTCTCTTGCGCTGTGTACGCGTCGATCTCACGTTGCGACGCGTCGCTTTGTTGCTTTACCTGCCGCATTTTCCACGAGCGCGGCTCAGTTTGTGGGCGCCTGCGCGCATGTGCAGTTAGTTTTTGTCTCTGGCATCGATCGCTTGGCTAGCGGTTAGCGAGATAAGCAAAATACAAAAATATATACGATCAACGAGATACGAGCTACGTGGGTGCACATCATCGAGCCTCAATCCGTGCCGAATAACCAAAAAAAAAAAAAAAAAAAAAAACAAAACAAAAAAGTGCTAACAAAAAAAAAAAACAAAAACAAAAAGAAAACGAGTGCAAAAAGTTTCTAAAACCGAGTTATATATATATTTTCTTAGTTTTTTTTTCAAGTGCTATTTCATTTCCAACATCAAAGTGATCTTAACAAATAAAACAAGATAAACAACGACGAGTGTTTTTTTTTACCTGTGCTGCACGCAGGATCAATCAATCAGTTCAGCGTACAGACTGCACTGGACTGGACGTGGCTCGCACTTCAGACTTTTCCTGGGAAATTGTTGTATGCATTTGCTGCGCCGACACTGAAAATGGTAAGTGTGAAAATGAAAATGGAAATGGAAAGCAAATAATAATAATAATAATAGAAAAAAAAAAAAACACAAAAATACAAATGACGCATTGCGCAGCCCATTTACCAAGAATTTTCACATGGCTAACAAAGTTTACGAGTCTCAAGTGCTGCGAGTCTAGGGTTAGGTCAGGTTTTCTCTGCTCGCAAATGACTCTGTAGAATGTCAAGGGCTTGTTCCGAAATGGGTTTTATGGCGGGCCAGCTAATCACTTTCCACCTTTCCACATAATGCGGCGATGTGTGTGCATGTCTGTGTCTATATATGGCATAAAGTAAAGTATATATATATATAAAGTAACAACTACTATAGAGACTTAGAATTCTTATAGCTTTCAAATTCCAGTCTACAAAGTTTTTAATGTATTTTGATACAGCAACATTTGCAGCTTCTCCTTGTAGCACATTCCAGATGACTTGAGTAATCTCTTCTTGTGCCTGCTTATACCACTTAAAGCATCCCTTTCTCAATATTTTCTCACAGTTGCAACTGCTTGAAAATTCTAGAAATATTTTATTTATAGGGCTAACAACAGTCAAGAACCAAGAATCAGACAAGAGACAGTCATGCTGCCTAAATGACTTGAAAAAATTGATTTCCTATAAAATTCCAAAAGTATTTTGGGTTGAAGGCATTGCACTTTCAGTTGAGATATGGGTTTAGTTTTTGAAGCTCTGTAAATATTATTGTAAAAACTGAAACTATTCCAAAATACTTTTGAAATTTGAATAAAATTTCTTAGTTTACCTAAAAAACAATGTCAAATATATTTAAAAACAAAACTATTTCAAGATTAAGATTCGAAATGCATAGAACGAATATACTTAATTCTAATTAAGGATTTAGACCTTAGTAAACGTTCAGCCTTGCTTCATATTCAGTTGTAGTCTTAGCTTCCAGCTTTGAATGTGGACCATTTGGACACATAGTCTTAACTACTTATGTTAACTTCCAGTTAAAAATATTCTCTATTCACTTATGTAGTCTTAACTTCCAGTTAGGAATGTGAATGATTCAGTTATGTAGTCTTAACTTCCAGTTAGTTGACTAATTGCTTATGCACTTTTAACTTCCAGTTAGAATGTTCTCTATGCACTGACATAGTCTTAACTTCCAGTTAGATTTGTTAACTTTACACATATGTGTATATGCCCAGGAGTACATTAGATCTATCTCTCTCTCTCTCTCTCTCTCTCTCTCTCTTTTTCTCTATTCATAGCTTTCACACACGTCTCGTTTAGCTAAATATTATGACATGTGGTATATGTAGCTTGGTTTATTTTGTATCCACTGGGGGATTAAGTTGGCCGCCCGCCAGCCCGTCCGCCATACGTACATCTTAAGTGGCTTGTTAAGTTGAGCGGGTTGCCTGACAACAAACTATTTGTTGCAGTTACGCGGCAGTTGTAATTTGCAGTTGTGATCGTTGCGATCATGACAATGTATGGCCAAAAAACAAAAAGGGTAAGTCAGTTGGCTAAAACCAAATGCAAGCGCTCGCTTTCCACTTCCCAATGAGCTTAGCAATTAAATGCATTATCACATCAACACGTTCATGCGTCGTCTGGCCAACAGACAAGTGCCTGGCTGTCGCGTTGGCTTTGCTGTTGCTGTTGCTGTTGCTGCTGTTGGTTTCGCTGCGTACTCCTGTCAGCTGGCAGCTAAGCCAGATGAAATTAAGATGCCATCATCGTGCAATCGCATAATTGTGGCCCGTGTCAATGACATTCGGCTTCTAACTGGTATATAGAGTCCAGTCGCGAGTCCCGACTCAACTGGAATGCAATCGAAACTTGATTACACAATCAGCGCTACAATTACATGCAGACTACATACTATTCATTATTCATTATATACATATATCGAAGTGCTATATAATGTGGCGCATGTTATGCATGTCGCGTATTCCCTCCAAAAAAAACAAAAAAAAAAAAAAAAAAAAACAAAGGAAAAACACACAAAACAACGAAAGATTTGGTGCTATACCACATATGTAGCTAGACATGTGTAGCAGTTCGCTTTGGTGCTCTTCCAATTTGGTGTTTCACTTTTCAATTGAAATGCATTGGCCGGCGCGCACCTGTTACGCACGCACGCAGGTAACCCGAGCGCTGCGCCGCGCCGCACCGCGCCGCCTTCGAACCGCAACCGGGCAGAAACAATAACATTAAGTTTAACAATGGCAATACCCAAAATGTAATATATTTAAACATAATTTTTTTTTTTGTATTTTTTTCTGTGCTATGGGCATTGGCGTTTGGCTTTTATGTAACACACAAAACGCGTCCGTTGCGCTTTTCGCATGCCAAAAAGCCGAATCGATCTTTCATTTCTCTACGCTGTCTGTCTGTCCGCCCGCCCGCCCGTCCGTCCGTCCGTCCGTTTGTCCGACTGTAACTGTAAAGCCAAAAGGCCATAATGCGTAATTGGCAGTTGAACTGATCGCTAATGCCACTGATAAGGCTAAAGAGCGTCATGGGAATCGCTATGATTGGCGTTATCTGAGTCAAATTAGTGATTGACGTTGACCCGGGGCAACTTACGTGGGCTCCCATACAGTTAACATTCCTTTGATCTAACGATGAACGATCACAAATCACAATAAGATGACCACTCGCATGAGTGTCAGGCGAATGCGTGATTTAGATGTTAGATCTATGAGGGAACAGGCCTCAATAAAAGCAAATAACTTTGTCATATTTAATTGCAAGTAACTTTTACGAGCTGCATGTCAAACTTAACAGGCACACGCCATATGCAAAGCTATATGCCTTGCTATAAATCTTTCAAGTGATTCTACTCTATCTTTAGATATTCTATGAATTGCAAAATATTAATTTAATATTCAATTTGCAAGTGGATTTTGCATACTTCATGTTAGCGTTGCCAGCAACTTTCTATAATCAAGTTAATCTGACTTGGTATAAAAGTTTTACCATTAAAAATGTGTAACAAATCCATTTCAACTAATCCATTTCAACAAAATCTATAGTCAACATTTAATTGTAGATAACTTTTACAATGTTCATGTTAAATTTACCAGCAACTTTCTATATCAAGTTAATCTGACTCACTATAAATATTTTACTCATAGAAATATGTAACAAGTCCATTTCGCATGCTACTTATTTGTCAAAAATATAATTAACATTCAGATTATACAAACTGCATGTTAAATTTAACAGGCAGCTACATCATTTGGCTTGCTATAAAAGTTCTATAAGCAACTGCATGTTAAAATTTACCAGTTACATGGCAAAAGCAAAGTTTTCACCTTTGCCATAAATCTTTCAAGTGAAATTTGCTCAAAATTTCAAACGATTTCCGTTTAGCTGAAGGCTTCCGCTATACCCATTAGAAAACTGATTAAGTTTGGCTAACTTTGATTTGCATTTATCGGAGATTAATCAACGAGATTTCTAGTTGACTCTCAGCCGACTGCAATGGATTATTGCCGACTCTCGTTCGATTGCATAAGCAATCGTCATACAGAAATTACGCATACGCCATGTGTGTTACATATAGTAAATTATATGAGCTTATTAATGCATTTAGTTGACACGCTTTTGATTCAAGACGCGGCCAATTAAGCCGCTGGCCGAGCAGCTATCACGAAATTAACGACAGGCAGCAGCAGCAGCGGCAGCAGCAGCAGCGGCAGTGGCAGCGGCAGCAGATGCGAATGGAAACAATCAACAATAACTATAACAATGCCATCAGCGTCTGGCTTACATTATTTATAAGCGCTCTAGCGTCGCGCCATTTAATTATAACTCAAATAAATATGATGCGGCTTTGCGGCCATTTCGCTTCCCTCATTATGCCCACTTTTTATGGCCCAAAACAGAGATAAAAAATAAAAAACAAAAAAAAAAACAGCAACGAACAAAAAACAATTCAAATAATCAGTTGCAATTTCACTTCAATTTTAACAACTTACACAGAGTGTCAGTTATTTATGTGACTCTAACTCTGACTTCGACTCCGACTCTGGCTCTGACTTTGACTGTGGCTCTGACTCGTCTTGACTTGTCTCGTCCGGCCTCATAATTGAGGGCTGTCCAACTGGCAAGTTTTTCCCACAGTTCCAAAGAAAATGAACAACAAACATGCAACAATTTTCGGCATTTCCCTAGATAACGTGCAGAACTTGCATAACTGCAGTGCGCCCAGAAGAGGAGATCGGCCAGCTAACTGACCAAACTTAAATGTTAACTGACGCCCAGCCAGCTGGCCAGCGGCCCATAAAAATATGGCTTAATTGGCGTCACTTAGGCTGAGCACCTAGATCTTAATTACCAAAGGGCAGCTGCTGGGCCATGCCACACACATGGGCGTCAATACTAACGCACACACTCACGCACACGCACACGCACATGCACACGCACACACATGCAGCTCGGTGTTCGCATTTGACCCCAAAAAGAAATGGCCACAAAAGAAAACCGAAAAAAGTTCAACAACAATAGAAAATGCTTAGAAACAGCGAGCAGCAGCAGCAGCAGCAACAACAACAAAAACAACAACAACAACAACTTTTACTTTTGTTTTAATTTACATTTTCAACACTCAAGTTCACAATGTGTCGCCTGCACAGTGGGCCCAGATCCATTTTAGAAGATTTTTGATCAACTTTTGCATAATAGGGAAAGTCAGATTGAATCTGTTTATGATAAATAATAATGATGATAATAATAACTGTAAAATATATCATAATTATAATTATAATGGTAATGATAATAATAATGATGTAGACTATGTAGCCTCCACTACCTCTGGGCTGCCTCGCACCACGCATTGGCCTGCAAGTT
This sequence comes from Drosophila anceps, assembly GCA_035045945.1. Taxonomy (NCBI): domain Eukaryota; kingdom Metazoa; phylum Arthropoda; class Insecta; order Diptera; family Drosophilidae; genus Drosophila; species Drosophila anceps. Next base: position 11,056,090 of record JAWNON010000004.1, read on the forward strand.
GCAGCCTTTCTATGTGCTTCTCAGTGCTCTTGCGTCCAGATTAATAATGATGATCGATAACATTAATGATGATGATGATGATGATATGACAATAATCATATTAAGTATACTGAAAATTAAAATATTCCGAATAATATTACAACAATAATAAGTTTAGGCCTGTATAGCTAATTATAACTAAAATATTATAAAAATTATAAATAAGTTCTTAAGTCACAGACAAAGATCATTTTCTTTTTTAAGATCTCTAATGAATTTCAATCCTTACAGCATTAGCTGTGAGGTTCGTTTAGTGGAGCAAAGGCTTAAAAGTTCAAATTCAAATAAATAGCCTTTAGGCAGATACAGCCTACGTTTTGACCCATAGCATGCCTTCAGATTTCTGAACCTGAACAAAATGCGAAAACTATGCATTGCATTGAACCCATTGAAACAAGTGTGTAGCAGGCGGATGGAGGGCGTGGCAGCGCCCATGAAATATATATATATATATATATATATTCTTGATCAGGATAGACGGACATGGCTATAACCTGAGCCATGTCCGTCTATTCTTTGACCCTTCTGTTCGTCTGTTGTTTTTAGTTGTCTATTGCCCTGTATGACATACGTAGTACGAGCCAAACGTCTTGTATTTCGTTTACTAATTCCATTTCCTAATTATCAATATGAATCGAGTACTTGTTTTATGTTAAGTCTGATCACTCGATTGTTAATAAAAATATGATTTGTCTAGGCTTCTTTTTCGGCTTAAGATCTTAAAACTAAACGAGACTCTAGCTTGATATTTTAGCATAGTTCAAGGGACAACATTTATGAAGCAAGCAATTAGATAAAAATCTGTTAAGATATATGTTTTAAAATATATCTTCAAGACGAGCGCTTTGAGTATTATTATTAAGTTTGTCTATATATAATTATTTTCATTTTCATTTTTATTTTTATTTTTATTTGTTTTGGTTTTTTTGTTTCACCTTGTTGCACTGTGCCTCGCTTTCCGGCCGCCTCCACTGTCTTGGCCAATTGCCCCCAGTCTCCGCCATCCGTCCGCCCGTCCGTCTGTTCGCCTCCTGCTCAGCAGCTACGTGAATTTCGCGAAACTAAAGCAAAGCCAGAGAGCTGCACGAAACGGGCGACCGGTTCTACACAAAAAAAAATAAAAAAAAAATAAGTTCGTTTTCCAAGCCGACTCGATGTGCACGTTGTCACACGTCTTGGGGGCTGGCTAGAGTACCCAACACCGCCCCCGCCCACGCCCCCGCCACCTACAGTGGGACAATGAGACGGGCAAGTGCTGCCGCTGCTTTTGGTGCGACTGAATCTGAAGCTGCTGCGCGTGTGAAAAGCGCATAATTTTTGGACGCGGACAAATTTTCACTTTTTTTTTGCTTTTTTTGTTGTTGTTGTTTTTTCCTGAGCGGCGGCAGCCTTTGCCGCTCGGCCTGACGTGCCGGCTGTAGTTATTTTAATTTTTTTTTTTTCGTTTTTGTTTTTATTTTCTTAACTATTAAATTTGTTGTTGTTGTTTGTTGCTGCTTTACGAACTGGCATAGGTGGCGCTGCGGTTGCCGCTGCGGGCTAGGCTCGGCTAGTTAGCTGCGGCGGCGGCGGCTGCTGCTGCTGCTGCTGCTGCTGCTGCTGCTGCTCGTCTTGTGGGTGACTGGAGCGCCATGCGACAATGGATATAACAATATAAATCCACAATGCGCCGATTATGTTACCTATCTTGGGAGCTATTATTATCATATATTATTATTATTATTATTATGCTGTCTCTCTGCTGTGTCTTCTCGCCATTTCATTTGATGTGAGAGCTTCGTCTTGGCCACATGACATTCGCTGGCTCATTGTGAACTGCATTGGCCAATTGCACGACTATGATTGCCAACGGCAATCTCTCCCTCTCTCTCTCTCTCTCTCTCTCTCTCTTTGGCATGATCTTGATCAACAATAGCTTAATTAATTGTCTGTAAATCAATAGCAGCTCATCTAGTAATCTTTGGGCGAGTAGTTGATTCAATTATCATTATCATCAATTAATTTAAGTAAATTCTTCAGTTATATTTTGTGTAACTAGTTTGCTCCCTACGAAGTAATGCCTAGCTGATATTACAGATTTGTGCCAACAGCTTCTTCAATGTGGTCTTTATCTGATCAATCGTAGTGTAGCGTCATCCGTTCAAGGGCCTCTTCAGTTTCGGAAATGGACAAAAGTCAAAGCAGGCTAGATCTGTAGCTTTTAATTAGTCCTGAATTTCTATATAATATAAGTCCTTCATTCCACCTCCAATATATATGTACACATACTATGCATTTAGAGATACAAATTTTCAACTATTAGCTACCAAATCACTAATCGTTCGGAGTGGCAGAGAAACTGTCCAGTTGGCAGCTGCCCAGTTGGGCATGACTTTTAGTTAGTCAAGCATAAGTAAGGACTAGTTAAAAAGGGTAAAATATAAATATATGTAATTGAGTTCTGATTACTTATACTAGTTAGTTAGTCAACAATTCGTTTTAACAAAACTGAGCTACAATAAGTTTGCTTCGGTACAATTTGCACAGCAAAAAACCATTTCTCTCTAGGACCTTGCCTGCGTCTTTCATTTCATTTCGTTTTCCTAGTCTACCCTATAACCGTGGGACATGCACAATGTATAGGTATATATCACAAGCATAAGCAATTGATACCCTAACGTTTGTGCCACCGCAACAGGCAGTGTTAAATGCGGTCTTCCGGGACTGCTGAATGCTGACTGCTGCCTGTTGGCTGCTGGCTGCTGGTTGCTGCCTGCTGAATTGCTGAATGGGCTGGAATCTGACAATTGAGCATCGATTGATGCGATTATGCAAAGACAATGCAAATTGTTGGTTACATCGACATGCCAGACAGCTCAGCTCAGCTCAGCTCAGCGCAATGCGATGGCGCCATCTTTTTGATGCTTCGCTAACAGATCGATCTGTGGAGCATAATGCTACCATTGGACCCAGATGCGAGGCAATAATTTGTTTATAATGCGATTACGCGACAAATCACAGAAAAACTCGTTAATTACTCGCGTGCTGTCACAATTGTTGACTCTGCGCTATAGAAATAGCCGCCTTCCTCTCCCTCTCGCTCTCTCACGGGCTCTTTCTCTGTTTCTCTTTCCGCATTGCTTGGCCAACTACATTGGCGCATTGCTCACAAATTATCTGCATGAAACAAATTGCGCAAAATGTCGTTTCTTATGGCGGGGTAGCCAGGTGGCCCGAATAGCACCTGACAGAGCACAGAGAAGCGCAACCAATCTAATTAGGCAGCCGCACAAACTTATCACATTCGAGTGGTTTTACGGCGTTGGCGTTGGGGTTGGAGCTGGGACAAGGCCAAACATATAGACTAGGGTCACTCAATTTCAACTAAAGTCAATTAGAGTTGCGTGTGACATAGTGTTCGTGTTATCTATAGACGAGTATATAGCATCTCTAGCAGTCATAAGAATCGATTCAATGTCTCTTGAATGCCCTACTGTATGTAATAGGCAAAAGGATGCGTGGCCGACCCTATCAAGTGCATATAATATCTTGGTCAGAACAGCCATGTCCATCCCTCTGTATGTCTGTCTGTCCGTCCGACACCGCAATCTCTTTTGGTATAAAAGCTAATAACTTGAAGTTTGATATGTATATTTATTGCTATATTCCAACGACAGACTACGCTCTTCTCTCTATATACATATATGCATACATATACATATACATATACATATACATATTATCAAACGTATTACGAGCCGAAAAATTCGAATGCTGTTTATCATGATCGAAATACATAGATATAGACTGAGTTGGGCTATCGCCATTGCTTTTAATTATGCGTCAACAATTGCTGATTGCCCTATTTGTGTACCGTTGGCATCCAATAACCAGGAATCGGTCATTCGGCTGGCAGTCATTGTCCATTTGCTGTTGCCTATCTCTCATAGTATCTGGAATACCAATACTAGATAAGAACGGCCCCAAGCTATTTGTGTCACTCCATAACTGCTTTTATCAGGCATATATATATATATATATATACATATACATATATTTTAATGGGAATTTCGCCAGAAGCTCGCTGTCACGTGATCTTCGCTTGTGGCCCGAATTCCGGTGCATAATATAGTTTTTTTTTTTTTTTTTTTTTTGCTTTTACCTATTTGATATTTTGTGCAGCGTCATTTGGAAAAGTTGTCCAGCGGCAAAGTTGCAAATGATATGCAACATTGAAACAACAGAAATATCCGTCCAGATGCTTTCCGTGAAACAATTTAAAGACAAAAGTAAAAGAAATGAGAATTCAAATGAAAGACTTTTGCTGCCCAAAGTTCTCATTATTGTTATCCAATTGGAGCTCATCGTTTGTAATTAAAAAAGAAAATGATTTGGCTAGAAAAGCCATTAAAAGGCGTCTTCGGCAGAGGCTTTGTCATAGAAAAGCTGTCTTAGGCAGAAGCTTTGCAGGCGTTTATTTCGAGTGTATGCTGTACTTTGTATATGAAATCTTTCTAGACTGAACGTTAAGCAAATGGTGACTCAAGGAGGCTTATCAATAAAAGTTGCGTAAAGCAAAGGAGACTTAGGCGAGGGAGTGCCTGACTAGCTGATACCCTGAATCTTGAGCAGAGTTGCTGTTCCAAGCATTCTATACTTCTTTTACACATACTTAGCTAACAATACACATCCACACACACACACACACACACACACATACATAAGCACGCGCTCTGCTTACTGCGCAGCGGCAGCGCTTGGACTGCAAATGAGCTTTACTATGGGAACTTGGTTATTAAATAAAGCTAATTAATTAGTTAATTAAACTGTATTGTAACGTTTTTTTTTACTATTTTCTCTCGTCATATAAATTTTATTTGTTACCAAAGAGAAAAGTTGCTGCTGTAGATGCACTGCAGACAGAGCGGTAGGCATGAAAACTTGCATTGAAATTGAAATATTAAAAAAAAATATTTTGTTAAATGGCAAAGCTTCAGCAATATAAAAATTGTTAGGTTTAAAAAATTACTTCAGCCAACGCTGAAATAGAATTATTGTAAATAGTATCAGTCTTGCTGGGTCATCTTGCTGTTTCACTTACAGCAGCTTAAGCTGACTTTATATATATATATATTTGTTTATTTATAATTATTTATATTTTTGCCATTTTTGTTCAATATTTATGTTTTCTTCTTCTTCTTCTTCTTCTTCTTCTTTGCAAGTCTAATAAATTTTAATGCTTCTTTTTTATGGGTCATATTTTGCATTTCAATAATCATTTGCACTTCCACTGACACATAAAAAGTCATCTGTTGCTGCTGTTGTTGTTGTTGTTGTTGTTGTAATTGTTGCTGCTGCTGCTGAACGTCTGGGCGTTGCTGGCCTTTTTTTTCTCCTAGCAATATTTATGGCCCAGGCGCTGAGTATTTTCATAATTAATTTCTTTCAGCTGCGCCAAGAGAAATATGCTCGAGGCCTAATGTGAATTATTGCGAATGTTGTTGCAATTGCAATTGCAATTGTTGTTGTTGTTGTTGTTTGGAAAACCCAATGCCGTTATGTACAGCTATATACATGCATACATGTGCTTGTGTGTGTGTTTATGTGTTTGTCTGTGACAGTTTTTGTTGCTGCATTTGCCGCCTCTTTTCACATTTTTGATCGACAATTTCACTTTTCGTTGCCGCCGCAAGCTCGAGGAAGACCCAAGCTCACACACACACACACGCACACATACACTCATAGACTTATAGTACACACATAATCCATGCATGCATAGAAGAGACATGCATATATATAAGGTCGACAACAATTGCGGTCGCTGGCAGCGCCAACAGCGCAAAGATTCCCAGGCGCATTGTTGAATCGCGTGCAGTTTTTTTTTGTTGGTCCCGCTCCAAGATTGAATATATATATTCACACATATATACATATATACACGTATATATAGGCATCTATATATACATAGATTGTCTGCCCGTTGGGGTCGTTTGTCAAACCTTATGGCGTTTTCAAGTGCAAAGCCAAGGTTGCATGCGAAGGAGTTGAGTTAGTGCCAGCAGTTGGCTCTATTATCGACACGAAACGGGTTTACAGCGAGAGATAAAGAGAGGGAGAGAGAGAGAGAGAGAGGGGGGGGAATGACAAAGTGAGCGGGGGAGAGAGGCAGCTTGTTTGAGACATCAGCTGTAGCTGATGCTGCCAACTGTTGCAGAATTTCACTTTCTTTCGAAATTGCGCTGACCCCGATTTATTACCAATGACAACAACAACAACAACAGCAGCAGCAGCAGCAGCAGCAACAGTGTTAGCTTGGTCATAAGCCTCACAGCCCCCGCTGCTTTTGTTTTATTTCATTTTATATCTTGTCACAGCGCCTCTAATTGAATTACGTTTGCCTGTCCCTCCTCTCTCTCTCTCTCTCTCTCTCGCTCTCTCTCTGTCTCTGCCCCACATAGCGACAGCTAGGCATACCCTCGTAGCCCTCTCAGCCAAGTCCATTCCTCGCCCAAAAATAATTATGAGAAAGTCCACGCCCATTGTTGCCGCGTTAACTCGTTTTCGGCTGCTCGCCCACTGCCACTGCCATTGCCATTGATATTCAGCTGAATGTGCAGCAAATTTTCACATAATTAGCTCAGTTGGCTCCAGCTCCAAAAAAAAAAATGACCCAACTACGGCTCAGAGTTGACCAGAGTCACGCGGAGTGGAAGCCGTGCCTGAATTTGTGTGTATTATGAAAATTGGGTCATTAGGATCATCGTGAGTTGCCAGTTGAGCAATTCCCCTCCAGCCGCTGAAAGCTGAAAGCTGGGAAAACTGAGAAATTGATAAGATGTAGGTGTTGCTTGACTTGAGGTCTCTTTGCGATACGTTTATTTAGTTAAACTTCGGTCAAATGGAGGTTCCAAGTCCAAATTGGAGTTTTCTCATTGGGATAGCCAATTGGAATTTGCGTTGTTACGCGTTTCGTACTTGATTTCATATGTATCAGTTGCATTCTCTCTCTCTCTCTCTCTGTCACTGATCTTACTTTATCTCTCTTTCTCACTCTTGCTACATATATCTCCCCTTGTTCTTCCTTGTCTCTTTCTATCTTCCTCTCACTCTCCTTTTCCTGATCTTCTCTGTGTCTATCTCCCTCTCTGCCTCTCGCTCTACCTCTTTCTCTGTCTCTCTCCCCAACTACTTCACTCTCTTTATCTCTCTCCCACTTTCTCTCTCTCCTCTCTTTGGCTTTTCCCTCTCTCTCTCTCTCTCTCTCCTCTCTTTGACTTTCTCTCTCTCTCCTCTCTTTGGCTTTCTCTCTCTCTGTCTCTCTCTCTCTCTCTGCCTGTCTCTCTTTCTCTCTCTCTGCCTGTCTCTCTTTCTCTCTCTCCCTGTCTTTCTCTCTTCCCCTCTCTCTCTCCCTCTCTCTCTCTCTCTGTCTGTCTGTGCCTTTGTCTTTCTCTGCCTGTCTCTTTTTCTCTGATCTTCTCCCGTTTTCTCCGTCTCTTCCTCTCGCTCTTTCTCTCTGTCTGATTTTCTTTCACTCTGTCTCCCGCTCTGTCTCTTACTCTATCTGTTTTTCTCCAAGCTTCTGTCCCTCTCTCTTTCTCTCTTGATGTATATATAAATCTTATCTCCAATTTTTATCTATTCAAATCGCATATGTTTCCATCTGAAAACATCTTAACAGATGATTACAGATTCAATTTTCAATTGAATTCAATTTTATACGAAATTTAATTCCGAAAGAAAAGTTCAATTGAGATTGGGTCTGTTTACGTTTCGAGTAGTTTTTAAGCAGCTGCGGGCGATCAAGATGCGGAATCGTTGCAAATAATGAAAAGCCAACCACAAGCGAAGTGAGATGGTGCCTGGTTAGCTGGAGCTGGGGCAACTGGCTGCTGTGTGGGGATGTCAATGAGCGGGGCGAATGCCAAAGGCAACCATAAATAATGGTAAATTGACATTTAGACGCACATGGAAGGAAGTTCAACATATTTGTGGGTACGTCGTGTGTTGCATGCAGCTTTTTTTTATTATTGTGGTCGGCCTCAGTTGCATGGAAAGCAACAACTGAAGCAAAGGCCAAAGCCAAAAGCAAAAGCAAAAGCAAAAGCAAAAGCATTGCAAAAACTTAGTTGCTGTTACTTGATGATAATGATGACGCCATCTGGCGGCCGGTAGCCATTGGCCATTGGCCATTGGCTTGGGTCAATTAACAATTTGGGCCACGACCCTGCCCGCTCGAGTCGAGAGAAAGCCACAATGAGCCAAAATTCATTCGTTATAGCCATAGTTACTCATATGCATATTTCAAATCATATTCAAATTTTGTTCATACAAACTATTTTCTTTTATTGAATTGAAATTGAAATGCATAAAGTAAAGCCAGAAGTTCCTCTTTAGCCCGTATTAAATTCGTATAGGTAAATTAGTAACTTTCTAATGAATTTAAGCAAAAACAAAATATTTATATGTATTAAAAGTTCAAATTTTAGGAAAATGTAAAAAATATTTTAAAAAAATTAAATTTTATTTTTATAAATTAAAATATTATTTTTTTTTTTAAATACTTAAAAAATATATTTAAATGCAATTAGATTTTTTTTCAAAATTTTTTTTTGAAATTATATATATATTAAAATTTTTTAAAAAATTGATACTTAAAACATATAATATTAAATATTTTTTTTTTATTCCCTGAACCTTTTGAAAATGGAAAATCAGGGTTTGAAACTTTTTGTAAGGTATAGCACGCGCAGATCGAGTTTGTTTCAAAAATTCAATAACTAATCCCGTTTTAATGTTATCGATCAAAAGCTTTATCGAAATGCAGTGTTTAAATTATATCTCGTAAATCTTTGGAGCTATAGTCGCCGAATATTTGATCTAGTTTCATTTATACATATGCGTAAATGCGTATACATATGCATAATGATTCATTGCATCCACTTGATTTCGCTTCATCAAAAATCAATGCAATTTTCTTTAATGTAATCGACTGACTTATGGCAGATTTAATTTGTGAGCGCACAGTGTTTGCCATGTCCTGTCGTAATATTTAATGGTTTCTAGTTGACTTTCATATACTTGGCTATATTGTGCCTATTGTGTAGTCCTAGTTTACCTATAGAACCGAATTCTTGCAATATGCGCTTGAGCTTGGTAACAAAATATGTATGTATGCCTTTTGACAGCTGACCCCCCCCCCCTCTCCTCCCCACCCCTTCTCTGCCCGTTGGTTCCTAGTTGACCGTTATATCCTTGGTTATACTATACCATAGATATAGTCCTTGTGAACCTACAGTCATGAATATCAACGAAAGTTGACTCAATCTAATGTTTCAGTAAGCTAACATCAATATGAAAAGGAGCAAAATGTTTGCCATGTCCTGTCGTAATATTTAATGGTTTCTAGTTGACCTTCATACACTTGGCTATATTTTGCCTATTGTGTAGTCCTAGTAAACATATAGAACCGAATTCTTGCAATATGCGCTTGAGCTTGGTAACAAAATATGTATGTATGCCTTTTGACAGCTGACCCCCCACCCCATTTTAAATAACATATATTATATATTGACTCAATGTTAAATTACATTGTCATGTTAACCCAAGGTTAAAGAGAAGAGCAAGGTTAACTCAATGTAAAATTGCATGCGTCACCCTTCTACTCATTTCTGTGCGCCTGGTATTTTAGCTGAATTAACATGCGAAATTAGCGATTTAGCGCCTCTTGAGCTAAAATTGATTTATCAGGCGAAGGTAAAGCAAAAGTACAAGGTTAACTTTAATTTAAATAATACTCAACAGCCTTCTACTCATTTCTGTGCGCCTAGTATTTCAGCTGAATTTACATGCAAATTTCCCTATTAAGCTCCGAAGCGCCGCTTGAGTTAACATTGGTTTATTAACCCAAGGTTAAACAAAAGTACACTGTTAACTCAATGTAAAATAATACTCAGCGACCTTCTACTCATTTCTGTACGCCTGGTATTTCAGCTGAATTTACATGCAAATTTCCCTATTTAGCTTCGAAGCGCCGCTTGAGTTAACATTGGTTTATTAACCCAAGGTTACACAAAAGAGCAATGTTAACTCAATGTAAATCATACTCAGCGACCTTCTACTCATTTCTGTACGCCTGGTATTTCAGCTGAATTTACATGCAAATTTCCCTATTTAGCTTCGAAGCGCCGCTTGAGTTAACATTGGTTTATTAACCCAAGGTTACACAAAAGAGCAATGTTAACTCAATGTAAATAATACTCAGCGACCTTCTACTCATTTCTGTGCGCCTGGTATTTCAGCTGATTTAGCATGCAAATTTAGCGATTTAAGCGTTGCCACGGCTGCCTCTTAATGCTATACAACTACATTTTGTAAAATCATTTTTCTGGAAAAATTCGATGCGAATTTCCCAAAAACTGTATAAAAGGTCGGCTAGAAGGAAAGCATACATATTTGTGGACAATTAAGTCCTTTAGATTTCTAGGACTATATCCTTAGTATTGATCACCAAGGATATGTGGGTCAACTAGGAATCATTGAGGGGTGAAAGCGTCTCATTTATAAGGTCTACTAAAAGAGAAGACATTCATATTTGTGGACCAGTTTTACGATCCTATAGGTTTCCAGGAATATGTTCTTGGTATGGTATAACCAAACATATGTAGATCGACTGGAAACCATTTTAAAGAGTACAGCTAATTTACAGCTGTCTGCTGAAAGAAAAACATTCATATTGTTGGACCAGGAGTTTAATCCTTTAGGTTTTCAGGACTATATCCTTGGTATGATATAACCAAGGATAAAAGGGTCAACTAGAAACCATTGAAGCGGCAATACAAGTATTCAAAATCCTCCTTATGCATGCAATGTGGCATCAAAGCTTTCCTCCTGCGTCAGTCAGCTGGAACTGTAAATACAAGAACTTTTGTATATTAATTTATGATATTAGATGATGTCGATCATGAATAATATGATAAGTAAATAAAAATATTGTCATATTGACTGCTTTTCTTCTTCTTCTTCAGGGCTCAGGGTGCCTCCCAGTCGAGCAGTCTCGACTAGAGCACTCTTACTTGTATGTCACTTTGCTTACGTATAGTTAAAATACTTTAAAAATGCTAAAATTTTTAAATATGTTTATATATTTTTTAAAGAAAATTTGTATTTATATGTTTAAATGAGAACAAGAAAAATATATGATGTTTAAAAATATATATTTTAAAATCTTTAAAAAAATTGAAACTTAAAAAATATAATATATATTTTTTTTTATTTGCAAAACTTTTTAAAAAGTAACTTCAAAATATGCTAAAAAATATATTGAAAATAAATATTTACAAAAATAGATGCAAAACATGCTGATCTATTTCTAAATATTTTATATACATTTATTTTGATGTATTTTTTTTTTGTCAACATACTTTCAGCCAAGGCCCCACAGTGCATGTAGGGAAATATTTAATTGATTTACTTAGGCAATCGCAGACTTACATATATGTATAAATAAATATGTATATATTTATATTTCTGGTATTCTGTTTGATATCTGTAGTTATTTGTCGCGGACCTTATTGTTATTTGGTTGTGCGTGGCTTTGACGTTAATTGGCTTTTAATCTAAAGAAGCCTCTTCAAGTGCCCAGTGAGTTAGTCGAGTTATGTGCCGAGTCCGAAGAATTGAGTGAATGCGTATTTTATGCTGGGCTAAGTTATAGATTCGTATATGGTACAATCAGTAGCTGATTCATTTATTTTGCAATTATGTCGTATCTATGGGAATCTGTCATTGGGTCGATTAGTCAGTTACAGCTGCCCGCTGAGTGTTGTCATCGGTTTTGGTCGAGTCTTCAATTGAAAATACGCATTATCACGTCTAATGGGCGGGCAGCTGATAATCAATATCAATAGGCCCCCGTTATATGATTTATTGTATTTCTTACCTTGACGCCTTCAATCAAGACCGCTGCTATCGATGCTATGTGTAAATAGCCTCGGAAATATTCCATGCTATGCAGCATCGGAATGCCCCAAGATGGAAGTTCTCCTCATGCAGTTAATAACTTCATTTCGATATATGTATATACTCGTAGCTCTGTTGAGAAAGAGCTGTTTGCCTGTTCCACTCACCTGTTGGCTTTGTTTTGGCGCCGGCCAGACCTTGGCCATGAAAACGGACTCGCATAACCGGCTCGGCTGCGCGGTGGCTTCATAATGGATCGCGGTCTCGCTAACCGGATCAATAAGGCCAATCATTTACCGGCCCGCTCCAATTCGGCCAAAATTAATGGTTGCCATCTCGCCGGGAGGCATTCAATTTATGAGCCGAAAAGTGAAATGGAAAATTGATTGCATGCACTGAGCGAAAATGTGTGTGTTTGACTTTAATTTACTTTACTGTTGCAGGAGCTTACGCTGCTCTTCTATGCGATTCTCAGGCATGGGACTGAGACTTTGTAGAAGGATCTTCATTTCATTTCTCGCCTCTCAAGCTACTTTGCTTTTCTCTCAGTGTGTGTTGACTTTATGTTTAACTTACATTCGTTATCAATCTCGCTGCTCTTCTATGCGAGTCTCAGGCATGGCACTTATTGCAAGCGAGACTTGTCTGCAGTTGAGTAGACTAGTTGTAAGATCTTCTAGTCCCACATCGCGAGCTACTTTTCCTTTCTCTCAGTGTACTCTCACTCTCATCGTGTTTTGATCTCGTTGCAGGCAACTTGCAGCCAGCTGACAACTGCTTTGGGCCTGGTGCTGACAACGCTGCTAGTGACAGCTGCCGTGGCGCTGTCGCCGCCGCCGCCGCAGCCAGCTGATCATTTGGTGCCACCGCCAGCGCCCGTTGCACCGCCAGCATCGCCGGCACTGCCCATAGCACAGCGACTCACACATGCGGGCTACTCGGAGCCACAGCCGCCAGAAGGTGGCTTCATGACACGCGTCGCACGTTGGTTTGGCCTGGGCGGCGCTGCGGCAGCGCCGCGCGATCAGCAGCTGAGCGCCAGTGGGCTAAGCTATGCCTATCCGAAGCCGACGCAGAATTTCAATGCGGACGGCAAGCCGTGCGGCCTGTGCAACAAGTATCCCTGGGTGCCCATGTTCGGCCAGCAGCAGCATCAGCAGCATCAGCAGCCGCTGCAGCTGCACCAGCAGCAGCTGCCCCAGCAGCAGATCTCTGCCTGGCAACAACAACAGCAGCAGCCATTGGCGCAGGCCTCACAGCATCGCCAGCGAGCCGTGCAGTTTCAGGCGCCGCCCCAGAGCGTCTTTCTGCCCATCTCGCTGCCAGTGCCGGGACTGAGTCATGTAGCCATGCCGCCACTCTACAATGCGCAGCCTTTCCGGCCGCTGCCACAGGCGCCGCCGCAGTCGCATCAGCCACACCCACAACCACACCCACAGCCGCATCACCTCTATCCTTTGGAGAACGTTGGCGCACACTCGGAGCTGCGACCTGTGCCCGCGGTGCCATCGACGACACCTCAGCCGCCGCCTAGGCAGTCAAGCAGCAGCAGCAGCAGCTTTGAGATTGTTCAAAGCCATCAGCTGACGGATTTCGTCACCTCCGTGGAGTATCCGGCCACCTATGTGCAGTCTCATGCCATTGACTTGGGACAGACGGCAACGCCAACGGCCACGGCGCTGCCCACGAATCATAGACCTTTGCAGCAGCAACAGCCGCTGGACATAAGCACGGTGCGCTATCAGCTGGAGGATCTGAGCAGCGGTGCAGTGCATCAGCATTTGCCCGCCTCACAGCTGCTCACCGAACTGGGACACTTTACGCCGGCCACCGTCGATACGCAGACGACGCAAATACCGCCGGCCGACAACTATCCGGCAGCGTCTTCGCAGCAGCAGCAGCAGCACGAGGAGGAGCAGGAGCAGCAGCACTTGTACTACGCCGAACAATACCAGGATCTGGCCGAGACGAGCACCGTGACGCCGGTGTACGAGTCGCTGATCTACACCACAGAGCAGCCAGCGCCGTCAGCTGCGGTTGAGCTGAACAATCATTTGGTGTCGCATGTGCGTGATGGACGGCAGCGGGACACGCCCAAGCGGCTGCTCGACTCGCCCATTAATCACGGCCAGGTGCACGGTGCACCGCCGCCACGCCCCTTTACTCGTGATCCCGCCGACCTCAATTTCCGTCTCAGCCAGCCGACGCAGGCGCCGACGCCAACGTCCACGTACGGCGCTATCGATGCTAGCGGACAGTTTGCGGGCATGTCGCCGCCGGGACCACAGCAGGTGATCATACCGTATACGACCAAGCAGAAGCCGCGTCCGTTCGAGCCGGTCAACTGGACGCCCGGCTGGCGGTTGCGGCCCGCCCAGGAGAACGAGCTGCACGAACAGCAGGAATCAAAGCTGGTGAGCACGTCCACAGTGACGGTGGCACCGCCACCAAATACGCGACGCACCACCAAATATCTGACTAAAATTCTGGCCTCCAATCTGCGTGAGCTGCTAAAGCGGGAGCGCGAGACCAAGCGACGGCCCGCCCACTTCGGCGTGGACATCTCGAAGCTGCAGCACAACATTGATGGCTGGACGGAGCAGGAGTACAATTCACTGTCGCATCGTCCCAGTACGCCGACCATACGCGGTCGCTCCAAGCACATACCCACTGAGTATCTGACCACGACGACGCCAGCGACACCGACAGCCACATCGACAGCCATGCGCCAGTCGAAGACGACGCGCGGCGGCGGCGGCAGCGGCGGCTTTGAGCTGGGCGGTAGCGCTACCTCGAGCCTGGGCAATGCCGGTGATCTGTCCACCTCGATTAACAATTTGGAGCAGCTGCATCTAAGACGCTTCCAGCCCGTCGAGGACAATCGCCTGTTGCCCGACTATTACGAGTCGGCGCATCGTCAGGGCTCATCGCTGCGCAGCACAACGCTCATGCCCACTGCCACGCCCACAGCCACAACGACGACGACGGTAGCGCCCACGGTGGAGCCGACGCGTGACATGGTCACGCCACTATATACGCGCACCACAGCGTCCACACCAGCGCCCATCGAGCTGTGGAAACAGGCCAAGGTGGCCATTCTGCCGCAGACTAATGAGAAGGTGTATGTGGTCACGCCACAGCCGCGCCATCAGCAGTTCGAGCTGTCCGCTTCGGCCTCGGTGTCGGCACCGGTCTACCAAACGCCAGCACCTAGATTTCCACGTGTGCGACCCACGCCAGGCGCGGCAACAGGTAAGCTCATAACAGCTATAGTTTTATGAATTTGGTAGTCTGTTCGCCTTTCAATTTAATATGCAAGAGCGAGTATTATGCAGTCGGTGCTTGCCTACTTTACAGACTTCGTATATATATGTATAATCATATCTAATATTGTACCTCTCTCTCTCTCTCTCAGTCACTAGAGAACTGATGGCAGCCACGCCCACGCCATCAACGGAACAGGTGCGCAACTATACGCCGGATATCTTTGGCTTGATGGGTCTGTCCGCCTATGTGCCAGCGGAGCCTGTGGAGATCATTGATGGCAATTCCAAAGTAAATCGCAATGCAGCAGCTGTTCGCTTTTGATACGTAATCATAATGTTTGCTTTGTCTCAAACACACACACACACTCGCATACATCTCATGATCACACTGTCATTCCATCCGCATCCGCATCTCCATCCGCTCACTCTCACACACACACACACACTCAGGTAATCACAATTGTGACAGCGGCGCCGGCAGCGGCTGCGCTACAGCGACAAACACCAAAGTCCACGATATCGCCAAGACCCAGATAGAGGCCATGCCAGTACGCAGCCCAGGACACTCTACTCCACTCTGGGACGCAGCAGTTCCGAGCAGAGATTTTTCTGGAGCGGCTCAATTGACCAGTGCGGCGCGGCGCATCTATTGTAATATATTTCCCCAGGCCGATTGGATGGATGCACCAGACTTATCGTGTTGCGAATTTATTTTGTAAGCCTAAACCAATTTTAGAGTATTTTTGCATTTGGTAGCTTTACACGTACACCTAGTTTTATCTGTATTGGTAATGTGTTTTACTACTATTTTTTTTTTGTTTTTTTTTTTTTGCGTGACGTGAACTTTAATTTTATTTCAACTATATAAGTATATATATATGTATATATATATATATATATGTATATATTATATACATGTGTTCGTAGCAATATGGAAAGTCTAGTTTGGCCACGCCCCATTGCCACGCGCGTGTGGGCGGCGGAGCAGTGTGTACGTATGTTTCTAATTACTTAAGCGGCAAAACGAAGAGCAAAAAAAAAAACAACTACAAAATAAACTATTGAAATGCAATTATAAGACATATATAATACCAAGCAAAGTCACTTTTATGTATCTAAGCAGAGCAAATTGCAATGTATTCAATATATTAACTAAAATAAACGTAATATTTGTAATATTTGATTTTTTCTTGCAATTAATATAAGGGCAGCCTAAAAGTAGGCAACAGCTTCTGACAGCATTTGCACGCGCTGCTATTTGTGTTGCGCACAAAAGTATGCTACAGTTTTCATGACTTGAATGTGAAGTCAGCACTAACAGCAAAAATTGTCTTGACATTTGATAAACCTTTATATATTTAAAAAGAGCTTAGAGCTACAAAAAAAAAGAGTATATATATATATATATATGTGCATAATCCACATGATCAACTGGCCAGCTTGCGTCTGTGTCGTCGCAGCAGTGCCTCAAAAGCCCACAAAGCAGCAGCCATAAACGACAGCGCATCGAGGCAGTGCAGCGCCACCGAATAGTTGAAGCGATCCCGTACAAGACCTGCATGAATCAGATAGAGCCATAGCTATAGCTACGCATACAGTTACAGCTACAATTATCGATAATACCTACCCACAAAGGGACCACAGATAAGCGTGAAGAGACCGGAAATGAGCAGCTGAAGGCCAGAGGCGCCTGGCAGACGATTCAATGGCACATAGCCGGGTATGATCAGTGGCCAGAAGATGGTTCTCACGCCCTTGCACAGGCCAATCCACACAAAGCAGCCCAGTATGCCCATATAGGATCTCGTGCAGGCCACTATTGTGCGTCCGATGGCAATGCCAACGACGCCAATCAGAAAGAAAACGCGATTATCCCAGGGTATCTTCTCCGTGAGAAACGGCACCAGAAATCTCATCGTGATGTCCATGCCGGCCATCAGTGACATGGCCACTGTGATCTGTGGCGTATCAAATCCAAAGTCCGTCAATATAAACGGCGTTAGAATCGAAAAGTTCAGCTCGCCGAAATTGATGACCGTCAAGCCGGCGACCAGATTCACGAATGTTATGTCGCGCAGCAGATCCAAGTCGAAGAATGTTACGATCTTCTGTATGAGGCTCAGCTTATCGGAATGCGGTGACTCCGTTTCATTGTTATTATTGGACTCCAGCTGTTCGGTTTGATGCGCGGCATAGAGCGCCCGCTGCTCAGCGCAGCTGCAGCAAAGCTTTGACTCGAGTATAGACTCTTCGCGCTCTCGCCGAAAGTTGTTTGGCCGCAGGAACTCCTCGTCTTGCTGCTGATGCTCCTCGCTGATGGGGCAGCGCAGGCGTTGCGTATGCTCCAAGTCTTTGGAGCTGGATACTGTGCGAAAGCGCATACGACCAGAGGCCAGCGACAGCTTGGAGCCATACCAGCCATCGTTCGCCCGCGACAACATGGGCGTGCCCGGCTCAATGATCTCGTAACCAGGCCTTTGGGCATCGTCATCCTGATACAGATACTGGCTGGAGAAGATGCCGCCCGGCTCGCGCTTCCGCTGCAGCGCACAATGTGCGCAGAGTATCTCCGGCTGCGGCTCTATTTGCATGAGCGCGGCACCAGCCGTCGTCGCTGACGCGTCCGGCGGCAGGTGATAGCGCACCGGCTGATAGATGAGCGCACTGATAAAGCTGTGCAGCGCTATGGCTGCAAAGATCAGCACCGTGCCCTGGACATCGTAGATGCTTAGCAGAAATGTGACCAGATATGGTAGAAAGATCGGCCCCAGCCCGGTGATTGTCCACGAGAAGCCAGCGGCGCGTCGGCGCTTCTGCTGAAAGTACGTGTTGATGGCCAGCGAGGAGGCCGACACGCTGATGCCCATGCCAAAGCCTGTGAGAGGAGAGAGAGAGAGCACGGCAATCAACGAGTGGAAGTTGAAGACGCGATCTACGTGCTTACCGTACAGCACCGCATAGGCGAATATGTAGCCAGCGAAGGTCTCACAGAAGGCGGTCAACGCAATGCCTGTGAAGCAGAGCAGGGCACCCGCCATGCCCACCTGGCGGAAGGTGAAGCGCCGAAACATGGGACCATTGAGCAGGCCCGTACAGGCGGAGACAGCGGGATTCGTATTGATTATGGCCGTCACCTGAGAGCTGCTGATGCCCAGATCGATGAGACGCTCGCGAAACATGAAGCCGAACTGCTGCAGGCACGGATATAGCGAGAGCTGCAAGAGATTTGACATTGCCATGGATAACTGTTGGGATTCGATAATTGTTGGGATTTTACCTACATTGGATACGCCAGCGGCGACGCACACCAGCCACGCCCAGCCGCCATCGGGCGCCACAAAATGCTCGCCCAGATCACTTTTGTCCTTCCGGTTGTAGTAGCCGCCCCGTTGGCCGCGTCGCGGCAGCGGCAGCGGCTGTGTCGTATCCCCATAGACCTTCTGCTCCTGGGACACCATAACGGGCGCCTAGCTCTGCAATCAATGCCAATAGATTCATCAGTTCGCACTGTGACGCAAGTCAAGTCGCTGCTAAATAGAACTTATGATCGAAGCACCGACGTCAATTTCAAAATGATTTAAAGCCAGTTGAATTGCAATAGAGTTTTAACGAGCACTTGTCACAATTAACAGCGACTGTCGCTGCTGCACGAGGCAAACAAACAGTCAGGTATGAGCTCGACTTGTTGCCGTTGCCGTTGCTGTTGCTGTTGCTGTTGCTGTTGCCGGGTTCATGGCTGGGGCGTTTGGTAGCCGTAGCCATGAAATCTTTTGCACGTCTTATCAGCATCGTCATATGAGCAGACTTCATGAAACCAACCTCAGCTTAGCGCGCAAATCGCGATCTAAATGAATCATTTTGTCAAACTAGAGCTAAAGACTATGCCTGGCACATACACATATACACATATGCATATGGTATTCATTAAAAAAGCACTACTACTACAGAAATGTTGGATATCAATATTGTGTGATAAACATAATGTTATGAAAACAATTTATCATCTTAATACTTGTTGTTTTCAAAGTTTCAAAGCTCACAAAAATTTTGTTTTCAAATATTTCAGTCGCACTACTATTTTTGTGAACACGGCTGCATATAATTTTATATATATAAATTGTATAATCGTAGAAAAAACTAACTCAGCTGTTGTTCATCAACTAGAAATTGCCTTATGTAGTTCTATGATTGACGCTTATCTCTCAATAGAGACTCCTTTAGTTACCTGTGCCAACTGCAAACTGCAAGCAGAAAAGCAGCTCAGTCAATAGCGTTTTTGTTGTTCTTATCTTTATCTGTTGGCAATTGAGCTTCGTGTGGGTAGTATATACTGCCTTCTATATAGTCCACTTTGATAACAATTGTTCTTTTGTGTGATCAATCGGCTGCGATCACTGACTGATTTAATTGATTAGATTGCGGTTAGGGTCGTCGCAGCAGTTGCTGCGAATCAATTGTTGGTCCTTTTTTTGTTTTTTTTTTTTAAGGCATTCGCTTGACAACAGGTGCCAAGAGCCACGCCCCCTCGGGGAGGAGTCCAGGTGTGGCGTGGCGATCTCAATGCGATTGCGATTTGGCGCCAAGCTCATGAGCGGAATTCGTGATAAGAACGTGTTACAGAACCTATTTAATCGCGTCATGTAATCAGCCATAGATTGATATATATCCCTATATAAGTGTGCACATACCTTGATGATAATATGTATATATATATATATATATATATATATATACATATATATATTTATATACAATATATATAGCGTCAATTGCTTTTGGCTGATGCGAATGCGAATGTGAATTTTTCGTTGGCAGCCGATCAGCCTCTTGGCGCCTTTTGCCTTCTCCTTTGCCTTTGCAATTTTATTTTTACTTGTGCACTCTCACACACACACACACACACACACACTCTCACGCCCACATTTGCAGAAAAAAAAAAACAACAAAATTTTACATCTTTTAGTGGCTTTGACTTTGGCAACTCATCAAGTTCAAAGTCGCCGAGCACCACGCACCGCGAGCTAATTTGGTCCAATTAGAGCAACGTAACCGAAATTCGAATTAGAATCCAATTGATATGCAGCACTGCAATTGCAATTATCCAATTGGCATGCTGCTTCAATGACTAACGATTGCTAACGGTTAACGGTTAACGCTTAACGGGTAAACGTGAAAACTGCTAAACGGTTATCAACTCAATACTTGGCCTCGGTCTCCACGCTTTTAGCTGCTCAAACAAACTAAGAACCGATAATTGCCCGACAACGAATCAGCGCAAATGCCAATCCAATTGGGAGACGCCGAACAGCGTGCATCGTCTACAGCGAGCTGTTAGCGCGCTGTTAATTAACAGCAGCGCACGCTGTTTAGCCCCAGAGATGCGACTGTTAGCTCGTAAATGTGTGTATGAGCGCGGTGCGAGGTGTCTTTGATGAGTTCCGTGTATTCAGTGTGACTTCATTGAGTTGATATTATAATTTATTTAAATTCTTGTTTAACATCTTATGATATATTAACCGACTCTAACTGTGCAAAAAAAAAACGACATTTATATTTCAGTGCCTTTTCAGATATACATATATATATATATATATATATATATATATATATATATATATATATATATATATATATATATATATATATATGTATATGTTTTTTTTTTAAAGTACAGTCCCGTTAAAGCTAACACATATAAAAAAAAAATGTATATATATATATGCTAACTATAAGTACTTATATGCATATACTTGCAATCGTGTTAACTCTAGGTAATATCTCTTAAGGCTACAAACTTATGCTACGAGCTTACGGACTGAAGTTAGTGCGAATTGCTTAAGATAATACTAAAGACAAGGTAATTGAAATGGATGCAGGACTTGGCTTAGGTCTGCGGTCTACAGTGGCGGGCCGCATAAGTAGCTCAGTTGCAGCAGAGCTGCCGCTGCTGACCGCTACTGTTCGGGTGGACTGTACGGCTTGCCGAGGGCGCGTCGAATCGCTGACTCGGCGATCCACATGAGCAGCGCCACAGCGGTGAGCACATTGATGCAGTGAATGGTGGCGCTGTAGCCATAGGCGTTGGTGATGATGCCTGCAAGGTGACGCAACAAGATTAGAGATTTCAATGCTGTGGGTTCCGTTGAAACGGAGGTTGTACTCACCCAGCAGGGGTCCCATGCCGAAGGAGAAAATCGTGTTGAAGATCAGCTGCAGGCCGGAGGCGGCGGGCAGGCGACGCAGCGGCACATAGCTGGGTATTATCAGTGGAGAGAATATGGTGCGGAAACCCTTGCCAAAGCCGATGAGCAGAAAGACGGCCACGACCACATTGTAGGACGACGCGCAGGTGACAATGATGCGGCCTACGGCGATGCAAACAATGCCAAAGGCAAATAGCACCCGATTGTCCAGGTTCACCTTCTCGAGAAAGAGCGGAGCCAGGAAACGCACGGATATATCCATGCTGGCTAACAGCGACATGACCAGGGAGCACTGTTCGTTCGTATAGCCGTAGCTGTCCAGGATGAACGGGGTCAGCACCGAGAAGTTCATCTCGCCAAACATCATGATGCTCATGCCGACAACCAGATTGACGAAGGTCACATTGCGCAGCAGATCCAGATCGAAGAATTTGGCAACTTTCTGGCTAAACTTCATTTTGCGCTTGGCCACCTCCTCGGCCTCCTCGGCCGCCTGCAGCGCCAGTTCTTGGAGACGCAGTGCCTCGGCCGATTTTTCCAGCAGCGCCTTGTCCTCGGCGCAAGTGCAGCGCAGCAGCTCCTCACCGCCCGGCTTGGAGTAGATGCTCGTCTTGCTCGCATAGCGTCCGAGATTGCCACGTTCGCGATTGAAGTAGTTCGGCTTGGACAGACCCATGGCCGTCTCCTGCTGCCGCTGCAGCCTGTCCGCCTCGTTGGCCTCCTCCAGTTTGTCCAAATTGTCGCGACTAACTTTGGTGGCAGCTGCAGCCACGACACCGACAGACGCTTGACGCAACAGCACCTGTCGCCGCTCGGAGGCCAGCGACAGCTTGGAGCCGAACCAACCATCGTTGGCACGCGCTAGCATAGGTGTACCGGGCTCTGTTATCTCATAGCCCGGATGGTCGGGATCGTCGTCATTGAAGAGATACTGCGAGGAGAAGATGCCACGCTTGGCGCGCTTCTGATACTGACAGTACTTGCACTCGTAGTCGCTCCACGGATCGCTGTTCGTCGACAGCAGATTGCCATTGGCCTCGATCAGCTCGGGCTGCTCCTTCTGATCTGCGCTGTCGCCTTCGGGCTTCTCCGGCTTGCGCACATGCCTCAGCACCGGCTGCAGCGTGAGGGCGCAGAGCACCGCATTGAATGCGATGCCGGCATAGACCAAAATGGTGCCCAGCGAGCCATAGTAGCCCAGCAGAAAGGTGGACACATACGGAAAGATGATGGGCCCCAGGCCCGTGATGGTCCAGGAAAAGCCAGTGGCGCGTCTTCGACTCTGCTTAAAGTAGGTGTTCACAGCCAACGAGACGGCGGCCATGGCCAGACCCAAGCCCACGCCATAGATCAGCGACAGACAGATTATGTACTGCCAGAAGGTGGTGCAGAATGCCGAGCCGAATATGCCCAAGAAGCCAAGAGTTGTGCCCGCCAAGGCCACCTGGCGAAAGGTGAAACGCCGAAACATTGCTCCATTGAAAATGCCTGCAAAAATCGAATGCCAAACTATAGTTGACAGCACTAGAGTAGCTGACAGATGCTGCAACTTACCCACTAGCGAGGACAGAGTCATCACCACATTCACAATGATCGTCGTTTCCTTCGCATCGAAGCCCAGCAAAGACATTCGAGCCCTGTAGATCAGGCCGTATTGCTGTAGTGCCGGAAACATAAAGAACTGTGCAAAGTTCACGGATTAGTTGATGTCTCATTCGCATGCTGTAGATCTGTCGATCAGTTACTCACATTATTCAGGCCCGCAGCCACACAGATGACCCAGCCCCAGCCGCCATCGGGTGCCACAAAATCGGGGCCCAAATCGCTCTTGTCGCGACGTTTCGGTTTCTTTGGCTTCGTCGTCTCATTGTAGACACTCGCATAATTCTTCTGTGTCAGCGTTGACTTATCCATGGTAGTTGATGTCTGCACTGTAGAGTAGAGCAGGAGGAAAATACTTTAGTATTTATACTTTCGTATGGCTTTTGGGCTTATTTTGAGGATGTTCAAGGTTGGGTTGGCTAGGCAGTTGAGACTTGAGATAAACATAGTCGTGTGTGTGCCCTAGTCTTATATTACTTTGTCTTTTATTTATTAAAACTAGAGTTTTGGAAATAGAGATAAGCACTTGTGTATGCAACCAACAAGCAAGAAGTATATCGTATATATGTATATCTGGCAAATAGGGAACTATTCCTTCCAGAGTTGAATGCAAGGATCTCCACAGTGCGATTGTTAACCTGCCTGATGGACACACAAATGATATGATTCATCTAAAAATGTCGATTCTAGGCCAACTGAACGAGTATTATGCGGTCGATGACGCCCAACTGCAAATTTCATGATTGTAATGGGTCAAGGCACTCGAAGTGTAACCCTTTCAACAGGCCTTAATGCCAGTTTACAGTACAAAATATGTGAAAATAGCCACAAGTTCAGCTTTTGCCTTGACTATGACCTTGAGACGGTCAAGCAACAAATCGCAAGCTATGTCACTTGCCTTTATTTTGAGCGTTGTTTCTCTCTTTTGCCGCCTTTCCATAGATGTATCTATTAGGCATATTTGCTGTCTTGCTTGCTCGAGTACCAAATAGTCGAATCGATTAGATAACCTCAAGATAACTACGCTAGATGACATTGATATAGTTGGTAACAGTCAAGTAGAAAAACCCAGTATGCCGGAAGTTGATGAAGTCTTTGCTGAGCGAGCTCCAAGAGCTCTCTCAGACTAATATTTGCGAGAGTTATCAAAGAGCTGCTAGTTAGAGGCATGCCAAAAGTTGATCAAACAGCTATTTCCTATAGCAGATGCTGCCATTGATCTGTCAACATTCTTTTCTCGGAGTCGCGCTAATAGCTATGCAAAATTGTCGCCATTTGTAAGGTGGATAATTGCGGTCTATCAATGCTATTAGACGGCGACTCCTTGCGGCATGCCGCGGCACACCTCATCATTATTGTTATTGCTATTGCCTAATGCTAGATAATGCTCTAATTGCTAATTGGCATTGTCGCCGACAACGCTCTCGGCCGTCCCCTACACGCTATGCCAGCTATGCATTCTCATGGTGGGAACACGGGTGTCTGTCTTAGACATGTGCTTTCTACATTGTGTTGATTTTGCCATATGGGCGCGACGTGACCAAAAACCGCGTCGATCTTTCTAGCGATTGTTTTTCATACTCAATTTTTTATTATTATTATTTTTTTTTTATATGCAAAACACGATAGCCGTACCAATCGCTGTTGCCTCTTCGCCAAGAGCATGGCAAATCGAACGTGGCTTGGAAAATCACTTAGCGGGTGTGCCCGGTTCATTGAGATCAATGCGATGCCATGGAGCGGGCCTGATGGCTGTTGTTACAGCCAGACAGGAGCAGGGGACGCAGGCAGACTGTCGCCGTCATTTGGATCCTTCATAAAAACGAAGAGACAAAACCAAAAATCGTTTGGTTCGGTTGTAAAAATAATGAAGAGTCTATAAGGAAACGAGCAGATAGTCCCTCTCTCTCTCTCTCTCTCTCTCTCTCTCTGAGACAGAGTCGCCCTCATCTGTAGAGTTCTATTTATGCAGCGATAATTCGGAGACAGGCCAACCAACTGGTGCAGCCGGTGCACTTGGCTGCTGGCACTTGGATGTCTTCATCGGAGTTGAAGATAGCGGCGAGCCGCAGTTGTTTTTGCCGTCGCTGCAGCCGTCTTGTTTGCCATTGAACTCCATCGAAGCGTGCCATAAATTGACGCCCGCTGTCAGAGATCTCGACAGACAGTGTCAGTGTCAGGGGCGTAGTGAATGAAAGCGTCTGTGAACGAGCGGAGGGAGGGGGGAGGGGAGTGGGGGCACACCATGACCAAGATCAAGTCTGAGAAAAGGGGAGCAGCACTTAACAGCCTCACGCACTCATGCCATCGATCAATGCCCGTGTAGGCTGTGACAAAATAAGACAAGAGTACAGCAGCTGGATAGTGTCCGACCACAAGATACCCTGAGGAATCTATAAGCCAGAATCACTTTTGCTATCGATTATTTGACATAAGCTTGATCTGTAGGGGATATCTGTAAGTCGTATAGGCTCCAGTTCAGATCTCTATATCATCCATCCTGATATGGCTTCTGCCACACCCACCACTGCCTCTTACATCAATTTTAAATGCGAAACATTATACCCAGTTGGCATGGTCTCAGGGTATATACAAATAACTTTCGCTTAGCACACGCAGCAAGTCAAAATATTTAGTTGGCCTGAAGACTAGACCCAACTGACATCACACAGACTGACCAAGTGAAAGACAGAGACAGAGGCAGACAGAGAGAGAGAGAGAGAGAGAGAGGGATACTTAACAAGCGTTATCAACTCGACCGGTTTGTAGCTAGTTGCGATTTGTCGTCGCTTCAATCGGGGCTATTTAATGGTTTTACTTTTCGCAAGTCATGCGGCATGGACAATAATAAGTACGCCATTAGCATGACAAAACACAAAGGCGTCATCATCATGATCATCATCATCATTATATTCTGGCGCAGCATACGTCAGAGTTAATGTTCATCAACAGACACTCGATTTCCAGCACGCCACGATGACTGATCGCAATTCGTCAATGTACTCGAAACTCTCTAACGGCAAGATCCATTATATTTCAGCTAGTCCAAGACGATAAGATTCATTCATAAGATTCCATTCATGAACGTTACGAATTATGCTAAGTCTATGCTAGCATGTGTGTAGACTGAGTCGAGACTTGCTCTGACTTCCTCTGCGATTACAGTGTATCAACAAAATCTATATTTTAATCATGCCATATCCATAAATTATAGCTATAATAATATTATAAGTGGACGCTATTTAAAAAGCTGCCCCAGCGCCTAACTGGTTTCAGTTGGTGACTTTTTTTTTGACTAACTTCCACAGATACCTATTTCTTCAGATACATAATTATGCTTATTCAAATAGCTAATTATGTAATTATATATAATTTGTATAAATAAATCTGAATGAGTTCCAATCAAATAGAGATTTTTGCAAATAAAAGTGGTTTTAATTAGTGAAAAAATAAACACGATCAAAATGATTATTTTGCCATGTTTCAAAGTTATTTGTTTACTATAGACTTGACATATGGAACAATGAATATCTATGCATATGTATATATGACGTGATCTTGTGAAATGAATAGAATGAATAGAATGAATGCAAAATTTCCTAATTCTTGCGTGATTAGCTCCTCCTCTGGCAGTAGTAAGGCTGAGATCTAGTACAGTATAGAAATGCTATCCTAGTGAGTTTGCCTCTTATCCTATTCTATCCTAAAATCCATACTCCGTAAGAGCACGAGACAAAGATAGCTGCTGCTGATCATGGGCCCAGCTGTTGCTGAGTGAGAGCGAGATGGCTACTTAGGACATACGAACAGGGCTGGTATGACTGTCACTGGGCGAAGCGACTGGAAATTGTCATTGTGTTGTGAAAGTATGAAATTAGAATAGAATATGCACAAATTGACACAAATCCAACATAAGTATTATATACCTATAGAATTTTATATATGTATATAGTGAAAAGCCAAGTTTTGTTAACAATCTTGATTTAGACTTGCAGCTATATCATCTCATATGCCGTTTCATATTATGTAGATACTATTTTACAACTTTAATCTAGAGGGAATACCATCAAATTACATATTTGAGCGGAAATATTAAGCAGAAACATAAAAGAAATTGTGTTCATAAAAATAGTAGTACGACTGAAATGCCCAACTTTTGTGATAAACATAATGTATTAAAATCACAATTTGAAACGAGTACTGCGATTCAAATTGTTTTCAATATGTTTATCGCGAAATTTTGCTGTCCATCACTTTAGTCGCACTACTATTTCAATGAACACAGCTGCATACACTTCATGAAACTTAAAACAACTTTTCTTTGCTAGTTAACAAGTTGCATCAAAAGTCTGTTATGGACACGCGAAAGAGTATCTGTTATCAAACACGCTCAAGCTCGTTATTATTATCAAATAAATGCCGTTATATAACATATCTATATCTATATGTATAGATGTTTATTATATTTTTGGTGTATTGATTATAGATGCATAAAAACCCCCTGTGCTATGACATTTGGAAACACGCAGCAACAGCAGCAGCAGCTAAGATACCGGCCGCACCCTGCCGCAGCACTTATCAAGGCTTATCAAGCGCCGTCCGATGTTGGTAATTAGTCTGTGCCGTTGACTCATTCGTAGATAAAAGACATAGACTATAGACATCAATGTTGGCATCGACGATGTCGGCGCTATTGATTAGGTCATTGTAACTAGCCCTTTACCACGTACCACATGCTCTCACTCTCTCGCTCTCTCTCTCTCTCTCTCACTCTGTCTCTTGTCTCTCTTGTTAGCTTATCAGTAGGAGGCGCGGAGCCAGAACACAAATAGTGAAACACTTGTTACTCAAGTTCACATATTTGTCTACTTAAGGGAACACCGTGCAGATGCAACAACAACAAGCTGTCGCCACAGGTGTAGCTCTCTAGGTGTATCTTACAGATACATTGCCATGTTTGTATCTGTATCTGAATCTTGTGCCGGGCGGAAGTTGAGACTACGATTCGTGTTCCCTTTTTTATTATTTCACTAGACAATTGGCATCTTGTTCGCCATTTAATTGAGATTAATCGAACGGCGCAATTTTTCAATTATGCTCGCAAGGCATTCGGTATACACTGTGAGAAAAGAACTAGCATATATAGATATAAATATATATTATATATATTTAATGTGATTGAGCGTGCACGGCTTAGCAATCTTAGATAGATTTAGTTGGCTTTAATATATCTGCTTTCGCTCAGTGTAGCAGCGCAGTCAATTGCGCTCATCGTTGACTTTCGTTCACTTCGAATGCTTAACAATTAAATTGTGTCAATGAGCGTTAATTGAGGCCCATAGATATGGGTGCGAGTTACAGCTAGTTATTGATTGTAGTCTAATGGCTTT
Organism: Drosophila anceps; assembly: GCA_035045945.1. NCBI lineage: Eukaryota > Metazoa > Arthropoda > Insecta > Diptera > Drosophilidae > Drosophila > Drosophila anceps. The sequence continues at coordinate 11,084,527 of JAWNON010000004.1, forward strand.
TATTTCGGGACGATCTCTCTCTCCCTCTCTCTCCCTCCACAGTTACACATTATGTGTATGTGTATATGTATGCATGTATATAGATAAGCAGACAGTCAATCTGAGCAAACAAAATGAGTTCAATCAATAGCTCGAGTCGAGGTGCCAACACAATTCTGATACACTCTGTAGTCTCTCTGATTGAATCAAATGTACAGATCACTAATCTAATGCTGATCTTACAGACGGAAAGGCTGGAAGACTTGCATGCGATTCTATAAAAGCTAATTCAACAGTTTAGCTAAATTTATAGTGTAATTGCGATCTGTTGTGGGGAGAGTTCACGACTAGCTAATACTCGTGCAAGGTACACATGATGATCTGATCTGAGCAGATCAACTGTGATCTTTATATATTTCAAATATTCATGACTTGAACTCTTTGATCCATTGAATTGGCAGATTTATCTTTATAGCTCTAAAAATTATCATGTTTTTCTACAATATTTGCAATGGCCTTAGTAAACTATCAAATATGGGCGAGCCACATAAGTGTATAGGCCAAAATTTGTTGTCACTAGCTTTTATAGGAAGAAAATGCTCTACAAACTGCCAGATAAACAAACTGACAGCAAGCTGAACATGACACAAAACCAAAAAGCCCTGCTCGCTCAATGAACGAGTAGAAAAAAAGGTTGATTAATCAGTTAATTATAGTTTTCCTAGTGTTGTTATAGATAGATGACTATAGATAGTTTTCTTATATATAGAGTTTTCCTATAAAGAGTTTTCCTATAGAGTTGTTTTCGTCTAGTAAGTTGTTCTCTAGATAGTTTTCCTCTAACAGATTTTCCTAGAGAGATTTCTACTATAGGTAGTAGGCCTACAGATAATTTTCCTACTTAAGTATTATTCCTATAGATAGTTTTCCTACAGATAGTTTTCCTATAGATAGTTTTCCTGTAGATAGATAAATAGTTGCCCTCTAGATAGTTTTCCTATAGCTAGTTTTCATATAAAGAGTTTTCCCAGAGAGAGTTCTCCTATAGATAGTTGTCCTATAGATAGTTATCCTGCAGGTAGTTTTCCCATAAAGTGTTTTGCTAGAGATAGTTATTCTTTAGATAGTTGTCTTATAGATAGTTGTCTTATAGATAGTTTTCCTATAGATATGTTATTATACATAGTTATCCTGTAGATAGTTTTCCTATAAAGAGTTTCCCCATAGATAGTTTTTAAATTGATTGTTTTCCTTTAAGCAGCTCTATAGATTGTTGTCCTATAGACAGTTATTTCAAGTTTCCAACTAAGATCAGCTGAAGTAGTTAAAGTTTTAGTATTCAAGTAGATCTCTAAATCGAATCACCTGTCGTTTGCTGAGCTGTTTAAAATGAAATTTAAATGCAATGACTTGACTTGAATTTGAAATGAAAGTTCTATGTTCTGATATCTGAGGAATAGACAGTGATAGAGACAGCTTGATAGTGTTGGATTATGGATTAGCCGTGCCATCAGCTCAGATGTCATCGCAGCGCATTAAATATTTCGTGACATTGATTATGGCACACGTGTTATAGTCAAGGTTCCCTCTGCTGTTGCTGCTGTTGTTGTTGTTGTTGTTGTTGTTATTGTTGTAGGAATTGCTATATTTAGGTGCATTTTGATTATCGTTATTGGACTGCGTGCTAAGTATGTGCAGTTGCAGTTGTAGTTGCCGCTGCCGCTGCCGTACAGTCGCACGCCGCACACAAAGGTTGCCCACAGGCCGCAAAATAATCCCAGCACCCGACGCATTCTCACATGTGTCGATGGGCCAGCCCTTCCTTTGTCCCGCTTCGTGCCGACTCCGAGCTGGGATTTCAGTTTGGGTTTGGGTTTTGGTTTTTGATTTTCGGGCTCGATGTGAGTGGCGTGTCACTTGTTTATGCATTTAATGCGCATTTCAAGTCATTTCTCTGAGTTTGTTCAACAACCAAATAAATTCACGTACTTCAATTTGAGTCGGCTAATGTGTGTGCCCTAAGTGTTTCTGTGAAGGGAATGCGTCTGAAATTCAATACGTTCTGCAGCCAATGCCACTTGACGAGCATCCCAAAACATTGCCCCATTAGCCGCTGGCAATTTCCCAGTCAAACATGACGAGCGACCCCACATAACACATCAACAGAACTATTCCCCAAGCTGCATAGTTAATCTATGCCAGCCCAGATATCTATAACGATCGGCGTTTATCGCCTTTGCCTATCTTTATCAACGATCGACGGCCGATCGCATTCGCTGCGATAACTGTGCCGCACACTCATCCGACAGCTATTTTAGTATTTTGCCAATAATAATCAGGCTCGAAGATTTTAATCTTCATACACATAATGTCCGCTAGCTAACTAAAGTATCTGCACTGAGAGAAGAACCAAGCGCACTTTGCATCATTGTGTCAGATTGTATAGATCGTGTAGATCAAATAGATCGAATAAATTGCATAGGACATATAGATCGTTTGGTATGGTATGTACTGTATAGATCTTATAGATCGTTTAGATCTTAGATCTGGTCTACAGCGTATAGATCGTGTAAATCGTATAAATTTTATAGTATAGGTCGTATAGATCATGTATATCATATGGATGGTAGAGATAGTACATATCGTATATATCGTATAGATCGTATGTGTAGTATATATATAATCGTATTGATCGTATAGATCATACAGATCGTACTATACGTTTGTGTAGTTCGAGTAGATCGTATAGATCTTTTAGAATGGTTTGTATCGTACAGATCATACAAATATCATATATCGTTTAGATTATATAGATCGTGTAGATCGTGTAGTATGGTATATATCGTATAGATCGAATGGGCCGTATAGATTACTTTTATAGCATAGATCGTAAGTATCATATAGATCGTATTGTTCGTATAGATTGTATAGATCGAAGAGATCGTATAGTATGTTATAGTTCATATAATCCGAATAGATCATATAGATCATATGGATCGAATAGAATATATAGATCATATAGATCATATAACTCATATAACTCATATAGATCATATAGGTCAAATATATCATATAGATCAAAAAGCTCACATCACAATTGGAAAAGGGAAAATATTTTAATTTTTTATTATTTTCCTAATCATAAGCTGAACATAGTTTCACTTAACAGAAAGAACTAACATCTGAAACGCGACCGAAAAATCCAGGAATTATTTGAGCTCAAATGTTGTGATCGCAGCACAACATGACTTAAACTTTAACTACTGCTAATTGCAGAGCAACAGGTTTTCAGAATGACTTGTTATAAGTTGTTGTGCCTCTTGCGAATCGAAGTCCCTTTCTATTTGAAATAATACTCTACAGCTTCTACAGTTGACTACGTTTATTGAGCCCCAAGGCAAAACTGTTTAATAAACGATAAAAAAGAAATAAAAAATAAAAAAAACCAGCTCAAACATTGATAATTTGATTTGGTACACGGTTTTTTTTTTATTTTGCCCAGCTCTTGGCTAACTCAATTTGGCCAGGGCACACGGGAAGCGCCACTGGGACAGACATGCAGGAAGGGCGCATGCCCCAGCCTGAATAACTTCGTTCTTGTTGTACTAACACTTGTTGCAATAGCTGTTGGTTAACTTACGCGACAGTTTATCACTTCCGATGTCAGATTTCGCCTTTGCTTTCAATTTAGAAACTTGTATTTGGTTTTTGTTTTCCTATACATTCATTAGTTGACTGATAAACACACACACGCATACACACATGCACACTCAAAATAAATTCACAGTAAAAAAAATGTTTGCTAATAGTTATTTGTTGTTTTGACAATAGAAATTTTACACAGCACAGCGCACAAATACAATAGAAAGAACACAAAACACGGCTTGAACAATGTGGATGTAAATGTTAATGTTAATGCTAATGTTGCTGTTAGCGCCAATGTTAATACAAATGTAATTACACGTAAACACAAGCACACACACACACACACACACTGCTCGGGCTCCGCCGAACGTGTTGTTAACTGTTACGCGTCCAGCACTCGACTTGCTTGCGAGCAGATATTGCTGTCGGTTTTATAGCGCGATACCCCGCACAAAAATGCGCGGCAGTGCGGCGGGTATGTTACACACACACATACGCAGACTGCACAATCGGGCTGACAGTGGGCTTTCTCAGCGCATTCAAGTGACAAGCAAACGTCGATAGGTTATCTTTACTCAGTGAGTAACGTCAATATATTCTCTGAGAGAAATAAAATATATTTGAATTTATTGTGGCATTAAACTAACAATTTTGTTTTGCTGATTTATATATTTAATATAAAATTATGTGTATCAATAATTAATAACAATACCTCAAAGTATATTTTCATACATATATAAAAAATATGTGTGTACATTGTTTACAGGGTATACAAGCTATCGCGCTTCGCTTGCTGGATTAACAGTCTCCCAGCACTCGCAGACAGCAGCACTCACACACTCGCACTCACACACACACACACTCTGCGTTGAGCAGAGGAAAGAGAGCACTGCAATTGGCGCATTAACAGTTAACCGTATGCGTAGGCTGCCGGCTGACAAACCGGGCTTAGCAGCGCAGACAGACAGCAACACGACCATGCACTTGACAACGACCACTAACCTACCCTCACCAATCGCTGTGTCTGCTGTGCGCTTGATTCGCACACTTGTTTTAGCATCAGCAGCGCCACAGCAGCGCCGCAGCAGCGCAGTAGCAGCGCAGCAACAGCACGCATTGTCACTCCGTCTGTGAGATAATCAATGCTAATGCAGCGACGATCATTCGCACTGACAGTGAAGCTGGACAGAGGCATAGGCAGAGGCAGTGACAGCGGCAGCGCCAGTGGCAGCGCCAGTGGCAGCGGCAGCGACAGCGGCAGCGGTAGCGGCACTTTGATTCCGTTGCTTGCCGGCTGTCGAAATCTTAAGGGTTTGAACTTTGACCAGCTGGTAGCGTGGGCCACACACACACAAATACATTAAAAGAAGTTGCTGCAAATAGATAAAAAACAGGTAGTTTGACTGACAGATCGATCGATTGGCTAATTAACTTTTAAAGAGCAAGTTGGCAACGTTGGCCGGCCGCACTCAAGGCTGTGCGGCAGATTGCCCAATTGATTATTGATCCGACATCAATTTATAATCGCCGGCAAATTTGCTGCAGGTGCTTAAATTGCAAATTGCAGCGAGTATATAGACATGTACTTTTCTTCTTTTTTTTTTTTTTGGTATATAAATATTCTAACGGTAGTATGAGCATTGCAATAATTTCTCACCCACTGCGTCAGTCAATACGAGGCGATGAGCGCGGCTTGGCTTGATGACGTCGCTTTACTCTCTCTCTCTCTCTCTCTTTCTCTCTCTGTGTCTTTCTGTCGCCTGCTCTGCTGCTCATTCTCCTGCAATTTCATTCATACGCTAGCGCCGTAGCTTCTAAACAGGTGCTACGGAATGCCGCATTAAGTCAATTATAGTACAGACAAAAGGTACAAAGTAGATAATTAACTAGGTGTATATGTAGCTAGGTATGTACATATGTTTGTACATACATATGTATACATTTTATATATATATATATATATATATATATATATATATATATATATATATATATATATATATATATATATATATATATATATAAATATATCGCTCTCCCTCTCTCTGTATATGTTTCTATACGGAAATGGTGCTCGACTATCGCGAAACTAATACAAATGCTTTGCTCGCATGTGTGATTGAAGACTTCAGGCACAACTATAAATATTCTAATTCACCATGAGAATTCATAATATATATATGTACATATGTATATATTATATATATATATATATATATATATATTTGTTTGTATATATATATTTGTCTTAGATAATAAAAATAATGATATAAAAACAACAATTTTTCCTGCCTGTCGTAGCGCAGTTTACCCAACTAACAATTACTGGCTCTGTTGATAGTTCTATAATAAAATTAAAAAAAAATATTTGAGCTGTAATAATAATAATAAAACAGTTCAAGTTCAATAAGTTTAACTGTATTCAATTTCACATGCATACAAAAGTGTTCATAGAAATAGTAGTGCGATTGAAGCCTTGGATCCTGTGATAAACATAATAGTTATATGATATACATATGTATATATATATTATAAATACTTTCTTTATCACAAATAAACATAAAATTTAAAATATATAACATATGTACTATATATATATTATGAATATTATGTTTATCACAAAATTTTGCTATGCAAGCTTTCAGTCGTACTACTATTTTTATGAATATACATATAGTATATTATATACGTATGTATATACATATATTACATAACATATGTGATAACTTTATAATGTTCTATCAAACATTTAGTTATCTGTAATAGATTTTGCATGCCTTATTCGATAAGGAATTATTAAAAATTGTTCAATTTGCGGAATCTATGAGTAATATTATAAAACACACTTAAAAAGAAGGTAATCTTATCTGATATTTTTTTAAAAGAATTTTTCTTTAATTATAAAGTCATTGTGTCTTGAAATTATTATATAGTATTGGACTTAAGATGCCTAAGAAATGTATTAATAGACTTGGCTTCAGGTTTGCCCACTGATTGGGAATTCTAAAGGATTTCCCTTTGCCCTTGCTAAGATCTAATCATCTTATATTTATATAGTCTACAAATTGATAATGACTCTATTTCTGACTGCTTTCAGGCACTTCGGTTGAAATACCCATTCGATAAGGATAATCGAAATTCAATTCAAATTGAAATACATAGCAATGGCAGACTTAAGCACTGGAAACTCCAAGTGACTGCTAACTGATCATAAAGATAAAGATATATGCATATATACAGCTGGTTTCAAGACGCTTTACTCTCCCGCAAACATTGACAAATATTTGCACAGCTCTTTTTATTATGGGCATTACTTGGCCGGAATTAGTGGGTTAGTTCGTCGAGTCAAGTCCGTTGACTTTCCACTTTGCACCGAGCACTTGACTCATAGCATGATTTGATTATCTGCCTAACAAAAGTTCTTTTTTTTATTTTGATTTATCAGTTTGCTCATTGTCGAAAAGTTATTGACAAACTCGAGTTCTCTGTGCACGCTGATTAATGAGCGTGACTTGTCGAACTAGTATCGAACTCATATAAAATATATATCTTTAGGCACAAACCCATTTGGTGCAATCGGGATTTTTTATTGGCCAGAGAGTTCTGATTGCCCGGAGGCGTGCGCTCGCCTCTAGATCCTCAGATCCTCAATTTCGCATTTCGTTGCGTTAATGCGTTTCATGTAAATTCCTAATTTAACTGCCAGACGCGTCGCAGCGCATCGGACTGCACATTCGTGCGGTTAGTTTATTGGCCGAGTTCGGGCCAGCCGCAACGGCTGACAATTGGCAATGGCCAAAAACCGGTTTGTTAGCAAACCGAAGCCGAGATCAGCGACCCAGCTGATTTCTGCCCACGGGCAGAGCTTTTTCATTCAATCTGTCAAATGCGAATTCGAGCGACCCAAAGGGCAGTTGCTGCAACTTCATTCGTTTTAGTTCGGTTTCACTGGGAGCTTCACACACGCGACACACTCACACACACACACACGCACACGCACACGCACACGCACATATGTATGTATGTACATAAGAGCTATTTCACAACATTGTCTTTTAGCGACAGCAGCTTCGGCTTCGGCTTCGGCTTCGTCTTCTTCTTCGGCTTGGGCTTTGGCTCGATTCGCTATCCAATTACCAACAACTGCATGACACATCGCCCGCCGCTGCTGATGAGCTGCCAGCATGACTTGCCTTTTCGAGCGCAACGAAACACAAAAAAAAAAAAAAAACAAGTAAAAGTGCTCTAGGCGGGTGTGCCCGACTAGCTGATGCCCTGAACAATCTGAAATATACCAAGTCTGTGTATTCATTACAGGAACTCCCACAGCAACTTTGAAGTTTCCAACCTTTGCGGTACTCAAGCCAATGATTGAGAAACCAAAAGATATGATTGATTTGTATCGATAATAAGTCATCGAAACATCGAAATATAATATAAAAATATTGAATAAAAATAAAAATATAAACTCGTACTGCAAGTCCCTAGTGTTTTGTGATTTCAGAGAACGCCGCTACGGACGGACGGACGGACAGACATATAGACACACAGGACACACAACAGAGGGAAGGACGAATGAACAGACGGGCATGGCTAGATCGACTTTATGGCGTCTGCCACGTCTCTGCTGCCACTGCCACACTTTCACACAGCCTTTATACCTTGAACTCCCATTTGCAATGTCTATCAGTGTATAAATAGATGTCAAGCCGCAGATTAGATATGCTTGCATACTTAGCAATAATATTTATAGCATCTGTGCGAAATATTAGTAAACGCAATTTCAGAGAAATGAAAAAACCAAAAAAAAAAAAACTGATTTAGATAAACTAATATATACAATTATATATAATCATATATGTGTGTATATGCAAAATCTGCTCAAAAAGTACTGCGAAAGTTGAATTTGAAACGAGTACTCAAATTAACATATATATATATATATATATATTTATCTATATATATTTAAATAGTTTTCTAAGTCTTATGTTTATCACAGAATTTGGTCGTTCTACATTGTCAGTCGCACTACTATTTTAATGACCACAGCTGTATATGAACGCAGTCAAAACTGAACTATGCTAGCAAATGAGATGTAGATGCAAAATTGAAAACAAATTATGGCTGCAAATCCTTTTTAAATCATTTTACCAACAACAGCTGAAGCAGCCGCCGCATCAAGCGGTACAAACTGCCTTGAAACGTGTCATAGCCCCGATTGGCCGTCCGCGTCTGCAGTCTCAATTGAAATGCTGGTTAACAAATCAATTGTTAATTGATTGGCGCACGCGTCAAATTGTTTCGTGAGGCTAACAAAAAAATAGAAATAAAAATGAAAATGAAATCCAATCAAAGTCGCGTTTTGTCAATTGTTCAGCTTAGGCATATTATTAACAGTTAAAAATAATTTGCTACATTTAATTATATACAAAATGTACAATGTATTTTTAAACTAAATCACAAAAAAAAAAAAACAAAAAAAAACATTATATATATATAACATATATACGAAGACAACAATCAGCAAAAAAAAAAAAAATCTTGGCTAGACTAAGAGTTACATATGTGCATGGCTAAGGGAAAGAATGATGAATGATGCATGATGCACGATGCATGATGAGTGATGCGCTTGGCATGCATCCGGCTGGCGCTCACTTGAAGTCAGCATCGGTGACTGGCGCCGACTTGCGACGTCGAGCACGCACCCAATCCTCGATGTACCACAGGCTAATGGCCGTAACGCAGAGCACGTTGAAACAGTTAAGGACGACCGGAGTGCTGCGTATGAGACCTGGTAGTGGGGAAGGCCGTGCGGGCACGCAAGCAAGGACATTGGGTTGATTAGTAATGACAAAACAGGAGCGTGCAGATATCTCACTATTTGGAACTATACTCACCGATCAGCGGTCCGAAGACCATGGAGAATGTGCCGGACATTAGCAGCTGGAGGCCGGCAGCGGCTGGCAGACGTTTCAGCGGCACATAGCTGGGTATGATCAGGGACCAGAAGACGGTGCGGAAGGCCTTGTTCAGGCCCAGCCAGAGAAAGATGGCGATCATCACATAGAAATTGGTGGTCATCGAGAGCAGAGCACGGCCGAGACACATGCCCAGTATGCCGACCACAAAGAACGTGCGATTGCTCCAGCTGAACTTGGCCGTGATCAGCGGGATGAGGAAGCGTATGATCAGATCAAAGAAGCCCAGCAGCGACATGGCAAACGCTATCTGGTTGCTATTGAAGCCCAGATTGTTCAGTATGAAGGGCGTCAGAATGGCGAAATTGATTTCCACAAAATTGATCAGCGTAATGCCCACGGCCAGATTGACATAGGTGATGTCGCGCAGCAGATCCAGATCGAAGAATATAACAATTTTCTGGTAGAACGATAGCTTCTTGCGGCGCTCCAGCTCCTGTTCGTCCTCCAGCTGCTGCTGCTCCTTGGCCGTCAGCTGTGTTGGCGTTGCCTTCAGCGGCTGCGTTTGCTCCCGACTCTCGATTTCGTATTCGTATTCGGGTTCGTTCTGATCATGTGCCTCCTCCTCCTTGATGCTGTGACTGACCGAGATGCTGCGATGCTGCCGGCCGCCACCGGAGTCACGACTGCTGAGGCGTCTCAGCTCCATGTGACCATTCTCGCCCTGCTGCTTGTCCCAGGTGTTGACGCGATTCCGTGTGCCGCTGCTATTCAGCGATGCCCGCGACCCGAACCAGCCGTCATTGGCACGCGGCAGCACCGGCGTCTCGGGCTCCACCACATGCTTGATAATGTCATCGTCCTCTTCGTCCGCCAGCGCCTGCGCCTTGGTCGGCTGCAGCGCCTCCGCGTCCTTGCTGCGCTTCACCACATGCCACTTGACCGGCTGATAGATCAGCGAACAGGCGATCGTGTGCAGCGAGGCGCCCGCGAACAGCAGCGTCGTGCTCACCACACCAAACTCCCGCAGCAGGAACGTGGCAAAGTACGGGCACACAATCGGTCCAAGGCCGGCGACACCGAACTGGTAGGCCGTTGCCGTGCGCCGCTTCACCTTGAAGTACGTGTTCACCGCCAGCGAGGAGGCGGACACTGTCAGGCCGCGTCCGAAGCCATAGATAATCGAGAAGCTCAGCAGGTAAACGGTGAACGTGTTGGCAAACACCATCCAGAACAGACCCACAAAGGTCAGCACCGACCCAACCAGCGCCACGACTCGGTACGTGAACCGACGGAACAATGGACCATTCAGCAGACCTGCCAGCACATAAAAAGAACTTTGACTTTAGAACAGATGCACATACATATCTGGCAGTTAACGAGGAGAGAGACAAGCAAGAGTGCTCTAGTGGGTAGTCAACGACCACGTGATACCCTGAAATCGGCACATATCTCTAGCCGGAAGAGAGCGACTAAGAGATACGCTGAACCTGAATAGAGTTTTTGCCATGATTTTGGACAAGTAAGTGTGATTTAGTGGGGAGTTCACGACTACGAGATACCTTTCTAAGAAGTAGAAGTCCTTAAGTCGGGAGTGTCCGACTGGACAAGTAAGACTGCTCTAGTCGGGAGGGAACGACTATGAGATACCTTTCTAAAAAGTAAAACTCCTTTACTCGGCTGCGTGATACCATTCTGGACAAGTAAGAGTTTTCTATTCGAGAGTGAACGACTATGTGATACCCTGAATGCTGCGCAGAGTAACTCTAGATAAGTAAGAGTATTTGGAATGCACGATACGAAATTGCCTCAAATTCAGATTTGCTTGCTTTTGCAGCTTACGATACTGCTGTATTGATATGAATGGACAGACGGACATGACTAGCTCAGGTCATCTCGTCGTCTCACCAGGAATATATATCTCAACTATCCGCCCAAGCATTCTAAGTGCGGCAGGATTGTATCACATTTAACGAAACACACAATCTGCAAACCCATGCCGTCATTATTTACAGGGTATTATCTAATGAAATACGATGATGTATGTGTATCAAATGGCAACTCCAACTAATCTACCCATTTCTCATTTCATAAAGCAGGGTATACTAACTGGTATTCATGGCATTTACAGCACTCGTTAACTAACTGTTTGGCACTCTGGCAAATACCACTAACTCACCTGTAAAGGCCGAAACGGCAATTTGTGTGTTGATAATGGTTGTCAGCTCGGAGCTGGTGATGCCCAAATGCTCGAAGTGGACACGAAAGATGACGCCGAACTGTTGAGCCAATGCGAACGTGACCAGCTGTAAATGGCATAGAGACAGATGTGATATGAATCTGATTATATATGCATATATAGAGGCAGAGAGAGATAGACATAGCGACAGCTGGAGCGCAGCCACTTACAATATTGATGCCGCTGGAGATGGCCACCAACCAGCCCCAGCCGCCATCGGGCGCCACAAAATCATCGCCCAGATCGCCCTTGTCCCGTCGCTTCTTCTTCTTCTTGCTCGGATGCGTTGCTGTTGCTGTTGTTGCTGCTGTTGCTGTTGCCTGCTTGGGTGGCTGTTCGTCATACTTTGGCGGCTGCTCCTTGGCCATGTTTAGTCTTAGAGCATTGCCGTTGCCATTGCCATTGCTGTTGTTGTTGTTGTTGTTGTTGCTGCTCATGTTATTGTCGCTGCTGGGCGGGCTGCTGTTGCTGCCATTTTTGTAATCAGTCATCGTTAAATGTTGGCTTTATGCTAGCATCACTGGGTGGTCACTCGGATCGAAGGCTGCTGCTGCTGCTGTTGCTGTTACCAAAGTCTGCAAGAGCTATTGTCGATTAAAGGCAACTGTGTGTGTGAGAGTGTGTATGTATGTGAGTGAATGTGTGTGTGTTTGTTGACTTGAATCTAGTTGCCATAAGGCACACAACATTTGATTCAGCAGCTCATCTCGTCTACAGATCACGACCTCTGGCCAAGCTGGTGTCTCAAGTCGCAAGTCATTGTGACTCTCTCCCCAGCATAACTAAAGCTTCCTCTCTCTCTCTCTCCCTCCCTCTCTCTGCCTCTGTCTAACGACTTTTCATATATTCAATTATATGAACTAGTTCCTCCCCTAAGTTTAGTGCAAATAATACAAACACTTAACCAGCCCAAATCGATTGTCTTCGATTAGTTCATGGCGAGAACATCATCATCGACACGTTATTAATTAGAAAAAAGCTTTCTTCGGCTGTGTGTGCTCTCAATATACGGCAAGAAAACAATAAAACTAAACGAATATCGGCACAGATAAGATTAGATGTTAGCCCATACGGAAACATGTTATTGTGAGAGCTCACAGTTTCGCTTCCCCCGTGTTTATTCAACTGATTTTGCGCACAGACATGTTAATTAAGCCCTTGCGCACTGAACCATAATCAGCTGAGTCTAAGCACTTATCTGTTGTTAGTCAGATCTATATATGATCGTAAGTCGTTGATCGAATGATTGCCTATATAGGCAATCAACATCAATCGGTTTAGTCGCGTATCGTACATATTGTAGATCGAATATCGTATGTATTTGTATCGTATATTGAACAAATGTATCACTTCAGTATGGTGGTTATGTATATCGTAGATCGTATATCGTAGATCGATTGTCGTATTGCGAATATCGTAAATTGAGCAAACGTATTGTCACCCATATTAACTACAATCACTTCCATCTGTTAGCTATGAATATCGTAAGTCGAATATCGTATATCGTATATTGGACAAACGTATTGTCAGGTAACATCACACTCAATCTGTTCCGTTTGTTAGTTGTGTACATATGTCGCATATCGTATATCGAATATCGTATGTCCTATATCGTATATTGAGCAAAAGTATTGTCTACCAACATCCATTATAATCACTTCAGTATGTTAGCTATGTATATCGTATATCGTATGAATTTCGTAAATCGAATATCGTATATCTTTTTACCGATCAACTGATTGCTCAACCAGCACTAATTACAATTTTCACAAAAAAAAATTTTATATAAAAACTGGCAACGGTATTAAACGGCCCGAACTCAATGTGGTTACTGAACGCACTGACCACAAATTATATTTCATTTGCTCTCTTTACACATAATTAAGCTACACACACACTAACGCACACACACACACACACACACACACAGAGAGAGAGAGTAACACCCATTATATAAAGTTATTGCTGTCGTTTTTGTCCTTATCGTGGCATTGCAATATTTTAGAATTGATATCGAATTGGCTCTCATATCGGTGGCCCTTGACAAGCCGACGAATATCGCATTGACCAGCTCATAAATGCCAATGACGGCGATATCATGACAGCCATATCTTTAGCTTCTCACACGACAATCAACGAGCCACTGACAACGTCGAACATCGAAATTGGCACGCGGTGATAAGCCCAGCCGCACAGTTCCACTTTTGGAGGCAGTCGAAACTGCTGCTCTCCTCCGCCTCCGCCTCCGCCTCCGCCTCCGCCACCTCCTCCTTCACCTTCACCTTCACCTTCGCCTACTCTCAAATCGGTAGCAATTCATGCTAGGGTTATCCAGGGCTCTGTCAAAACTATCACCGCTTGAGCTGAGCAACAAAGCTGAACTGCCAGAGTCAGACTCAGAGTCAGAGCTGGACATTATCCAGATGATAAGCTAAACAGCGACAATCGAGCTTTGGAACCGCGTACGATTAACAATAAAAAAATATATATACATACATATATACATATATATATATATATATATATATATATATACATGTATTGAGAGTGAGAGAGTGAGAGAATATATAGTAATAATACTGAATCACTTTGTCTGTCGGCCATATGGAAGGTCGCTAAATATTGAAATTAAAATTGTTCGCTAGCGAACTGTAATTACTATTAGTTTTCCTACTCAAATAACGCTTTCAAATTGTATTTTTATTTTTAATATTATTTGTATGCTGCTTACAGACAGCGCTAAAAGTGACGAGCTGAGGCGTGCAAACAGCAACAACTATACTATATTTACTATATCTATCATATGTTGAAGCAAAAAAAGTTGAAAATTAAATGAAAAGAATATCTGAATTTGTGCTTGATACTAGAATAAGGGAATATATAATATAATATAATAATTTATATTCTTTTCTTGCTTTTTCTAAGCTTTAGTTTCTTTAAAGATCCCAGGGAATCATATTTATATTATATATATTTTTTATATATTTTTGTTTTTGCTCTTAACTTTCTTCAAAGTTTCCACTACTTTATGCCTTCCTTAGTGTAAAGCCCAAAGTTTCTATTAAATAACAAATAAATTTAAATATATTAAATTTCTTTTTGAATTTTCCATATTGTCTCTTTTCTATAGGGTAAATCATGTATATAAATATAGAATTATATCATATGATATATCAAACTTTTCTCTTCTCTTAACTGTCTTTAATGTTTCCAAACTAGAAACAAAATAATTTATAAATGGATATATATATATATGTATATCATATAGTGTATTATATTATATTATAATTTTTCTATTTTAAGACATGCTTACAGACTCTACATATAATATGTATGTATATCTGCTATATCCTATATACATAAAATATTTAAGCTTGTTTTTGCTCTCAACTTTCTTTAGACTTCCTAAATGATTTCTTTAGAGAACAGCATAAATATAGCATATATACATATATAATATTTTATAGTTTTTTGTGTTTCTTTTTTTCATTCATAAGATTTTAGAAGGAAAGCACCTTCTATAAGAAAACTCATAGATATGTGTCTGTATAATCAACTTTTTGTTTGATTTTCTTTGTTTTAGTTTCCTCAAAGATTTCAAATCATCTATAGAAAAGTATCTATCAATATATAATTATATATATTAGATGTTCATATCATCAATTGAAAAGTATCTATCAATATATAATAATATATTATAGTCTTTTCCCCTTTTTCCCCCATTTTAAAGTTTGCTTAACGTTTCTATATTACTCATCCCTGCCGTGGGTTATATCACAATGTATTTTACTTTACTGTTGTTTCATTATTTCAGTCAGTTCCCCAGCAAAATTGTGATTTATATTGAATTGATTCATTACGCCTAATTATGAGGCACAAATTACGAAACAATTTTGATAAATCATTTGGAGCTCCATAGATTATATGAGTTATAAAACCGAATCGAAGCTGACTTCAAATACAATTTATGATGCGAGCAGTGTTTATTTAGACTAGTTAGACTCTTTAGATAATAGACATATTTGTATGTGTATACATATACATAGCTGTAGTGCCTCGCAAAGTGAACAGCTGATCTTGCTGAGTTGGCTGACATAATCAAAGTTGGCTGTTGAAATATGGCAAACGTTGCCGAAGCAATCAATCAGCGGTGACGAATGAATACGTTCTGCTAGCCCCACTGCTGCGGCACTTGGGACTCAAGGCGACCGAAGTGATTGTTGTTGATATGCATATGCATATGACACTACTGCAGATATAAGGCCTAACGATGATATGCCTAACTGAGCTGTACTGAACTCAATTCAATTGAACTGAACTGAACTGATCCGAGCCATTCAATCACACACTTGCCAAACGGAAGTGGCGCACTGTGCGAAAATCAGCTGCTCGAACTCGCTTCCATTGACAGCGTATAAACAAACAAACAAATGCACATACATATATATAGTTATATATAGTTATATATAGTTATATATAGTTATATATAGTTATATATAGTTATATATAGTTATATATAGTTATAATCGTGCTTAGTTTGTATATAAAAGCTGCGTATCATTGAACGCCAGGAAACTGTCAGTTTTGTGATTATGAAATTCAGTTTTCGGTTAGGACGTTCAAAAGTTCATGTTTCAAGTGTAAACATTCCACGCTGGGTGCTCGATGCGAATGAAAACACGAGATTAGAGCGAATTATGCTAATAAAAATGTGTGAGTCGCCACTCTACACACACACATAAAAACAACTTTCCAAGTAAGCGGAAGGACGGAGGCGGGGTCTAGGGGGGTTGCCTTTTGGCAACAAGGTGTTAAGCCGCATGCGCGCCGACGCATTGAGCCCGTGCAAAGCTTTCGACGACTTGTGATTGATGGACGGTCAAGTGAACAACGACACCTGAGGTCTGCACCGATAATATGCCAAATCACGCATTACACATGCTGATGACCGCGAAAATAGACAGCGGGTGGGCGATGAGGCGAGGCAGAGGATAACGAATGCACGTGCTTTGGCTTTACATTACTATCGCTGACCCTGGCAACTGGCCAACAGCATTTCTGAACAACTAATGCCAAGCTCTTTCACCAAATACTTTTCGCACACACACACACACACACACACACGCACGCACGCACACACATACAGTTTGTTAGCCGGCATTCGCTGTCCAATGTAGAGACTCGCAGGCAGAAAACAAAAATCAACTTTAACTAATTTCGACACCAACAAACAACGAACGACAACTTTTCCGCAACGTTCTCCAGCGCGAACTGAACCGAACAAATTTGTAAATTATAGTATTAACAGTCGCAAGCGGACCACAAATACGAATGCAAACACAAACACCAATACACACACACACACACACACACACACAGACAGACACTGACACGCGCTCTCATCTATACACAAATAACATTTGCTCGCTCGCTCTTACACGCACACACTCTCTCTCTTTCTCTCTCCCGCACTCTCTTTTGTGTTCCATATTATTTGACATGTGGAACAACTTTTTCAATATTTATATATATACATATATATTTATAATATATATGTTGTATGTATATCTAGACACATACATATAGACTTTCGCCTGTCGCTGTATGCGTATTATGTTGGTCTTCATTCGTTTTCGATTTTCGATATTTTGTGTTCGTTTTTTGGGCTCGACTATTTCAAAATATACAAAAATATATAAATCATCGGCATGGGAAGATCACCGCTTGAACACCGAACATTCAATGCTCTCTAACAAAGCTATAGATCGATAATTTGAACTGTAGAAAACTTCTCTTTTTATGACTGCCAAAAACTTGAAACTTGCTTAAGTTTCTATGATATGATATATGTATATGATATACATTTATGTAACATATATATTTTGAGTTTTAAAACTTCAATATACAACTAATAACATACAAGATAGAACATATGACATAAAGCATACAGCATATAGCGTACATCAAACATCATGGAGTATGAAATATTCAGCATACAATAAACAATGTGCAATATAAGTACAAAATACAATAGACAATACACAATAAGCAATAAAAAATACAATATACAGCAAACAACATATGACATACAACATATGACATACAACAAACAATATACAATAACACATGACACATGACACAAAACACAACAAACAATATACATAACACATTACACATGACACAACACACAACACATAACCACAACACATAACCACAACACATAATATACAACACATAACACACAACACATAACACACAACACACAACACATAACACACAACACATAACACACAACACATAACACACAACACATAACACACAACACATAACACACAACACATAACACACAACACATAACACACAACACATAACACACAACACATAACACACAACACATAACACAACACATAACACAACACATAACACAACACATAACACAACACATGACTCAAGACACATAACACATAGCATAACATACATATAACATATAACATACAGCACACATCATACAGAATACAGCATACAATATAATATACAAGATACAATACATTATAATAACATAACATACAGCATATAACATACAGCAAATAGCATACAGCAAACAATAGACAACATACAATAAAGAACACATTACATAAAATATATAACACAACATATAACATAACAAAAGCATATAAAATAAGGCATTTAACAGACAACAAGCTGGTGACACAGTGCGACTACCCCTTTGCAAGAGTATAAAATCGAAAGAAGCAACAAACTATTTATATTTATATATATACATTCATATGCATATACATATGTATATGTATATTTATTTTTTTCTGATAAGAATTTTTGCGCCTTTGCGGCCCACGATTATCAGTGAACAGACGCACACACACACACACGCACACACGCACACACACGCACACACTTGGACACCTAAATACATATTCATAAATACATTACGATAGGAGCAACGATTACAGTTTGATTTGACCGCCGTGCGCACAGTGTGTCGAGCGAGCGGCAAAAGCGTAAAACAAAAACAGAAACAGAAACAGAAACAGAAAAAAAAGACTAACTTTAAAAGTGAAGATTACAAATATAAGTCAAGGGAAATAACTGCGCCTTTGCATCAACAAACAATTTCCCATTTCGATTGGGCTACATTTGTTGTTGTTGCTGGCTCATCGCACCACTGTGCCTCTGGCGTAGCGTCTGGCAGTAAGCCATTGCCAAGGGTAATGCTTTTAGCCAAATTGAATATCAGATGTGTATCTAAGATCTCTAGGCCCCAGCCAAGCCATGCCATATTTACGTTCGATGGCAAATGGAATTTCGCATTGTATTTGCGATATGATTGTTAGACTCTCTCTCTCTCTCTCTCTCTCTCTTTCGCTCTCTGTCGCTCACTGTCGCTCTCTTTGGGAACTCTTCTACATATACTCTATATAGAGCAACACTATGTATGGTGTAGGTATGATAAAAAAATCAATAATACAAATTTAAGAATAATAATAACTTGATCAAATTAAAAAAATTATATGACAGAGAAGAAGTTCTAAATTGATTCAAATTTCTACTTAGATTCAGATTTAGAAACAGAGTCAGACTTGGAGTTTGATTCGGATTTGGACTCAGATTCAGATTTTGAGTCAGATTCAGCTTTAGATTTCGATTTTGATTCAGATTCAGATTCATATTCCAATTCATATACAGATATTGATTCAAAGTCAGATTCAGGTTTGGATTCAATTTCAAACTTGGATTCAGAATTAGATTCACATTTTGTTTTCGGATTCATATTTTGATTCAGATTCAGACTTAACTTATGATTTAGATTCAGATTCAGATTTATTTTTTGATTTAGATTCAGATTTTGAAACATTCAGAATTAGATTTAGAATCAGATATTGATTCAGATTCAGAATGGAATTCAAACATTCAGATTTGGACTCAGAAATAGATTCACATATTGATTCAGACACCGATTCAGTTTCTGATTTGGATTCAGATTCATAATTGATTGGGATTCAGATTCATATGCATACTTCGATTCAGATTCAGCTTTAGATTCAAATTCAGAGTTGGACTTATATTCAAAAGTGGATTCAGATTCATATTCAAATCTAGTTTCAGATTGAATTCAAGCACAGATTTGGATGCAGATACAGATTCAGTTTGTGAATTGGATTCAGATTCAGATTTAGATTCATACTATATGGGAATAACTATATGGGAATAACGTCATATTTCACATATATTCTATATCAATCCTTATATACTTTATGTTTTTCATCCTTAGACAATCAAATGTCAATTAACACTTGACGAAAATACACAATTTATAGGTATATATATTATATGTACGTGGTATATATATTATATATGGGCATATATATTACGATCTTTATCGGCATATACTATATAGGCATTAATGTTTTATATTTGGTGTGCAACTCTTTGGCATTCAACTTGTTGATATTAGCTGGCCTTAACTATAATTAATATCGTAATTGGGCGGCTTCTTCAGTGGTCTGAACTGAAATATATATACTATAAACAAAAACAGTCCACTTAATTGTGAACCTTTGGACATTCCGTTTGCATTTTACAATTGTCGTTGATAAGCTGAATTCTAATAATTGCTGTTTGGCGCTGTTTGGGGCGCGGTGCAAAGAGCAAAGTGGGTGTGTCTTCAGCACAGTTCCTATTCAAATCGGGGCCTACAATATATACCATAGCCCATACATACATACATGTGTGCCTATATCAATAAAGACCTGCCCCCAAAAAATTCATGATTACCCAAAGCAGAAACACATTTGCTACAAAAATAATTATAGAGACATATAGAAGTAGTATGTGTGTTACATATGTGCGCATATATACTTATAAATCATATATATATATATCAGATCTGGAAAACATTTTTAAGTCTTTCTATGTTGCTGAGCTCATCTGAGTTAGACGAAACCCGCATTTCCGTCATGTTCAACAGCTGTTGAGGCAGTTTTTTTGGTTTGAATTTGTTTTTGTTTTTGTTTTTTTTTTTTGTTTTCGATATCGAGAAAACGTACGATTGATTTTAGGGCAGCGCAAAGTCCAAGGAGCCGCATGCCGCCTTGACTCAGCTGCAGCACGTTGTCGATAAGCTGATAACAAAGCGATAAAATGATAGACAAATTGCTAAAAAGGAAACGTCGCTCTCCGCCGCCTTGATCGACAAGCAATCAGCAATTGGTAATATCAAATTGTCCTAATTCCATCTGCATCTGAACTATCTAACTAACGAGCAGTTGCGAGCTGGAGAAGAGCTAATGTTTCCTATCAGTCTAAGAGAGTGTAACGTAGTGTTAAAATCATTCAAAATTCAATTTCAAAAGTAGTCTGGTCGGGAGTGCCCGACCAGAAGATACCCGTCAGTCTCCACATCTCTAATACATGCATAGAAAACAACACACACACACGCAGGCACACGCTCTGCTTAATGAGCTACAAAAATTCATGATGAACTTTCAAATCAAATCAATTTTTATATACTTTACTCAGTCAAAAGTTTCGAACTGAACAAGATGAAACACGCGTTGCCTAGTTTAAGGAGCAGCCATAAAAAAACACTTTTAATCGTTTTACGCGCTGCTTGCAAGGAGGCGAAAGAGTATCTAGCTTGATCTATGGCTGCTCTCTGACTTTTTACACGCAAACAGAGTGCACCAGTGCAAGCAGTTATAATGAATCAATAAAAAAAATAGTTATAATCAGCTAAATACTAATATATATAGTACATACCTGAGTTGCAGTTCAGCCACAAAATGCAACAAGAACATATAGCTGTGTTCATGAAAATAGTAGTGCGACTAAAATGTTGGACAGCAAACATTTTGTGATAAACATAATATTTTGATAACTATTTGTTTTCAATTAATGTTTAATTAATTAAATAATAAAAAATAATTAAATAACAAAAAATAATTAAATAATAAAAAATAATTGAATAATAAAAAATAATTAAATAATAAAAAATAATTAAATAATAAAAAGTAATTAAAAATAATTTAATAATAAAAAATAATTAAATAATAAAAAATAAATAAATAATAAAACAATGATATAATAAACAATAATTAAATATCAAAATATAATTGAATAATAAAAAATAATTAAATAATAAAAATTTATTAAATAATAAAAAATAGTTAAATAATAAAAAATAATTAAATAATAAAACAATGATATAATAAACAATAATTAAATATCAAAATATAATTGAATAATAAAAAATAATTAAATAATAAAAATGTATTAAATAATAAATAGTTAAATAATAAAAACAAATTAAAAAATAAAAAATGATTAAATAATAGAAAATAATTAAATAATAAAAAATAATTAAATAACAAAAAATAATTAAATAACAAATAATTGAATAATAAAAAATAATAAAAAATAATTTAATAATAAAAAATAATTAAATAATAAAAAATAATTAAATAATAAAACAATGATATACTGAACAATAATTAAATAATAAAAAATAATTAAATAATAAAAAATAGTTAAATAATAAAAAATTGTCAAATAATAAAAAATAATTAAATAACAAAAAAAAACATTTAACAAAATAAACTAACACTTATAATAAATAAATATTACAAATGTATATACTACCAAAAACAAATGTTTATCGCAAAATTGTACTGTGCAGCATCTCAGTCGCACTACTAT
The DNA here is from genome assembly GCA_035045945.1 of Drosophila anceps. NCBI lineage: Eukaryota > Metazoa > Arthropoda > Insecta > Diptera > Drosophilidae > Drosophila > Drosophila anceps. The sequence goes on from JAWNON010000004.1 coordinate 11,107,021, forward strand.
TTTTATGAACACAGCTGTATATATTCTTATTGCTTATTTAAGGCATTTTCACTAAATTAATGTGCAAAAATGGAAAAATATGTTGCCTACTTTAGAGCGCAGCCATAAAATAGCCTTCGTTTCCCGTAAGAATATCCATTCCTATTGAAGCTGGAGAGTTGCCATTTGTAATATATGCGCCATGATAGTCTGATCTTATATAGTTTGCAGATGTGCATTGAAGGCGCGGCACATCAGGAAATCCTGTATGTAGCATAAAAGAAACGCTATTAGTTAAGGCAATAGAAACTCGAAATATATAATATATATATTAGATATATTTACGCCCAATGGGGCGTAACAAATCGGATTAAACAGCATATGCTACAGTTTTAGAGCTGCAGCCCGTAAGCGACTATTGAGATCCTTCACTAGGGGCAGATCACTAACTCCACAGGTTAGACCTATAAAGTATATAGTAGAAGACAGTATTTTTTAATTAATTATTGTATGCAATATAATCCAGAGCAAAGCAAAATGATGTAGATACCACTTATAAAATATTTATGTATATATTTTTATATTAAACACTTGTTTCCGTCGTCTGCAACTGAATCAAATTTTTTTGTGATTATTTGGCAAGTTTTGCGTAATATAAGTCAGGCAACTAATGCAAATCTGACACGCAAAAACTTTGCCAAATAATCAATAAAAAAATTGACATGCCCCGGGTGAGGCTCGAACTCACGACCTTAAGATTATGAGACTTACGCGCTGCCAACTGCGCCACCGAGGCCATGGGTGGCTGCAACATCGCTGCTTATCTAAGCTGCATTGGTATAACGGTGGTATATGCATACATACACACATATATAATTATATTTTGCTTGAATAACTTCTGGCAGCATTTTCAGATTGAAATTTGGCGTTGCTTGTGCGCTGCTCTCGCTCTAACACTATGCTCACTGGGATCATATAGAAAGCATCCCAGTAGACATAATGCCATAGCAAGCACAGAGCGTTGGCTGAAATAAGATTGCCTATTTATACATATAGACATAGATATACACATACATATGCACGCAATTTAAATTAATTAAAATTGGCCGCAACCAAAAAGTGTTGCCTGCTTTTGTGCGCACTCGTAAAATATTTCATTGCCTACTTTTAGGCATAGTTTTTAAGCAGTGAATTCATGGATTTCCTTGCATTATGTAGCTGTTCGCCTTCTTTATCAGCTCGTAACATCACAGATGAATGTCTATGTCTATTTTGCTGAAGCTCGACTCCATTCGAGATGAAACTCTACGAGCCAAGAGGTTATTGAAATGACTCTAGACTCGCACAGTCTCATCACAAATTGAGCGAATTTGCGAAAGATCCACTATTCAACAGATATTAAAGTAAACGTTACTGATCATTTGAACTAAGTCAGTTGAACTTAGCAATGACCTTATCAAGTAGTATCGTCTGGAAATGAAATTTATGAACCTACTCACTACCCCAAAAACAAATAGTTCAACTGATTTGGTATAGCTGCTGGGGCTAGCACAGTTATTGTCAAATAGCTGAAGTAATTTTAATGAATTTTCAATTGTTTTGTTCATCGACAAATTGAATGAAAAAGAGAAGAGAAAAAAAAACAAAACATCATTGATATCTGACTCCGGAACTTGTGACTATGAGGAGCCAACCGGCGCGGGGGCATCGTTCAAAGAGCACGTGAATATCACGAGAAATTCATAAGCAATTTCTATGTGTGCCCATTGAGACGTAAGCATCACGCGAATTAATCAATTTAGAGGCAATCAGTGATGGTTGATAATGTATATATATATATGTATACGAGGTTGGTTCAAACAGTATTGCGAACTCAAAATGGCCAAACTAGCCGTCATGAATGAGCGACACGCTTGCCAACTATTTGAACAAGCCTCGAACACATACATACACACATGCACATGTATATGTATACACCTACATCAACATATATTATATTCTCTATTTGGATGCTAACCCGTTTTGCTGGCAATATACTTTTTTCTTTTTTTTTTGTGATCAGCTGGCAATGGATAGTTGTATATAATCTCACAAAGGGTTATCAACTGAGCAAGTACAACGCGTAAGTTACTCTCTCTCTCGTTCTCTCGCTCTCTCTCTCTCTCTCTCTTTCTCTGTGCTGTAAATAAAACCAGTTTCACCTTCAGCTCAGCTGGCTAACAGCTGAGTGATGTACTCAAGACGATAATTAATAGAGAGTGTAAAAATTTAGGTACCTAAAACATATAAACTATATATAAATATATATGGATAAGACATAAAAGATAAATTATATAATCTACAGCTGTGTTCATCAAAATAGTAGTGCGTTTGAAATATTGAAAACAATTTGAAACGAATATTAAGCTTATAAGATTAGGATTTAAATAAACATCCGAATATATTTTAAAATATTTTTATTACACAATTTCGCACTACTATTTTTATGAACACATGTATGTACGGCTGTGTTCACAGAAATAGTAGTGTGAAATTTTATAATTAACATAGTGTGTGTATGTATGTATGTACATATGTATGTATGTATGTATGTATATAGATACATACATACATACATACAACAATGCCGACAATTGTTGGCCAGACATTTTCTGCTCTCTATGTTACATGTAGGACAGGCGACAGGCCCGGAAATATAGCCCAGCCAACTAACTGTTATTCTTGTATCCAATGCTAAACAAATTTGTCGCCGCTGTTGTTGTTGTTGTTGTTGCATTTGGCACTTCAGACAACGGAACTAAAAGTATATCAGTCTGTCAATCAAACACTTTATCAGTGCGTCAGTCCGTCAGTTAGTTAATTTCCTTTTTTCGCCCATTGCCATACAGTGCAACGCATGGGGGCAGTTTGTTAAGGCGTGTGCTTTGCTAGCAACAACAATAACAACAACAATCATCAGACAGATTCGTCTATCAACAAATGTACATATATGTATGTATTTAAAATCATGTGGGTCTATAGAACAAGGCAATGTAATAAATTGTATATGTACATACATATATAAATAATACACACAGTTTAACATGAATAATGAGTGCAATAAGAAAACTAATTTTCTATGACAAATCTGGCCACAACTTCATTTGTAGCGCATTACACAATTAGCATTTGCCATGTGAAAAGAGCAAGACAAAACAAAACAAAACAAAACAAAAATAACTCTACACTTCACTTCATTTAGCTACACCGATAGCTGCAAGCACCCTCCCACTCTTCCTCTCTCCCTCCCTCTGCCAGCCCATCAATGCCAATTGCAGCGCATTATACAATTCGCATTTGCCAAATCAAATGATTTCGAAAAGCACACAAAAGAAGAAAAAAAGAGCAAGAGCAACAAAGAAAAAAATTACGCCAATACGCCTCAGTTGATTTAGTGACACCGATAACTGTACACACTCTCTCGCCCTCTCACTCCTGTCTGCCACTGCTGCTCTTTCTGTTGACTTTCTTACATTTGCCGCGATTGTTGTCAAAAATGTTAATTTTCCATGAGCTTGGCCTGTAATACGATACGTTAATGTTAATGTGCACACATACATACATACATACATACACATATACATACATATGTACGTAAGTACGTATGTATTGGTATACATTTTACTGTTGTCCTTTTACAAGACAATAAAACTATTTAAGCACAAGCTGTTCGCGACACTTCTAAACACCCCCAGACTTACGCCTCTCTCTCTCGCTCTCACTCGCGCGCTGAGATTATTTGCATACACACACACACACACGCGCGCACAGACACTGGCATAGGCACGTACATCTGTTTGCGCATATACGTGTGTGTCAACATATGACGTCACTAGGAGAGGAGCAACAAGTAAAAGTAACGGCACATCAGGAAGCAAATGTAGCAAACAATTTGCCGGCAACATGAACATGTCCATGAGGCTTGTTTGCATTATTCTTTTTTCTTCTTGCTCTCATTATCGATTCTTTACTAAGTCTTTTCTTTCTTTTTCATTTTTTTTTTTGGGAGAGCACACACTGGGCGCCAGAGCAGCTTAGCAGTGTGCGGACAGGCATGTATTTACATACATACATACATATGTATGTACATAGTGTGTGTTTACAATCATCCACATATGTACATACACACGTGTACACTTGTGTCCAAGCATGCGTGCGCTGTGTGCGTATGTCGCGCCAATAGACCGAAAAGCACGTAAAAGACAAAAAAAAAAAAAAAAAACTGGACGTTCGAGTAAACATGCGAGTGAGCCGCGTGCGATTTTCATTTGAAATTTTAAGTTTTCAGCTTTTCAGCTTTTCAATGTTCATTTCCATTTCAGTCGCTCAATGCCGACAGATAGTTGACTTTAATACATATACATATATGAGTATACATAAGTATACACAAATACATACATATGTACATACATACAGATATATTTTATTTATTTTTGTTTGTCAATTTTCCTGGCACATTGTTAAGAGATGTACATACATATGTATATGCATACATACATACATATGTAGGTGCTCTGGGACAGAAGAAAACTAATTTTCTTTTTTAAATTTGTTTCAAAATTTAATAAAATTTTAAAAAAAAACTTTTTTTAAATTTTAAATAATTTTTTTTTTAAATTTTTGAACACAATTTTAAAAAAACTTTTAACAAAATATTAAATAAAATTGAAATATTTTTTTTCATTTAAATAAAATTGTAATAAATTTAAAAAAAAATTTTTTTTAAAATTAAAAAAAAACTAAATATATTTTTAAAATATTTTAATCAACATTTTGAAAATTGTATAATGTACACATGCATATGTATATACATACATATGTATGCATATGAATGGACATATGCACATATATACATACATACATACATACATACATACATACATACATACATACATACATACATACATATATCAACTAGTTACAGTTTAGCATGAGTATAAAGACAAAGAACGAAGTCAATAGCATAGTCTGTGGATGATAAAATCCCGGAAGGTTCTTGAAACAGCTATACAGACAACCTGCATGAGTTCGAACCTGGAACACTTAGTAAAGTATATACTTTACTTACACATACATATGCATGTACATACATATCTATATACATACATATATACATAGTTTTTTTTTGCAATTATATTAAGTATATACTTAACGTATTCAGGTTTTACAGCTATTATACTAATCCTAAAATCCCTGTTGGGGAGGTATATATGTACATATATGTACATACATACAAACAAACATACATATGCTCATGTACATAGGCCAACAACAAAAAACTCTTCAGCAGTGCACACAAACACACGCACACACACACACAGACACACACGCACATACGCCGAAGATCTGCAAGGCAAAAGCAACAAGTTACAAAACACAGCGGGAGTGAGCGAATGGATTGCTTTAATGTTTAGCAGGCAAAGAGAGCGACAGCAAAAGTGTGAGAGAGCGCGCGAGAGAGGGAGAGAGAGAGAGAGAGAGAGAGAGGAAGACATGCACAAATTGGGAGCGCGTTTGCGCAACTGAGTCAATGGCTAAGTGAACAATGTGTTGAATGCACAACAACGCTGAGTGCACCTTGCAACAAGACGCCCAGCAAATGTTACTCCAGCCATGGCCAAGACAAAGAACAAACATATACATACAATACAGCTAAGTGTATGTGTACATACATACATACATACATATGTACACATGTGTGTATATCTTCCTCAAGCTCAACAAAGAAATCGGACGAGGAGGAGCTGCTAAAAGTTAGCAGACGCGTAATTAGTCAGGCAGCAAGCAAAGAAAAAAGCACAGAAAAAAACACAAAGCAAAAAAAGTCAACACATTGCTTTTGTAGGATTTGTTTTGTTTTGTTTTTGTTTTTTTTTTTTTTTTTTTTTTTGGGGTTGCGCTTTTGGCAACGGCAATCGGGAGGAGCAACAGCAGCAGAAGAAGCGGCAGAAGCAGCAACAGCAGACAATGCTCTCGCGGGGCATTAGAACGCGATCTTGACATACACTGACTCAGCAGCGCAGCTGTCCCACACACACTCGTTCTCTCCAATAGAGTCCACACTTCACGCTCTCTTCCGCTCTCGCTCACGCTCTGACTTGCTCTCTCAGCAGGCAGGCAGGCAGGCAAGCGGCAGACAGGCAGACAGCCAGCCAGCCAGGCAGGCAGGCAGGCAGTCAGACGGCGACGTCGACGGGCGGCCAGTCAGTATCGATTGAACAGTCGCGCGTAACACATCGAACCGATGCGGAGAGCCCGGCTAGGCCCCCACACCCCCGTTTGTAATAAATAGCGTTGCACGAAGCGACCACGCTAGCAAACGGCAAGAATACGCTGAGAACGACGGAGGCGGCACAGCTAACCAGCAACGCGAGAGAGGCAATAGAACACAAAAAAATAAAATACAATAAAAATAAAAGTAAAATAAAATTTAAAAAAAAAAAGAATTAAAATAAAATACAAAAAAAAAACTAAAGCAAAGAAAGAAACAACACAAAAACAGACAGTTAGAACAGCTGGAAATTAAGGCGAAACTTGACGAAGCGTCAGCGAGCCTAAAAGAGAAAACACAAATATTACCGTTCTATATTTTACATACAGTTCTTGTTTTTTTTTTTTTTTTGAAATTTTTTTTTTTTTAAATAGTTTTTTGTTTTTTTTGTTACGTTCGTTCGTTCCAAATTCGATTTGTATAAAGTTTTGCGCGTTTTCGTCTTTTCACTTAATGTTTTATTATAATTCCGTTTAAAACGTGCCTTGTAACTCAATATATATATATATATAAAGATATATATATATATATATATATATATAAAGATATATATATATATATATATACATGTATAGACTATATATTTATATATGTATATTTGAAGAGCATTTTCGTTTTAAGTTATAATAAATCATTCAACAAATTGTAAATTACGAATGGAAAAAACGTCGCCCCGATAAGGAATGGAACTAAATGGAACCAAGCAAAACGCGAGAAATTTGATAAAATAAAAAACAATTCCTATATATACATATATATATATACATATATATATATATATAATATATATACATAAATAAAATAAAAACAAAAACAAGTTACATGAACAAGTTATAAACTAAAAAGAAAAGAAAACAACAAGGTAATGCTACAGATTTGACATCATTAACATAACAGAACACACACACACACACACACACACACACACACACACACACACACACACACACACACACACACACACACACACACACACGCAAGCAGCCAAGTAAATAAAAATAAATTAGCAACTACAACAAAAATAACCTTGGCACTATGTTCGAAAAACAAAAAAAGGAGCAAAGTAAAAAGTAAAAAAAAATATAAAAAAAAAATAAAACCAAAAAAAAAACAATAAACTCAAATACACAATAAGAAAAAACGTTGTTTTCAGCAGACCAACATTTTTTCCCAATTTTTTTCCATTGTTTTTTTTGTTTTGTTTTTGTTTTTGTGCTTGCGTCGGCGACAAATATCGAAATACGAGCAAAATTCTAAAAAAAAAAAAAAAACAACAACAAACAAACAAAACCCAACGCGACGCTCCATAAAAAAAAAAAGAAAAGAAACGAACAACGGAACGCAACGCAACGCGCGAAAATATTCAAAGAAAACACAAGAACGGCGCAAAGAAAATAAAAATAAAATAAAATAAAATAAAATAAAAAAATAATATTCATAATTCTTTAGATACGTCGATGCACTATATAGACGAAGGACGGGCTGCACAACAATAACAACAACAACAACAACAGCAACAACAACAACAACAACAACAACAACTGCACACCTGATACAGCCTAAAGCAGTGAAAAGTATACATATAAAAAAGAAAGACAACAGCAAGAACAACGACAAAGACAAGAGAAATCAGTCAAGCAACTAACAACAACAACAACAACAACAACAACAACAACAACAACAACAACAATGACAACAAAACCACCAAGAAAAGTCGCACCCGATGGCGGCTGGGGTTGGGTTGCCTGTTTCGGCGTCAGTTTGGTCAACGTAAGTTAAAAAAAAAAAAAAAAATAGTTCATTAAAATAATAGTGCGAAATGAAATCTAGAATTTTAGATACACTAAGCAAATAAAGTTTACGCACAGTCCGCATACGAATATTAATTGTTAAAAATAGCCTTTGAATGATAGGCAAATTAAATAATTATGATAAGTTTATAATTAAGGCAAGCATTTATCTACGAGGCACATGCACAGCTGTGTTCATAAAAATAGTAGTGCGACTGAAATGTTTGGGTTTGCGATGTGATAAACTTGAAATTTTGAAAACAATTTATAATTTATATGAATATATGTTAATTTCAATACTCGCGCTTCAAATAAATCACAAAATTTCCGCTACTATTTTTGTGAACACAGCTGTACGCAGTTAGACTTCATGGTCTATTCTATTGTTCAGTTCGTTAACAGTTGGGCTAGGTTAGTTTTTGGCAATGTGCGTCATATACGATAAGATTTGCGTCCATTACTTTTATTAGTATTATATCTATGTCTGCTGCAATTGAGCCTTAACTAGTTTGTATAAACATGGAACAATATTTCGAGCGAACTAGACTCGCTCAACTTTAGCTTTGACTATTCTCGACTATAATATTTCAAAACTTAATGGATGCATTTGCTAATTGATGTGATGTTACGCTAATGTCATTCATCATCATCATCATCATCATCATCATATATATATATATTTATATATATATTATAAACATAGATCAATCAGTCAAAAAATAAAGGTGATAAAGCATTATTATCTGACGAACGAGCTTAGGGCAAAATCCCTCAGGCAACTGTTACGCAAATCAAGAAAAGAAAAGCAGCTTTCGGACTAAGTCTGTATTGACAGCATTGACAGCTATATATATATATATATGTATGTATGTATGTATGTATGTATGTATGTATGTATGTATGTCAACATATAGACCTATGCACATTTATATCGTTGTGAGCACTCGATGGTACCTGACACATTTAAGCAGCGCAACCAGTTGCAAACAATTGCGCTTGACACTGAGCAAATAATATATAAATAAGCAAGCAAATATGCTGGGGTGTGCACGACTAGTAAATACTGTGACCAGACTCTTGGAGTCTCTACTCTCACTCTCACTCTCACTCTCACTCTCACTATTGTCTGTTGCAGTTGCTGCATTAGAAGTTTGGGTAAACTAGCAATATTTAACAAATCGTATACAGTTAAATATTGCGCGCCTACTCCAAACTTCTGACGAGCAGAGGATAGACATGGCGGCATGCAGGATGTCGATTAAGACACATGACCTTTGCAGATCGCATCTTCCAGGAGGTTTTCACAAATAACTCATGCGAAGAAGCAATATGCAAAGTTCATATGACTCAAACACTCACTCATTGACTAATTGGGATACTAAGCTCCCTCGTTAGATCACCTGTTGCTTTAGGCTGCCCTGCGAACTAGCAAAGTAGATCTCTTAACAATAAAACATCAACGTTAAAGAGAGCTACAGTGCTTAGCCCAAAGGGCACGAGTCATACATGTATGTTCACTAATAATACATTATGATACTATTTATATGTAAGCAAAACTAGGTCTTCATTTGTAAAATCTTAGATTCCAATGCACTTCATCGTTTACTTAGCCACTTGAGACTCGCAAAGCGGCATTTTCAGCGACATAGTAGAAAAGAGTTACGCTGAAAATGCTACTATGCCAACCCTATAAGACTAAATCCAAGTTTATTTTTATATATAAATGTCATTGTCTTAACTATAACTTCGTTTTTATTTGTAAAATTTTAGATTCCATGAGCTTTGACACCTTACTTTCGACACGATTCCAAAACACAGACGTAGAGGAAAGCCAAAGTGCAAAGTTCACCGGAACTCAAATAGTGATTCAGATATATATTCAGATGTATCAGATATATAGTTAATGCACGTCGATTGCTTAGCCACATGGGACTTGCAAAGCGGCATTTTCAGCGACATAGTAGAAAAGAGTTACGCTGAAAATGCTACTATGCGAACCCTATAAGACTAAATCCAATTTTATCTTTATGTATAGCTGTCATTGTTTGAACTATAACTAACTCTTCATTTGTAAAATTTTAGATTCCATGAGCTTTGAGACCTTACTTTCGACACGATTCCAAAACACAGACGTCAAATAGTGATTCAGATATATATTCAGATGTATCAGATATATAGCCAATGCACGTCGATTACTTAGCCACATGAGATTTGCAAAGCGGCATTTTCAGCGACATAGTAGAAAAGAGTTACGCTGAAAATGCTGCAATGCGAACCCTATAAGACTAAATCCAAGTTTATCTTTTTGTATAACTGTCATTGTCTTGACTATAACTAAGTCTTTGTACTTTGCCTTTTTCTTCTTATAACTAAGTCTTCATTTGTAAAATTTTAGATTCCATGAGCTTTGACACTTTGGCTTTGGTCACGATTCCAAAACACAGACGTAGAGGAAAGCCAAAGTGCAAAGTTCACCGGAACTCAAATAGTGATTGAGATATGTATTCAGATGTATCAGATATATAGCCAATGCACGTCGATTACTTAGCCACATGAGATTTGCAAAGCGGCATTTTCAGCGACATAGTAGAAAAGAGTTACGCTGACAATGCTGCAATGCGAACCCTATAAGACTAAATCCAAGTTTATTTTTATATATAAATGTCATTGTCTTAACTATAACTTAGTTTTTATTTGTAAAATTTTAGATTCCATGAGCTTTGACACCTTACTTTCGACACGATTCCAAAACACAGACGTCAAATAGTGATTCAGATATATATTCAGATGTATCAGATATATAGTTAATGCACGTCGATTACTTAGCCACATGAGATTTGCAAAGCGGCATTTTCAGCGACATAGTAGAAAAGAGTTACGCTGACAATGCTGCAATGCGAACCCTATAAGACTAAATCCAAGTTTATCTTTTTGTATAACTGTCATTGTCTTGACTATAACTAAGTCTTTGTCTTCTTCTTATAACTAAGTCTTCATTTGTAAAATTTTAGATTCCATGAGCTTTGACACTTTGGCTTTGGTCACGATTCCAAAACACAGACGTAAAGGAAAGCCAAAAAACTCAAATAGTGATTCACTGATGTATCAGATATATAGTCACATAAGACTTGCAAAGCGACTCTTTTAGCGACATAATATTACGCTGAAAATGCCCCTGTGCAAACCCTACAAGACTAAATCCAAGTTTATCTTTATGTATAGCTGTCATTGTTTGAACTATAACTTAGTTTTCATTTGTAAAATTTTAGATTCCATGAGCTTTGACACCTTACTTTCGACACGATTCCAAAACACAGACGTCAAATAGTGATACAGATATATATTCAGATGTATCAGATATATAGCCAATGCACGTCGATTACTTAGCCACATGAGACTCGCAAAGCGGCATTTTCAGCGACATAGTAGAAAAGAGCTACGCTGAAAATGCTACTATGCGAACCCTATAAGACTAAATCCAATTTTATCTTTATGTATAGCTGTCATTGTTTGAACTATAACTTAGTTTTCATTTGTAAAATTTTAGATTCCATGAGCTTTGACACCTTACTTTCGACACGATTCCAAAACACAGACGTCAAATAGTGATACAGATATATATTCAGATGTATCAGATATATAGCCAATGCACGTCGATTACTTAGCCACATGAGACTCGCAAAGCGGCATTTTCAGCGACATAGTAGAAAAGAGCTACGCTGAAAATGCTACTATGCGAACCCTATAAGACTAAATCCAATTTTATCTTTATGTATAGCTGTCATTGCTTGAACTATAACTTAGTTTTCATTTGTAAAATTTTAGATTCCATGAGCTTTGACACTTTGGCTTTGGACACGATTCCAAAACACAGACGTAGAGGAAAGCCAAAGTGCAAAGTTCACCGGAACTCAAATATTGATTCAGATATATATTCAGATGTATCAGATATATAGTTAATGCACGTCGATTACTTAGCCACATGGGACTTGCAAAGCGGCATTTTCAGCGACATAGTAGAAAAGAGTTACGCTGACAATGCTGCAATGCGAACCCTATAAGACTAAATCCAATTTTATCTTTATGTATAGCTGTCATTGTTTGAACTATAACTAACTCTTCATTTGTTAAATTTTAGATTCCATGAGCTTTGAGACCTTACTTTCGACACGATTCCAAAACACAGACGTCAAATATTGATTCAGATATATATTCAGATGTATCAGATATATAGCCAATGCACGTCGATTACTTAGCCACATGAGATTTGCAAAGCGGCATTTTCAGCGACATAGTAGAAAAGAGTTACGCTGAAAATGCTACTATGCGAACCCTATAAGACTAAATCCAAGTTTATCTTTTTGTATAACTGTCATTGTCTTGACTATAACTAAGTCTTTGTACTTTGCCTTCTGCTTCTAATAACTAAGTCTTCATTTGTAAAATTTTAGATTCCATGAGCTTTGACACTTTGGCTTTGGTCACGATTCCAAAACACAGACGTAGAGGAAAGCCAAAGTGCAAAGTTCACCGGAACTCAAATATTGATTCAGATATATATTCAGATGTATCAGATATATAGTTAATGCATGTCGATTACTTAGCCACATGGGACTTGCAAAGCGGCATTTTCAGCGACATAGTAGAAAAGAGTCACGCTGAAAAGGCTACTATGCGAACCCTATAAGACTAAATCCAATTTTATCTTTATGTATAGCTGTCATTGTTTGAACTATAACTAACTCTTCATTTGTAACATTTAAGATTTCAAGAGCTTTGACACTTTGGCTTTGGTTTTGGTCACGATTCCAAAACACAGACGTAGAGGAAAGCCAAAAAACTCAAATAGTGATTCACTGATGTATCAGATATATAGTCACATAAGACTTGCAAAGCGACTCTTTTAGCGACATAATATTACGCTGAAAATGCCACTGTGCAAACCCTATAAGACTAAATCTAAATTTATCTAATCTGACTATAGAAATCTCTACTAAATCAAAATTTATCTTGCTCTGACTATAGAAATCCCTACCTATATATAATGAACTGATTTGAACTATATTTAATATGCTTGAAAGTTCTAAATCTGACCTAAACGTATACTCGCTAGACTGAAGTTCAATGAGTTAGGAATAGCATTACTAATAACAATCAATAGTAAACTTATCTAATTTAATCTAAGAACTTAGCTCTATCAATACGCAGCCAGACTAGCAAAGCCTTTTCATGAGTAAAACTTAAACTTCAACTTGGAATCATTTCAGAATTTATGTCCAATTATAGATGTAAATAGTAAAAAATATTTTTTAAGTATTTGTTTTGCTCAGACTCTAATCCGAATAAAAGAAGAGAAGACTCAATAGACTCCAAAGAAAATGTTGTTGACGATGGCAAAAAAGAGAAGACCAAAGATAACGCTTCGATATTCGATAAAGTTAAAGTTTATTTAAGTCTACTCTAAAAAATAATAAAAAATTAAACACTTAAGAGTAATATTTCAAATGCTGAACTCTTGTTCAGAAAAGTAGCATTTAGATAGTGTCAAAAGTAACCTCAGGATATAGAAGAGCTAGACTACTTTCAACAACTCGCTTCAGTTCTTTGCTAATTGCCTAGTAACCCGTAAAAAGCAATATAATAAAAATCTAACTTTGATAAGATTAACAACTCTTAGAAGGCGCAAAGTTTCTGTTTTGGTCGCACGACAATTCGCACAAACCGATTAAACACAAAGACACAGAAACACTCGAAAAGTTTTGGGCATACTTTGACATTTTAATGCGCAAATTAAAATTTAAAACACCCTCGTAAAACTTAATTGATGTCAAATTCTAGCCCCGTTCATATTTCCAACTAAAAAAAAATATATATAAAACAAAACAAAAAAAAACACGTATCAATAATATGCATTTTTATGGGCGTAATGCGAAAACAAACAAGTAAAAGTGTTTTAGTCGGGAGTGAGCGACTGGAATATACCCTGACCTTCAGTTTTGCAGGGGCTTTACTATGGGAAATCAATTTTTGAATAGGTTTTGTATTAGATAAACACTCTTAGCCAATTACAAATCATATTATCGATTATAATGAACTCGATTATCAGGAAATGGAATGAGTTATCTAGAGAAAATACAGGGATTACAAGAATATATATATATACATATATATATATGAAACTACAAGTCTCTAGCTGTTGTGGCTGACGAGAGCGTTGAACGAACAGAGGAACATGGAACTCAGCTCATCGTACGGATCAAGAATATATATACTTAATGTACTCTGCCCCACGCCTCCTGCCTCCTGCCACCTGTTCCACATATTTACACAGAACCTATGTACCCCACTACGAACTCCCATTTTCAATGGGTTCAGGGCATAAAAAAAAAAACAAAAAACAAAAAACAAACCAAAACATTTAGATCATCATCATCATCATCATCATCATCGTTGTATAGCTCTGCCTAGTTTTTGATAGCGCAAATCAGTCGATTATATGACCAAGTCCAGTGGCTGCTTAATCTGTTTGCTTTTCCGTTATCTTTTGCAACACTTTTAATCGCATTTAAATCATTTACGAGGCAAATTAGTCAATATTGAATTGAATCTTATACAATAAGTGAATCAGCTCATAGAGCTAGAGACTCGATAAGTGAATATGTAGTCTCCATCTCTCTCTCTCTCTCTATTTGTCTTTCTGCTATTTGTACAGCATAGCTAAACTTAATCATGTTCTATAAGCTATTGCCAAATAGCGTGCGTGTGTGTGTGTTTCAATCCAATTTGTGCACTATTTGCTTATAGATCTTATCACGTGAGCTGTGTCTATTGCCCTGCTGCGATCGCTGGGTCCACAGATAAAATGTAGAATTCTTATTAAAAAACTTTTGTTTGCATTGATCATAAAAGAAGAATAAGTTAATCGAATCGAAGCTTGAATGCGCTTCAAATCTGGATTGCACTGTTAATAGTTTATCGAAATATAGATGTATATCCCTCAAGGTGTACTCTTTGCAACTAAAAGTACTAAAGGTACTGCTATCTACCCATCTTAAATACTACATACCACTAAAGTACTACTGAAAGCACCAAAGATGACACTACCATCTGTATAGATCTATCTATCTCTGCTTAACTCTTTCCAATTTAAATTTGTTCCTTGTTCGCCAAAGTCTGTTGGGACGTGTAAGCAATAAAAACAAAAACTGAATTATATAGAATTAGCAAATATGAATAATATATAGATTAATATAACATCTAATCAAATATCTATATGCATTCAAGCATACTTTTATATCAGTTCAAAGACTGGCGATATGGCAGTCTAACCCCCTCATATTTATAGAGTCGAATCAAAAAAAGTCATTCACAGCGTCGCACATTAAATAATAAATTAATAAAGCCCAAAACAATTCAATGAAAATAAAAACACAGATAATAGGAGCAGAGCCAACAAATCTACGAACACGTGCCAAACCTACGTCTTTAATTAAACTTTTATTGAATTGGGAGTCGAACTCGAAAAAGGCTTTGAATTTTGCGTTAGGTCTTTGGAAAATTGCATTGCATCATTGCTCTGCAAGCGAAACAAAGGAGATTGTAGTATAGTTGGGAATTTATATAAATACTATATACTACATTTGTGTGTGAGCTCATCGTATAATTGCCGCATTCAGCCGGAACCGAGCTAATCGCGTCGATTCTCCTATAATCAGCTCTAGATATATAATTTGATGTTAGCTTTTCGTTCGTTTCGTTTTCCAGCCGTTGATAAACTGTGCCAACAGTTAAATAAATAAACGTCAAAGCATAAATATTGAATTTTATATATATATATATATATGGAATATATATATATATATATATGTATATATATATAAATATAAATGTGTATAATATTTTGCAATGTCCTGCATTGTGGATGTATGTGGTAAGGCAATGGCTGGCGCATTGAGAAGAAAAAGTTGGCATAGTACGATTCCAACAAGTGCGTAAAGCTCGTCCAGAATTAAAAATTATCAAGATTTATAAACGGTATATACATATACCTATATTTGTCTTTAAACTTCAGAGAAACTTATCTGCTTCTGGCATTGTTGAGCTAGAGCTGCAAGATTCCCAAATCTAAAGTTATATTGATAAACTTGTAAATGTCTGAAGATGAAGATATAGTAAAAAGTTGCCCATATTCAAGACCCTCAACAGACACACACAAATCAATCGAGTCAGATTGCACCCAAAACCCATATGCTCTGGCTTGCCACTGTGAGCGAGCATGCAAATTAAAATTGATGAATTTCTGCGGACTTTGTACGCCGCCTTTAGCTGTTGTCTGCCTTTTTTTTGCACCTCACAACGCAAAACGCCCACAAACTCGGAACTTTCTTCCACAAACGCACACACACACACAGCGAGAGACTTGTCTATATAGATAGTTGTCATACATATATACAAATATATATACAAATATATATATATATATATATATACATATATATGTACATATGTAAGAGTGTTTACCCATAAATTATATCGCTGCGGAATTGTTTGAGTGTTCTCCGTTTGCATTTGCCTTTCTCGATTCTCAGTGTCAATACTCAAATTGAAGCTTTGTTGTTGACAATTTGCTAGCTGTTGTTACTATTTGTGATAATATACCCCAACCAACCAAGCAGCCAACAGCCCCCCTCCCTCTACAATAACCAGAAGGAGACGAAGTAGAAGAAGAGTAAGAGGAAGAGGAAGACGAATCAGTGCCCGGTTTTTATGTCGTTGCGCCAATTTAGCGAAATCCAAGCGATATAACAAATATCGTCATTGATTTGGGGCTTTTTTTTGTAGTTGTTGTGCTTTGCTTCTTTAGCTTTTGCTTTTGCTTTTGCTTTTGCTTTCAGTTCTTGTTTTCATGCTCGTGATGTGAGGTGAAGAGAGTATATTGGTTTTATGGTAGGCACATACATAGGTCTTGCTGTCAGTTCGTATGAATGCAAATCATTTCGTGGCTTTTGCAGTTTGAGATAGCCTCGTCTCAGAAAGTGTTAACTTGGAGCGTGGCAAATTGGAAAAACGGAGACTTGAAATTTAGAATATGTATAAATATATATGTATATATACTCGTGTTGACAGTCCAAGACCGCAAATATCTGGTACATGTATTCACGATATATTCATTCAGATTGGGGATGATATCTTCTGAAGCTAAGAGCCTCCTTTCAAGTCTTAGCTCCAACACTCAAGAGTTACGTTCTAGTAGACCTATTCTGAAGATTGTTATAGTAGACTTTATAGCTAGTAAATCGAAATTCTACTGTTAACCTCTTCTATTGACCGAATCGGTTATCCAAATCCAAATCCAAAGCTTTGCAGCTAGAACAACAAAATGTTTGACAGTCTGTTTACTGTAGACTCCCTTCTTGACTTTGCTCGAGAGTGTTTTTTGAAGCGAGAACGCGTATTTTGCAGTCAGTGGCACCCCACTGCAAAATTCGTATTTGTTTGCTTTTGTTTTTTGTTTTCATTTGATTTTGGTGTTCTCTTCTTTCCTTTCCTTTTTTTTTTGTCGTTTTCTTATCGACAGTGGGGCGATTAGCACCTCGGCACGTTGTCGCTAAAGTTCTCAGAAGCCCAAGACCAGACCAAATATCGTATGCCAAAGCGTCAATAAAATCATATATGCATGTATTATAGGCTCCTCTTGTGTCCCCAAAAGCCGGTTTCAATTTGCCGCTCCACTCTCGCTGATGAAGTCACAGCGAAAACAAACAATGCTCTAAAAACGATATATGTTGTTTATTATAATGCTAATTATGCCAGCGTATGCCATAAAAATAGTTTATTTGTCTAAGACAAATATACGCATATGTATATTATATACGATATATTTTATGTACGATATGCGATATTCATACTCGTCTTTATGGCTGTTGCATACGCAGGAATAGCTTATGAATATTTAAATTTCAGTTCAAATTTGCCAAGTGACGTGGCAATGAAGAAGAAGAAGAAACTGAACTTTTAGTGAGCATTGAACTTGAATCACACAGCAAATAAGATTATCTGGCCAGGCTAAACGCATTTCGAGTGCTCGATAAACCAGGCAATGTTTTTGCGAGTAAACCAAACTCATATATACATATCTGAAGTAAAGTGAACTAATTCAAGATATTTTCAAAATTAAAGAATGCACAAGATCATGATCTCTAAACAGTTGAAGAGAGCCCTATCAGCAATATACACAACTGTGTTCACAAAAATAGTAGTGCGACTGTCCAACATATCAATCGCACTACTACGCTTGTGAACACAGCTCTATACATAAATCCGTATGCTCCATCAAGTCGATCACGCCTCCATTACATAACAAATAAATGCTTAAAATTTCAAATCCCTATGAGTTCAGAAGAGAAGCAAAAGATAGAGCATTTGATTTTGCTTATATAGAAGTCAGAAATATATATTAATAGAAATATATAAGTCATCATTTATCCTAATAAGCACCTGCACCTAACTATAAAACTTCCAGATCTGCCATAATTCTATATATATTTTCAACATCGAAAATAACAGTTATTCAAAATATGGAATGACTAATATTAAATAAGAAAACTGAACCAGTAATTGATTGACTATTTGAAGCAAACTTAATCTAAGCGTGAACTCAAGATCTTCATCAAGTCGATCATGCCTACATAACATAAATAAAAGCTTAAAATTTCAAATCCCTATGAGTTCAGAAGAGAAGCAAAAGATAGAGCATTTGATTTTGCTTATATAGAAGTCAGAAATATATATTAATAGAAATATATAAGTCATCATTTATCCTAATAAGCACCTGCACCTAACTATAAAACTTCCAGATCTGCCATAATTCTATATATTTGAAGTAAAGTGAACTAAATCAAGATATTTTCAAAATTATAGAGCCCTATCAGCAATATATATCCGTATGCTCCATCAAGTCGATCACAAATAAATGCTTAAATTCCTATGAGTTCGTTCAGAAGAGCAGCAATAGAAAGAGCATTTGATTTTGCTTATATAGAAGTCAGAAATATATATTAATAGAAATATATAAGTCATCATTTATCCTAATAAGCACCTGCACCTAACTATAAAACCTCCAGATCTGCCATAATTCTATATATATATTTGAAGTAAAGTGAACTAAATCAAGATAATTTTCAACATCGAAAATAACAGTTATTCAAAATATGGAATGACTAATATTAAATAAGAAAACTTAACCAGTAATTGATTGACTATTTGAAGCAAACTTAATCTAAGCGTGAACTCAAGAACTCTGAACTCTGATCAAGTCGATCATGCCTACATAACATAAATAAAAGCTTAAAGAAATAGAAGCAAAGGAAAGAGCGTTTGAGTGTGCTTATGTGGAAGTCAGAAATATATATTAATAGATATACATAGGTCATCATTTTTCCTACTAAGCACATTCTCACCTAACTATAAAAACTTCCGTAATTGAATTAAATTCATAGCGCAGGTACTAGATCTGTCATAATTATATATACAAGAGCTAAGAGCTATGAGCTAAGAGCCTACATAGCTGCACTAAGCTTACGCCGCAATTATTCTGTGTAAATGAGTCGAAGTCCAATTTACACAAAGATTGTCTAATTGCTAAAACCTATCATTATATATGACCCTAAGATTCATTTCTTTGATACTACACAGTCTACAGTAGTAGCAAGTAGTGCACGACTGGCAGCTACCAGAACTGCAAAAAATTTCAAACTACTGCAGAAATTTATATTCTACAATCTCCAAATCAAATCAAAGTGAATGAGTTATAACAAAAACATTCATAATAAACTCCTATTGCATATGGCTTAGAATTTCTAGTCTCTAGCTTGAGTTCATACGGAGTTCATACACCTGTACAGGTGGTTATAAAGACTCAGCTTGTTGTGCTCATCATGAATAGATATTTTTTATGCCCTCTGCAACGCCTACTTCTGCCTATTACATACATACATTATTCATATAATCATCATGCCCTAAATGCCCACTTTCCAGGGCATAGCAATAGTCTAGAAAATTTGTAATTTTTATATTGGACAAAGTTAATTGATATGATAATTTTTTGCGCGTTGCCAACAACTTTTAGCATAAACATAAATAAAAACAATGGAAATTAAAGAGCTAGACAAAAAGATAACAAACAAACAAATCAATAAACTAGCCAAATAAAAGCTGACACAGCTAAAATATACCCTGCATTGAATAAGTTTTGATGATTTGATGTTTGTTTATGAAAAGGTTTTTTTTTTTTTTGGCTATGAAATTGTGCTTAAAGCATAGACACAATACACTACAACTGGCTAAAATAAGTTGAGCAAACAAGGTTTGGGCATTAACGTACAATAAAGTAAAGTGGCCGAAATGGGCATTGGCAGGTAAATGCGAAAAAAGTGCCCAGAAAAATGGAGAGCAAGAGGCTCGCTAATTGCTCAGAAGACATGGCCAACTGCAAATGGCCATAATTTGTTTTGGCTATTTGATATGAAATTGATGCTAATGCCCAAGTCACGAAGCAGACGTTCAATAAACTAAAGCCAAGCAATGCTCCGGTCAGAGCGAAGCGCCCAATGGCAGCACGTGCATTGAAAACTGTCTATGGCTTAAATGGCTCCACAACACAGGCCGTCGCCGTCGTCGTCGTCGTCTGCCCACTGCATTGAGCTGCATTCAATGTCAATAGTGAACAAGCGAGCATTGTTGTTGGCCGGCCATGACGACAACTGTTGCCAATCAGGTTTTCAGTTACAACAAGAGCAACAATGAACGTGCAGCTGATGCTGCTGATCACGTGACTTTGTTGCAACTTGTGTTTTGTTGTTTCCTGCTGCTGCTGCTGCTGCTGCTGGCTGCGGCTGCTGCTGTTTGTTGCCCCAAAAAAAACTTGTTTGCAGCCCAAAAACGTTCACTGACAATTGTCTCTAGCTGTTTGTGTAATTATATATATATATATATACATATATATATATACGTCTTTGGATAAATCACATGATTGCGATCATGCGAAGCGCGAGTGAGCCGCCAGCCCGGCCAAACACCCGCTACGCTGGCCGCCAGCCTTCAATGCTTCATCCGCTCAAGCGTTCAATTCAACTCGAGAGTTCAGTTCGTTGTATATGTCTGTATATATATAAATATATGTCTGTCTGTATGTATATATGTGTCTGTATATCTGCTCGACATTTTAATTGAAATGTTTGACAGTGGAAAGCAGACCCAGTCACAAGTCACATTCACAGTGACTGGTGTGTCCATATAGTGAAATGTACTTCACAATTAATTGCTTCAATTGCCAACACACACACACACACACACACACACACACACACACACAATAAATTCAATTCAAATTTATTTAACATCGATCTTTGAGACAGAGACAGCCTCCCCTCACTTCATCTCTCTCTCTCTCTCTCTCTCTCTCTCTGTTATCCCTAACTACGGCTACAGCCAACAACCAGTTCCCCAAGCCATTGCCCATTAAACAAAACGCATTTTTCAATTAACGCAAATGAATATCAGCCACAAATGAGAAACAATATATATATATCTATATATATATATATTTATATATATACATGTAGATCGGGGCAGAGGGACACTCAAGTTTAAGGCAATATTATTAACAACAGACTCGTAAAAGTACACAAAGTGTAAATTTGCTTTTAATTATGAACGAGTCGACGAAACATCAAATATTGAACTGCAAAAAATGCCATTGAACTCGGCGACAACTCAGCTCTTACAGCAAAAGATTACAATTGTATAGAACTATATGTAAACATATGTACATATAGCTATAGTTACTTGCTCACACATGCAATGATTCAGAGTAACTCCTAGTCGGGCACTCGCCACTAGAGCACTCTCTTACTTGCTCACACATGCAATGATTCAGGGTAACTCCTAGTCAGGCACTCGCCACTAGAGCACTCTCTTACTTGCTCACACATGCAATGATTCAGGGTAACTCCTAGTCAGGCACTCCGCACTAATGCACTCTGACTTGCTCACACATGCAATGATTCAGGGTACCTCCTAGTCAGGCACTCGCCGCCACTAGAGCACTCTCTTACTTGCTCACACATGCAATGATTCAGAGTAACTCCTAGTCGGGCACTCGCCACTAGATCACTCTCTTACTTGCTCACACATGCAATGATTCAGGGTATCTCCTAGTCAGGCACTCGCCGCCACTAGAGCACTCTCTTACTTGCTCACACATGCAATGATTCAGAGTAACTCCTAGTCGGGCACTCGCCACTAGATCACTCTCTTACTTGCTCACACATGCAATGATTCAGGGTATCTCCTAGTCAGGCACTCGCCGCCACTAGAGCACTCTCTTACTTGCTCACACATGCAATGATTCAGAGTAACTCCTAGTCGGGCACTCGCCACTAGATCACTCTCTTACTTGCTCACACATGCAATGATTCAGGGTATCTCCTAGTCAGGCACTCGCCGCCACTAGAGCACTCTCTTACTTGCTCACACATGCAATGATTCAGGGTAACTCCTAGTCAGGCACTCCGCACTAATGCACTCTGACTTGCTCACACATGCAATGATTCAGGGTACCTCCTAGTCAGGCACTCGCCGCCACTAGAGCACTCTCTTACTTGCTCACACATGCAATGATTCAGAGTAACTCCTAGTCGGGCACTCGCCACTAGATCACTCTCTTACTTGCTCACACATGCAATGATTCAGGGTATCTCCTAGTCAGGCACTCGCCGCCACTAGAGCACTCTCTTACTTGCTCACACATGCAATGATTCAGAGTAACTCCTAGTCGGGCACTCGCCACTAGAGCACTCTCTTACTTGCTCACACATGCAATGATTCAGGGTAACTCCTAGTCGGGCACTCGCCACTAGAGCACTCTGACTTGCTCACACATGCAATGATTCAGGGTATCTCCTAGTCAGGCACTCGCCGCCACTAGAGCACTCTCTTACTTGCTCACATATGCAATGATTCAGGGTAACTCCTAGTCGGGCACTCGCCACTAGAGCACTCTCTAACTTGCTCACACATGCAATGATTCAGGGTACCTCCTAGTCAGGCACTCCGCACAAGAGCACTCTCACACATGCAATGATTCAGGGTATCTCCTAGTCGGGCACTCGCCATTAGAGCACTCTGACTTGCTCCAATAATAAACTATATTCAATTCGAACTGCTTCCCAATGTTTCCGTTCGCTCTATGCAAAATGCATAAATACCTGAAAGGTAATAGAATTATTGTTTCTTGCGCAACTTCAGAGAACCGCAAATTGAGAAGGGAATGGACGCAGCCATCGAAATCCAATTAAAGCCCAGCAGCAGAGTTTTGAATGATGGCTACGTCAGAAAATGAAATTCCACGCATTGACTGGCGAGAGTGGAGCAGAGCGTGGCACTAGGTGTGCCTGCTTTGCTGCTTTTACTAAGACCGAAGACCTCTTTAAAATAAAAAACGGAAAACATCACACAAAAAAAAAAAATGTCACGCAAAAGTTAATGGGAAATCAATAGAACAAAAGCAAAAACAATGGCAATGGCAATGACAATGACGATGACGATGACGATGACGATGACGACGGCGACGCCGTCGAGGACACGAACAGCCAAATGACTATGGTTCAGTGAAGCTTGATTTACGGTCACCACAAAGCGGCAACATCTAGGAAGCACCTAAAAATTCCGAGCCGAAACGAGTCGACTCGAGGCGAGTTGAGTCGAGTTGACGACGTCATCTTCCGTCTGTAGTTCTTCCCCACGCCCAGACTCAAATAGCTGACGACGTCATCAAGCCCAAAAAAAAGCAAATAAATAAATAATAAATTGATAACGACAATTGTCACGCAATTATCAAAGCGTCTGCGGCACAGACGACAAATGCTCATATCTTGAGCGAAGACACCAGCCAATAATTAAAAAAAAAAAAATAAAATGTCTATATATATATACATACGTATGTATATAGAGAATATATATAGCTTAACATTCCGTCAGGCACGACGCCTGCTCGTGCGCATAACTGAACTTTGACCCAACTTTAACTGACCTGTTAGACGCGGGCACGTGATAAGTATTCTAATTCCAAATTATATTTTTATACAACAGATTTTGATGTTTTCGATGTTTACAATATTCATCTACGATATCCCATATCTACGATATTTATCTACGATATCCCATATCTACGATATTTATCTACGATATCTATATCCACTATATTAATCTATGATATCTGATAAATGATATTCATCTATGATATCTGATGTCAACTATATACAAGGATATTAAATGCTTACGATATTTATCTACGATATTTATCTACGATATTCATCTACGATATTCATCTTTGATATTCATCTTTGATATCTAATACAAAGCATATTCTTCTATGATATCTGATGTAAGCGATATTCATATATGATATCTGATGTCAACTATATACAAGGATATTTAATGCTTACGATATTCATCTACAACAATATCCCATCTATGATATTCATCTACAATATCCCAAATGATATTCGATGTTTACAAAATTCATCTACCATATCCCATATATCTACGATATTCATATACGATATCTCATATCTACAAGATATAAAATTTACGATAACCAAGATCTACAATATCGACGTTAATCAACTATATTTCTTTATTACATTTGATTTTGCATCTAATCAGCTTAATTAGCATTTTAAGATCTAAAAATTCGAAAAGCTCCAGTAACTAAGCTTAAGCTATAGGAGAATCGATACCTTGATACAACCCAATACAAAGTTCTTGGAAACAAAACCGTATCAACAGCCAAAATACTCAGAATTAACTGTAGTCCCCCAGCAGCCGACTTTACTAATACTAATGCCATTTAAGGATCTGATCTACATGATAAAAATATATTACAATAATAATGAAAAGCGCAGCAGATTTAAGCAAAATATAATTAGAGCTACCAAATTTAATTGCCTGGCTAACGAATAGCCCAAGCTAACTATTTATATTATATAATAATTTATATGAGCTGTCAAATCTGCTGCCTAAGTTAACAGAAAACTTGCCTGACTGCCAAATACCCCATCATATATATTTAGTAGTTTCTATTACCTTTTCATTTTTAGCTTGCGTCGAATGCCAATGCCGTCAAATAGCGCTAAGATATATTATATATATATATATATATATGTATAATTATAGCTTACTTTCGTTGTCGATTTGAGCTGCGTTGCCAGCGAACATCCAAATATCATGTTAATTTCACGCAAGTGATCACAGCGCCTACTTGTAAATTAGATTGGAAAATATTGCACAAATGTTTACGAATAATAAAAAGTGTAGTAGTAGTTGTGCACACACACAAACTGGACAGTCGCACCCTTTTTAACAGGTAGGACAAAGAGGAGGGCGGTTTGGGGGCGTGTTTGTTGCTAGTCAATAAATATAAATCTAAAGCTGATTTAGAGCATTTGCGGCTCAGCGATTAACGAGCTGATTTTTGTTTGACTTTTGCTGTTTTGCGCTAAAAAAAAAAAAAAAAAAAAAAACAAAAACCGACAGACAAATATATACATATATATATATACATTATGTGTACATACACTCGCATATATATATATATATATATATATATATATATTAATATGTATTTGCATATTACAAAAAAAAAAAAAAACAGGTAGAGGAATAGCGAGTGTGAATCGAATGAGTCAATGTTTTGGACAAAAAAAAATGCTAAAAAGCAAGAAAAAAAACACACTTCAAACAGTTCTATTGCAAATGTCGAATGATTATGATGATGATGATAATGATGATAAGCTAATACTAATTATATAGTAGTGATTAGCTGGCTCAGAAAAGGCACTGTCTCTCAATGTACAACTTAACTTGTGTACAAGCAAGAAACAGTTCGATTGATTAAAGATAAAAACTATGAATGTTATTGATGGCATAGAATGGTTAAAAATCGAAACGAAGTCTGGCGATACATAAATACGTATTGGGAAATTTTTATTATATAATCTATATAATATATTGGTATTATATAAATACAAATCTAATACTAAATATATAAAATTGCAATGCAAATATGCATTGGTTAGCAAATGAAATCGAAGGGTCAGTTAGGAAAACAGATGTAGATATCTAAGAAGAACTTTAATGCTATGATATATGTATACTATATCATATATATGTACACCACTATATATACAGACTCAACTGTGGACAAGGAAAGACTGTACAATATCATACTCAGTGCATTATGATGTCTACAGACTCAACTGTAGACAAGGATATAGGCGGTGTATTATGATATATAGAATCAACTGTAGACAAGAACATACTCAGTGTAATATGATGTATAGACTAAAGTGTAGACAAGAACATACTAAGTGTAATATGATGTATAGACTAAAGTGTAGACAAGAACATACTAAGTATAATATGATGTGTAGACTCAACTGTAGACAAGGACATAGGCAGTGTATTACGATATATAGACTCAACTGTGTATTATTACATACTCAGTGTATTATGATGTATAGACAAGGACATAGGCAGTGTAATATGATGTATAGACTAAAGTGTAGACAAGAACATACTAAGTGTAATATGATGTATAGACTCAACTGTGTATTATTAGATACTCAGTAAATAATGATGTGTAGACTCAACTGTAGACAAGAACATAGGCAGTGTATTATAATATATAGACTCAACTGTAGGCTAGAACATACTAAGTGTAATATGATGTATAGACTCAACAGTAGACAAAGACATAGGCAGTGTATTATGATATATAAACTCAACTGTAGATAAGGATAGACTGTAGACAAGAACTACTCAGTGTAATATGAAGTATAGACTCAACTGTAGACAAGGACATAGGCAGTGTAATATGATGTATAGACTAAAGTGTATGATATATAGACTAAAGTGTAGACAAGAACATACTAAGTGTAATATGATGTATAGACTCAACTGTAGACAAGGACATAGACAGTGTATTACGATATGTAGACTCAACTGTGTAATATTACATACTCAGTGTATTATGATGTATAGACTGTACTGTAGACAAGGACATAGGCAGTGTAATATGATGTATAGACTAAAGTGTAGACAAGAACATACTATGTGTAATATGATGTATAGACTCAACTGTGTATTATTACATACTCAGTGTATTATGATGTATAGACTCTACTGTAGACAAAGACATAGGCAGTGTATTATGATATATAAACTCAACTGTAGATAAGGATAGACTGTAGACAAGAACTACTCAGTGTAATATGAAGTATAGACTCAACTGTAGACAAGAACATAGGCAGTGTATTACGATATATAGACTCAACTGTGTATTATTACATACTAAGTGTATTATGATGTATAGACTCTACTGTAGACAAGGACATAGGCATTGTAATATGATGTATAGACTAAAGTGTAGACAAGAACATACTAAGTGTAATATGATGTATAGACTCAACTGTATACAAGGACATAGACAGTGTCTTACGATATATAGACTCAACTGTGTATTATTACATACTCAGTGTATTATGATGTATAGAGTCTACTGTAGACAAGGACATAGGCAGTGTAATATGATGTATAGACTAAAGTGTAGACAAGAACATACTAAGTGTTATATGATGTATAGACTCAACTGTGTATTATAAGATACTCAGTAAATAATGATGTATTGAATTAACTGTAGACAAAGACATAGGCAGTGTATTATGATATTTAAACTCAACTGTAGATAAGGAAAGACTGTAGACAAGAACTACTCAGTGTAATATGAAGTATAGACTCAACTGTGTATTATTACATACTCAGTGTATTATGATGTTTAGACTCTACTGTAGACAAGAACATAGGCAGTGTAATTTGATGTATAGACTAAAGTGTAGACAAGAACATACTAAGTGTAATATGATGTATAGACTCAACTGTAGACAAGGACATAGGCAGTGTATTACGATATATAGACTCAACTGTATATTATTTCATACTCAGTGTATTATGATGTATAGACTCTACGGTAGACAAGGACATAGGCAGTGTATTACGATATATAAACTCAACTGTTTATTATTACATACTCAGTGTATTATGATGTATAGACTCTACTGTAGACAAGGACATAGGCAGTGTAATATGATGTATAGACTAAAGTGTAGACAAGAACATATTAAGTGTAATATGATGTATAGACTCAACTGTAGACAAGGACATAGACAGTGTATTACGATATATAGACTCAACTGTGTATTATTACATACTCAGTGTATTATGATGTATAGACTCTACTGTAGACAAGGACATAGGCAGTGTAATATGATGTATAGACTAAAGTGTAGACAAGAACATACCAAGTGTAATATGATGTATAGACTCAACTGTAGACAAGGACATAGGCAGTGTAATATGATGTATAGACTAAAGTGTAGACAAGAACATACTAAGTGTAATATGATGTATAGACTCAACTGTAGACAAGGACATAGGCAGTGTATTACGATATATAGACTCAACTGTGTATTATTACATACTCAGTGTATTATGATGTATAGACTCTACTGTAGACAAGGACATAGGCAGTGTAATATGATGTATAGACTAAAGTGTAGACAAGAACATACTAAGTGTAATATGATGTATAGATTCAACTGTAGACAAGGACATAGGCAGTGTATTACGATATATAGACTCAACTGTGTATTATTACATACTCAGTGTATTATGATGTATAGGCTCAACTGTAGACAAGGACATAGGCAGTGTTATATGATGTATAGACTAAAGTGTATGATATATAGACTCAACTGTAGACAAGAACTACTCAGTGTAATATGAAGTATAGACTCAACTGTGTATTATTACATACTCAGTGTATTATGATGTTTAGACTCTACTGTAGACAAGGACATAGGCAGTGTAATTTGATGTATAGACTAAAGTGTAGACAAGAACATACTAAGTGTAATATGATGTATAGACTCAACTGTAGACAAGGACATAGGCAGTGTATTACGATATATAGACTCAACTGTGTATTATTACATACTCAGTGTATTATGATGTATAGGCTCAACTGTAGACAAGGACATAGGCAGTGTAATATGATGTATAGACTAAAGTGTAGACAAGAACATACTAAGTGTTATATGATGTATAGACTCAACTGTGTATTATAAGATACTCAGTAAATAATGATGTATAGAATTAACTGTAGACAAAGACATAGGACGTGTATTATGATATTTAAACTCAACTGTAGATAAGGAAAGACTGTAGACAAGAACTACTCAGTGTAATATGAAGTATAGACTCAACTGTGTATTATTACATACTCAGTGTATTATGATGTTTAGACTCTACTGTAGACAAGGACATAGGCAGTGTAATTTGATGTATAGACTAAAGTGTAGACAAGAACATACTAAGTGTAATATGATGTATAGACTCAACTGTAGACAAGGACATAGGCAGTGTAATATGATGTATAGACTAAAGTGTAGACAAGAACATACTAAGTGTAATATGATGTATAGACTCAACTGTAGACAAGGACATAGGCAGTGTAATATGATGTATAGACTAAAGTGTAGACAAGAACATACTAAGTGTTATATGATGTATAGACTCAACTGTGTATTATAAGATACTCAGTAAATAATGATGTATAGAATTAACTGTAGACAAAGACATAGGCAGTGTATTATGATATTTAAACTCAACTGTAGATAAGGAAAGACTGAACACAAGAACTACTCAATGTAATATGAAGTATAGACTCAACTGTGTATTATTACATACTCAGTGTATTATGATGTTTAGACTCTACTGTAGATAAGGACATAGGCAGTGTAATTTTATGTATAGACTAAAGTGTAGACAAGAACATACTAAGTGTAATATGATGTATAGACTCAACTGTAGACAAGGACATAGGCAGTGTAATATGATGTATAGACTAAAGTGTAGACAAGAACATACTAAGTGTTATATGATGTATAGACTCAACTGTGTATTATAAGATACTCAGTAAATAATTATGTATAGAATTAACTGTAGACAAAGACATAGGCAGTGTATTATGATATTTAAACTCAACTGTAGATAAGGAAAGACTGTAGACAAGAACTACTCAATGTAATATGAAGTATAGACTCAACTGTGTATTATTACATACTCAGTGTATTATGATGTATAGACTCAACTGTAGACAAGGACATAGACAATGTAATATGATGTATAGACTAAAATGTATGATATATAGACTCAACTGTAGACAAGGACATAGGCAGTGTATTATAATATGTATAGACTAAAGTGTAGACAAGAACATACTAAGTGTAATATGATGTATAGACTCAACTGTAGACAAGGACATAGGCAGTGTATTACGATATATAGACTCAACTGTGTATTATTACATACTCAGTGTATTATGATGTATAGACTCTACTGTAGACAAGGACATGGGCAGTGTAATATGATTTATAGACTAAAGTGTAGACAAGAAAATACTAAGTGTAATATGATGTATAGACTCAACTGTAGACAAGGACATAGGCAGTGTATTACGATATATAGACTCAACTGTGTATTATTACATACTCAGTGTATTATGATGTATAGACTCTACTGTAGACAAGGACATAGGCAGTGTAATATGATGTATAGACTAAAGTGTAGACAAGAACATACTAAGTGTAATATGATGTATAGACTCAACTGTAGACAAGGACATAGGCAGTGTAATATGATGTATAGACTAAAGTGTAGACAAGAACATACTAAGTGTAATATGATGTATAGACTCAACTGTAGACAAGGACATAGGCAGTGTAATATGATGTATAGACTAAAGTGTAGACAAGAACATACTAAGTGTTATATGATGTATAGACTCAACTGTGTATTATAAGATACTCAGTAAATAATGATGTATAGAATTAACTGTAGACAAAGACATAGGCAGTGTATTATGATATTTAAACTCAACTGTAGATAAGGAAAGACTGAACACAAGAACTACTCAATGTAATATGAAGTATAGACTCAACTGTGTATTATTACATACTCAGTGTATTATGATGTTTAGACTCTACTGTAGATAAGGACATAGGCAGTGTAATTTTATGTATAGACTAAAGTGTAGACAAGAACATACTAAGTGTAATATGATGTATAGACTCAACTGTAGACAAGGACATAGGCAGTGTATTCTAATATGTATAGACTAAAGTGTAGACAAGAACATACTAAGTGTAATATGATGTATAGACTAAACTGTAGACAAGGGCATAGGCAGTGTATTATAATATGTATAGACTAAAGTGTAGACAAGAACATACTAAGTGTAATATGATGTATAGACTCAACTGTAGACAAGGACATAGGCAGTGTATTACGATATATAGACTCAACTGTGTATTATTACATACTCAGTGTATTATGATGTATAGATTCTACTGTAGACAAGGACATAGGCAGTGTAATATGATGTATAGACTAAAGTGTAGACAAGAACATACTAAGTGTAATATGATGTATAGACTCAACTGTAGACAAGGACATTGGCAGTGTATTACGATATATAGACTCAACTGTGTATTATTACATACTCAGTGTATTATGATGTATAGACTCTACTGTAGACAAGGACATAAGCAGTGTAATATGATTTATAGACTAAAGTGTAGACAAGAAAATACTAAGTGTAATATGATGTATAGACTCAACTGTAGACAAGGACATAGGCAGTGTATTACGATATATAGACTCAACTGTGTATTATTACATACTCAGTGTATTATGATGTATAGATTCTACTGTAGACAAGGACATAGGCAGTGTAATTTGATGTATAGATTAAAGTGTTGACAAGAACATACTAAGTGTATTATGATGTATAGATTCTACTGTAGACAAGGACATAGGCAGTGTAATATGATGTATAGACTAAAGTGTAGACAAGAACATACTAAGTGTAATATGATGTATAGACTCAACTGTGTATTATTACATACTCAGTGTATTATGATGTATAGACTCTACAGTAGACAAGGACATAGGCAGTGTATTATGATATATAAACTCAACTGTAGATAAGGATAGACTGTAGACAAGAACTACTCAGTGTAATATGAAGTATAGACTCAACTGTGTATTATTACATACTCAGTGTATTATGATGTATAGACTCTACTGTAGACAAGGACAT
The DNA here is from genome assembly GCA_035045945.1 of Drosophila anceps. NCBI lineage: Eukaryota > Metazoa > Arthropoda > Insecta > Diptera > Drosophilidae > Drosophila > Drosophila anceps. The sequence goes on from JAWNON010000004.1 coordinate 11,139,377, forward strand.
AGACAGTGTAATATGATGTATAGACTAAAGTGTAGACCAGAACATACTATGTGTAATATGATGTATAGACTCAACTGTGTATTATTACATACTCAGTGTATTATGATGTATAGACTCTACTGTAGACAAGGACATAGACAGTGTAATATGATGTATAGACTAAAGTGTAGACAAGAACATACTATGTGTAATTTGATGTATAGACTCAACTGTGTATTATTACATACTCAGTGTATTATGATGTATAGACTCAACTGTAGACAAGGACATAGGCAGTGTAATATGATGTATAGACTAAAGTGTATGATATATAGACTCAACTGTAGACAAGGACATAGGCAGTGTATTATAATATGTATAGACTCAAGTGTAGATTAGAACATACTTAGTGTAATATGATGTATAGACTCAACTGTAGACAAGGACATAGGCAGTGTAATATGATGTATAGACTAAAGTGTAGACAAGAACATACTAAGTGTTATATGATGTATAGACTCAACTGTAGACAAGGACATAGGCAGTGTATTATAATATTATAGACTAAAGTGTAGACAAGTACATACTAAGTGTAATATGATGTATAGACTCTACTGTAGACAAGGACATAGGCAGTGTAATATGATGTATAGACTAAAGTGTAGACAAGAACATACTAAGTGTTATATGATGTATAGACTCAACTGTAGACAAGGACATAGGCAGTGTATTATAATATGTATAGACTAAAGTGTAGACAAGAACATACTAAGTGTAATATGATGTATAGACTCAACTGTAGACAAGGACATAGGCAGTGTATTACGATATATAGACTCAACTGTGTATTATTACATACTCAGTGTATTATGATGTATAGACTCAACTGTGTATTATAAGATACTCAGTAAATAATTATGTATAGAATTAACTGTAGACAAAGACATAGGCAGTGTATTATGATATTTAAACTCAACTGTAGATAAGGAAAGACTGTAGACAAGAACTACTCAATGTAATATGAAGTATAGACTCAACTGTGTATTATTACATACTCAGTGTATTATGATGTATAGACTCAACTGTAGACAAGGACATAGACAATGTAATATGATGTATAGACTAAAATGTATGATATATAGACTCAACTGTAGACAAGGACATAGGCAGTGTATTATAATATGTATAGACTAAAGTGTAGACAAGAACATACTAAGTGTAATATGATGTATAGACTCAACTGTAGACAAGGACATAGGCAGTGTATTACGATATATAGACTCAACTGTGTATTATTACATACTCAGTGTATTATGATGTATAGACTCTACTGTAGACAAGGACATAGGCAGTGTAATATGATTTATAGACTAAAGTGTAGACAAGAAAATACTAAGTGTAATATGATGTATAGACTCAACTGTAGACAAGGACATAGGCAGTGTATTACGATATATAGACTCAACTGTGTATTATTACATACTCAGTGTATTATGATGTATAGACTCTACTGTAGACAAGGACATAGGCAGTGTAATATGATGTATAGACTAAAGTGTAGACAAGAACATACTAAGTGTAATATGATGTATAGACTCAACTGTAGACAAGGACATAGGCAGTGTAATATGATGTATAGACTAAAGTGTAGACAAGAACATACTAAGTGTAATATGATGTATAGACTCAACTGTAGACAAGGACATAGGCAGTGTAATATGATGTATAGACTAAAGTGTAGACAAGAACATACTAAGTGTTATATGATGTATAGACTCAACTGTGTATTATAAGATACTCAGTAAATAATGATGTATAGAATTAACTGTAGACAAAGACATAGGCAGTGTATTATGATATTTAAACTCAACTGTAGATAAGGAAAGACTGAACACAAGAACTACTCAATGTAATATGAAGTATAGACTCAACTGTGTATTATTACATACTCAGTGTATTATGATGTTTAGACTCTACTGTAGATAAGGACATAGGCAGTGTAATTTTATGTATAGACTAAAGTGTAGACAAGAACATACTAAGTGTAATATGATGTATAGACTCAACTGTAGACAAGGACATAGGCAGTGTATTCTAATATGTATAGACTAAAGTGTAGACAAGAACAAACTAAGTGTAATATGATGTATAGACTAAACTGTAGACAAGGGCATAGGCAGTGTATTATAATATGTATAGACTAAAGTGTAGACAAGAACATACTAAGTGTAATATGATGTATAGACTCAACTGTAGACAAGGACATAGGCAGTGTATTACGATATATAGACTCAACTGTGTATTATTACATACTCAGTGTATTATGATGTATAGATTCTACTGTAGACAAGGACATAGGCAGTGTAATATGATGTATAGACTAAAGTGTAGACAAGAACATACTAAGTGTAATATGATGTATAGACTCAACTGTAGACAAGGACATTGGCAGTGTATTACGATATATAGACTCAACTGTGTATTATTACATACTCAGTGTATTATGATGTATAGACTCTACTGTAGACAAGGACATAAGCAGTGTAATATGATTTATAGACTAAAGTGTAGACAAGAAAATACTAAGTGTAATATGATGTATAGACTCAACTGTAGACAAGGACATAGGCAGTGTATTACGATATATAGACTCAACTGTGTATTATTACATACTCAGTGTATTATGATGTATAGATTCTACTGTAGACAAGGACATAGGCAGTGTAATTTGATGTATAGACTAAAGTGTTGACAAGAACATACTAAGTGTATTATGATGTATAGATTCTACTGTAGACAAGGACATAGGCAGTGTAATATGATGTATAGACTAAAGTGTAGACAAGAACATACTAAGTGTAATATGATGTATAGACTCAACTGTGTATTATTACATACTCAGTGTATTATGATGTATAGACTCTACAGTAGACAAGGACATAGGCAGTGTATTATGATATATAAACTCAACTGTAGATAAGGATAGACTGTAGACAAGAACTACTCAGTGTAATATGAAGTATAGACTCAACTGTGTATTATTACATACTCAGTGTATTATGATGTATAGACTCTACTGTAGACAAGGACATAGACAGTGTAATATGATGTATAGACTAAAGTGTAGAACAGAACATACTATGTGTAATATGATGTATAGACTCAACTGTGTATTATTACATACTCAGTGTATTATGATGTATAGACTCTACTGTAGACAAGGACATAGACAGTGTAATATGATGTATAGACTAAAGTGTAGACAAGAACATACTATGTGTAATTTGATGTATAGACTCAACTGTGTATTATTACATACTCAGTGTATTATGATGTATAAACTCAACTGTAGACAAGGACATAGGCAGTGTAATATGATGTATAGACTAAAGTGTATGATATATAGACTCAACTGTAGACAAGGACATAGGCAGTGTATTATAATATGTATAGACTAAAGTGTAGACAAGAACATACTTAGTGTAATATGATGTATAGACTCAACTGTAGACAAGGACATAGGCAGTGTAATATGATGTATAGACTAAAGTGTAGACAAGAACATACTAAGTGTTATATGATGTATAGACTCAACTGTAGACAAGGACATAGGCAGTGTATTATAATATGTATAGACTAAAGTGTAGACAAGAACATACTAAGTGTAATATGATGTATAGACTCAACTGTAGACAAGGACATAGGCAGTGTAATATGATGTATAGACTAAAGTGTAGACAAGAACATACTAAGTGTTATATGATGTATAGACTCAACTGTAGACAAGGACATAGGCAGTGTATTATAATATGTATAGACTAAAGTGTAGACAAGAACATACTAAGTGTAATATGATGTATAGACTCAACTGTAGACAAGGACATAGGCAGTGTATTACGATATATAGACTCAACTGTGTATTATTACATACTCAGTGTATTATGATGTATAGACTCTACTGTAGACAAGGACATAGGCAGTGTAATATGATGTATAGACTAAAGTGTAGACAAGAACATACTAAGTGTTATATGATGTATAGACTCAACTGTAGACAAGGACATAGGCAGTGTATTATAATATGTATAGACTAAAGTGTAGACAAGAACATACTAAGTGTAATATGATGTATAGACTCAACTGTAGACAAGGACATAGGCAGTGTAATATGATGTATAGACTAAAGTGTAGACAAGAACATACTAAGTGTTATATGATGTATAGACTCAACTGTAGACAAGGACATAGGCAGTGTATTATAATATGTATAGACTAAAGTGTAGACAAGAACATACTAAGTGTAATATGATGTATAGACTCAACTGTAGACAAGGACATAGGCAGTGTAATATGATGTATAGACTAAAGTGTAGACAAGAACATACTAAGTGTTATATGATGTATAGACTCAACTGTAGACAAGGACATAGGCAGTGTATTATAATATGTATAGACTAAAGTGTAGACAAGAACATACTAAGTGTAATATGATGTATAGACTCAACTGTAGACAAGGACATAGGCAGTGTATTACGATATATAGACTCAACTGTGTATTATTACATACTCAGTGTATTATGATGTATAGACTCTACTGTAGACAAGGACATAGGCAGTGTAATATGATGTATAGACTAAAGTGTAGACAAGAACATACTAAGTGTTATATGATGTATAGACTCAACTGTAGACAAGGACATAGGCAGTGTATTATAATATGTATAGACTAAAGTGTAGACAAGAACATACTAAGTGTAATATGATGTATAGACTCAACTGTAGACAAGGACATAGGCAGTGTATTACGATATATAGACTCAACTGTGTATTATTACATACTCAGTGTATTATGATGTATAGACTCTACTGTAGACAAGGACATAGGCAGTGTAATATGATTTATAGACTAAAGTGTAGACAAGAAAATACTAAGTGTAATATGATGTATAGACTCAACTGTAGAAAAGGACATAGGCAGTGTATTACGATATATAGACTAAACTGTGTATTATTACATACTCAGTGTATTATGATGTATAGACTCAACTGTAGACAAGGACATAGGCAGTGTATTACGATATATAGACTCAACTGTGTATTATTACATACTCAGTGTATTATGATGTATAGACTCTACTGTAGACAAGGACATAGGCAGTGTAATATGATGTATAGACTAAAGTGTAGACAAGAACATACTAAGTGTTATATGATGTATAGACTCAACTGTAGACAAGGACATAGGCAGTGTATTATAATATGTATAGACTAAAGTGTAGACAAGAACATACTAAGTGTAATATGATGTATAGACTCAACTGTAGACAAGGACATAGGCAGTGTAATATGATGTATAGACTAAAGTGTAGACAAGAACATACTAAGTGTTATATGATGTATAGACTCAACTGTAGACAAGGACATAGGCAGTGTATTATAATATGTATAGACTAAAGTGTAGACAAGAACATACTAAGTGTAATATGATGTATAGACTCAACTGTAGACAAGGACATAGGCAGTGTAATATGATGTATAGACTAAAGTGTAGACAAGAACATACTAAGTGTTATATGATGTATAGACTCAACTGTAGACAAGGACATAGGCAGTGTATTATAATATGTATAGACTAAAGTGTAGACAAGAACATACTAAGTGTAATATGATGTATAGACTCAACTGTAGACAAGGACATAGGCAGTGTATTACGATATATAGACTCAACTGTGTATTATTACATACTCAGTGTATTATGATGTATAGACTCTACTGTAGACAAGGACATAGGCAGTGTAATATGATGTATAGACTAAAGTGTAGACAAGAACATACTAAGTGTTATATGATGTATAGACTCAACTGTAGACAAGGACATAGGCAGTGTATTATAATATGTATAGACTAAAGTGTAGACAAGAACATACTAAGTGTAATATGATGTATAGACTCAACTGTAGACAAGGACATAGGCAGTGTATTACGATATATAGACTCAACTGTGTATTAGTACATACTCAGTGTATTATGATGTATAGACTCTACTGTAGACAAGGACATAGGCAGTGTAATATGATTTATAGACTAAAGTGTAGACAAGAAAATACTAAGTGTAATATGATGTATAGACTCAACTGTAGACAAGGACATAGGCAGTGTATTACGATATATAGACTCAACTGTGTATTATTACATACTCAGTGTATTATGATGTATAGATTCTACTGTAGACAAGGACATAGGCAGTGTAATATGATGTATAGACTAAAGTGTAGACAAGAACATACTAAGTGTAATATGATGTATAGACTCAACTGTGTATTATTACATACTCAGTGTATTATGATGTATAGACTCTACTGTAGACAAGGACATAGGCAGTGTATTATGATATATAAACTCAACTGTAGATAAGGATAGACTGTAGACAAGAACTACTCAGTGTAATATGAAGTATAGACTCAACTGTGTATTATTACATACTCAGTGTATTATGATGTATAGACTCTACTGTAGACAAGGACATAGACAGTGTAATATGATGTATAGACTAAAGTGTAGAACAGAACATACTATGTGTAATATGATGTATAGACTCAACTGTGTATTATTACATACTCAGTGTATTATGATGTATAGACTCTACTGTAGACAAGGACATAGACAGTGTAATATGATGTATAGACTAAAGTGTAGACAAGAACATACTATGTGTAATATGATGTATAGACTCAACTGTGTATTATTACATACTCAGTGTATTATGATGTATAAACTCAACTGTAGACAAGGACATAGGCAGTGTAATATGATGTATAGACTAAAGTGTATGATATATAGACTCAACTGTAGACAAGGACATAGGCAGTGTATTATAATATGTATAGACTAAAGTGTAGACAAGAACATACTAAGTGTAATATGATGTATAGACTCAACTGTAGACAAGGACATAGGCAGTGTATTACGATATATAGACTCAACTGTATATTATTTCATACTCAGTGTATTATGATGTATAAACTCTACTGTAGACAAAGACATAGACAATGTAATATGATGTATAGACTAAAGTGTATGATATATACTCAACTGTAGACAAGGACATAGGCAGTGTATTATAATATGTATAGACTAAAGTGTAGACAAGAACATACTAAGTGTAATATGATGTATAGACTCAACTGTAGACAAGGACATAGGCAGTGTATTACGATATATAGATTCAACTGTGTATTATTACATACTCAGTGTATTATGATGTATAGACTCTACTGTAGACAAGGACATAGGCAGTGTAATATGATGTATAGACTAAAGTGTAGACAAGAACATACTAAGTGTAATATGATGTATAGACTCAACTGTAGACAAGGACATAGGCAGTGTAATATGATGTATAGACTAAAGTGTAGACAAGAACATACTAAGTGTTATATGATGTATAGACTCAACTGTGTATTATAAGATACTCAGTAAATAATGATGTATAGAATTAACTGTAGACAAAGACATAGGCAGTGTATTATGATATTTAAACTCAACTGTAGATAAGGAAAGACTGAAGACAAGAACTACTCAATGTAATATGAAGTATAGACTCAACTGTGTATTATTACATACTCAGTGTATTATGATGTTTAGACTCTACTGTAGATAAGGACATAGGCAGTGTAATTTTATGTATAGACTAAAGTGTAGACAAGAACATACTAAGTGTAATATGATGTATAGACTCAACTGTAGACAAGGACATAGACAATGTAATATGATGATAGACTAAAGGTATGATATATAGACTCAACTGTAGACAAGGACATAGGCAGTGTATTATAATATGTATAGACTAAAGTGTAGACAAGAACATACTAAGTGTAATATGATGTAGAGACTCAACTGTAGACAAGGACATAGGCAGTGTATTACGATATATAGACTCAACTGTGTATTATTACATACTCAGTGTATTATGATGTATAGACTCTACTGTAGACAAGGACATAGGCAGTGTAATATGATGTATAGACTAAAGTGTAGACAAGAACATACTAAGTGTTATATGATGTATAGACTCAACTGTAGACAAGGACATAGGCAGTGTATTATAATATGTATAGACTAAAGTGTAGACAAGAACATACTAAGTGTAATATGATGTATAGACTCAACTGTAGACAAGGACATAGGCAGTGTAATATGATGTATAGACTAAAGTGTAGACAAGAACATACTAAGTGTTATATGATGTATAGACTCAACTGTAGACAAGGACATAGGCAGTGTATTATAATATGTATAGACTAAAGTGTAGACAAGAACATACTAAGTGTAATATGATGTATAGACTCAACTGTAGACAAGGACATAGGCAGTGTAATATGATGTATAGACTAAAGTGTAGACAAGAACATACTAAGTGTTATATGATGTATAGACTCAACTGTAGACAAGGACATAGGCAGTGTATTACGATATATAGACTCAACTGTGTATTATTACATACTCAGTGTATTATGATGTATAGACTCTACTGTAGACAAGGACATAGGCAGTGTAATATGATGTATAGACTAAAGTGTAGACAAGAACATACTAAGTGTAATATGATGTATAGACTCAACTGTAGACAAGGACATAGGCAGTGTAATATGATGTATAGACTAAAGTGTAGACAAGAACATACTAAGTGTTATATGATGTAAAGACTCAACTGTAGACAAGGACATAGGCAGTGTATTATAATATGTATAGACTAAAGTGTAGACAAGAACATACTAAGTGTAATATGATGTAGAGACTCAACTGTAGACAAGGACATAGGCAGTGTATTACAATATATAGACTCAACTGTGTATTATTACATACTCAGTGTATTATGATGTATAGACTCTACTGTAGACAAGGACATAGGCAGTGTAATATGATGTATAGACTAAAGTGTAGACAAGAACATACTAAGTGTAATATGATGTATAGACTCAACTGTAGACAAGGACATAGGCAGTGTATTATAATATGTATAGACTAAAGTGTAGACAAGAACATACTAAGTGTAATATGATGTATAGACTCAACTGTAGACAAGGACATAGGCAGTGTAATATGATGTATAGACTAAAGTGTAGACAAGAACATACTAAGTGTTATATGATGTATAGACTCAACTGTAGACAAGGACATAGGCAGTGTATTATAATATGTATAGACTAAAGTGTAGACAAGAACATACTAAGTGTAATATGATGTAGAGACTCAACTGTAGACAAGGACATAGGCAGTGTATTACGATATATAGACTCAACTGTGTATTATTACATACTCAGTGTATTATGATGTATAGACTCTACTGTAGACAAGGACATAGGCAGTGTAATATGATGTATAGACTAAAGTGTAGACAAGAACATACTAAGTGTTATATGATGTATAGACTCAACTGTAGACAAGGACATAGGCAGTGTATTATAATATGTATAGACTAAAGTGTAGACAAGAACATACTAAGTGTAATATGATGTATAGACTCAACTGTAGACAAGGACATAGGCAGTGTATTATAATATGTATAGACTAAAGTGTAGACAAGAACATACTAAGTGTAATATGATGTATAGACTCAACTGTAGACAAGGACATAGGCAGTGTAATATGATGTATAGACTAAAGTGTAGACAAGAACATACTAAGTGTAATATGATGTATAGACTCAACTGTAGACAAGGACATAGGCAGTGTATTACGATATATAGACTCAACTGTGTATTATTACATACTCAGTGTATTATGATGTATAGACTCTACTGTAGACAAGGACATAGGCAGTGTAATATGATGTATAGACTAAAGTGTAGACAAGAACATACTAAGTGTAATATGATGTATAGACTCAACTGTAGACAAGGACATAGGCAGTGTAATATGATGTATAGACTAAAGTGTAGACAAGAACATACTAAGTGTTATATGATGTATAGACTCAACTGTAGACAAGGACATAGGCAGTGTATTATAATATGTATAGACTAAAGTGTAGACAAGAACATACTAAGTGTAATATGATGTAGAGACTCAACTGTAGACAAGGACATAGGCAGTGTATTACGATATATAGACTCAACTGTGTATTACATACTCAGTGTATTATGATGTATAGACTCTATTGTAGACAAGGACATAGGCAGTGTAATATGATGTATAGACTAAAGTGTAGACAAGAACATACTAAGTGTTATATGATGTATAGACTCAACTGTAGACAAGGACATAGGCAGTGTATTATAATATGTATAGACTAAAGTGTAGACAAGAACATACTAAGTGTAATATGATGTATAGACTCAACTGTAGACAAGGACATAGGCAGTGTATTACGATATATAGACTCAACTGTGTATTATTACATACTCAGTGTATTATGATGTATAGACTCTACTGTAGACAAGGACATAGGCAGTGTAATATGATGTATAGACTAAAGTGTAGACAAGAACATACTAAGTGTAATATGATGTATAGACTCAACTGTAGACAAGGACATAGGCAGTGTAATATGATGTATAGACTAAAGTGTAGACAAGAACATACTAAGTGTTATATGATGTATAGACTCAACTGTAGACAAGGACATAGGCAGTGTATTACGATATATAGACTCAACTGTATATTATTTCATACTCAGTGTATTATGATGTATAAACTCTACTGTAGACAAAGACATAGACAATGTAATATGATGTATAGACTAAAGTGTAGACAAGAACATACTAAGTGTAATATGATGTATAGACTCAACTGTAGACAAGGACATAGGCAGTGTTTTACGATATATAGATTCAACTGTGTATTATTACATACTCAGTGTATTATGATGTATAGACTCTACTGTAGACAAGGACATAGGCAGTGTAATATGATGTATAGACTAAAGTGTAGACAAGAACATACTAAGTGTAATATGATGTATAGACTCAACTGTAGACAAGGACATAGGCAGTGTAATATGATGTATAGACTAAAGTGTAGACAAGAACATACTAAGTGTTATATGATGTATAGACTCAACTGTGTATTATAAGATACTCAGTAAATAATGATGTATAGAATTAACTGCAGACAAACTCACACAAACTCAACTGTAGATAAGGAAAGACTGAACACAAGAACTACTCAATGTAATATGAAGTATAGACTCAACTGTGTATTATTACATACTCAGTGTATTATGATGTTTAGACTCTACTGTAGATAAGGACATAGGCAGTGTAATTTTATGTATAGACTAAAGTGTAGACAAGAACATACTAAGTGTAATATGATGTATAGACTCAACTGTAGACAAGGACATAGACAATGTAATATGATGTATAGACTAAAGTGTATGATATATAGACTCAACTGTAGACAAGGACATAGGCAGTGTATTATAATATGTATAGACTAAAGTGTAGACAAGAACATACTAAGTGTAATATGATGTATAGACTCAACTGTAGACAAGGACATTGGCAGTGTATTACGATATATAGACTCAACTGTGTATTATTACATACTCAGTGTATTATGATGTATAGACTCTACTGTAGACAAGGACATAGGCAGTGTAATATGATGTATAGACTAAAGTGTAGACAAGAACATACTAAGTGTTATATGATGTATAGACTCAACTGTAGACAAGGACATAGGCAGTGTATTATAATATGTATAGACTAAAGTGTAGACAAAAACATACTAAGTGTAATATGATGTATAGACTCAACTGTAGACAAGGACATAGGCAGTGTAATATGATGTATAGACTAAAGTGTAGACAAGAACATACTAAGTGTTATATGATGTATAGACTCAACTGTAGACAAGGACATAGGCAGTGTATTATAATATGTATAGACTAAAGTGTAGACAAGAACATACTAAGTGTAATATGATGTATAGACTCAACTGTAGACAAGGACATAGGCAGTGTAATATGATGTATAGACTAAAGTGTAGACAAGAACATACTAAGTGTTATATGATGTATAGACTCAACTGTAGACAAGGACATAGGCAGTGTATTATAATATGTATAGACTCAAGTGTAGACAAGAACATACTAAGTGTAATATGATGTATAGACTCAACTGTAGACAAGGACATAGGCAGTGTATTACGATATATAGACTCAACTGTGTATTATTACATACTCAGTGTATTATGATGTTTAGACTCTACTGTAGATAAGGACATAGGCAGTGTAATTTTATGTATAGACTAAAGTGTAGACAAGAACATACTAAGTGTAATATGATGTATAGACTCAACTGTAGACAAGGACATAGACAATGTAATATGATGTATAGACTAAAGTGTATGATATATAGACTCAACTGTAGACAAGGACATAGGCAGTGTATTATAATATGTATAGACTAAAGTGTAGACAAGAACATACTAAGTGTAATATGATGTATAGACTCAACTGTAGACAAGGACATTGGCAGTGTATTACGATATATAGACTCAACTGTGTATTATTACATACTCAGTGTATTATGATGTATAGACTCAACTGTAGACAAGGACATAGGCAGTGTATTACGATATATAGACTCAACTGTGTATTATTACATACTCAGTGTATTATGATGTATAGATTCTACTGTAGACAAGGACATAGGCAGTGTAATATGATGTATAGACTAAAGTGTAGACAAGAACATACTAAGTGTAATATGATGTATAGACTCAACTGTGTATTATTACATACTCAGTGTATTATGATGTATAGACTCTACTGTAGACAAGGACATAGGCAGTGTATTATGATATATAAACTCAACTGTAGATAAGGATAGACTGTAGATAAGAACTACTCAGTGTAATATGAAGTATAGACTCAACTGTGTATTATTACATACTCAGTGTATTATGATGTATAGACTCTACTGTAGACAAGGACATAGACAGTGTAATATGATGTATAGACTAAAGTGTAGAACAGAACATACTATGTGTAATATGATGTATAGACTCAACTGTGTATTATTACATACTCAGTGTATTATGATGTATAGACTCTACTGTAGACAAGGACATAGACAGTGTAATATGATGTATAGACTAAAGTGTAGACAAGAACATACTATGTGTAATATGATGTATAGACTCAACTGTGTATTATTACATACTCAGTGTATTATGATGTATAAACTCAACTGTAGACAAGGACATATGCAGTGTAATATGATGTATAGACTAAAGTGTATGATATATAGACTCAACTGTAGACAAGGACATAGGCAGTGTATTATAATATGTATAGACTAAAGTGTAGACAAGAACATACTAAGTGTAATATGATGTATAGACTCAACTGTAGACAAGGACATAGGCAGTGTAATATGATGTATAGACTAAAGTGTAGACAAGAACATACTAAGTGTTATATGATGTATAGACTCAACTGTAGACAAGGACATAGGCAGTGTATTATAATATGTATAGACTAAAGTGTAGACAAGAACATACTAAGTGTAATATGATGTATAGACTCAACTGTAGACAAGGACATAGGCAGTGTAATATGATGTATAGACTAAAGTGTAGACAAGAACATACTAAGTGTTATATGATGTATAGACTCAACTGTAGACAAGGACATAGGCAGTGTATTATAATATGTATAGACTAAAGTGTAGACAAGAACATACTAAGTGTAATATGATGTATAGACTCAACTGTAGACAAGGACATAGGCAGTGTATTACGATATATAGACTCAACTGTGTATTATTACATACTCAGTGTATTATGATGTATAGACTCTACTGTAGACAAGGACATAGGCAGTGTAATATGATGTATAGACTAAAGTGTAGACAAGAACATACTAAGTGTAATATGATGTATAGACTCAACTGTAGACAAGGACATAGGCAGTGTAATATGATGTATAGACTAAAGTGTAGACAAGAACATACTAAGTGTAATATGATGTATAGACTCAACTGTGTATTATTACATACTCAGTGTATTATGATGTATAGACTCTACTGTAGACAAGGACATAGGCAGTGTATTACGATATATAGACTCAACTGTGTATTATTACATACTCAGTGTATTATGATGTATAGATTCTACTGTAGACAAGGACATAGGCAGTGTAATATGATGTATAGACTAAAGTGTAGACAAGAACATACTAAGTGTAATATGATGTATAGACTCAACTGTGTATTATTACATACTCAGTGTATTATGATGTATAGACTCTACTGTAGACAAGGACATAGGCAGTGTATTATGATATATAAACTCAACTGTAGATAAGGATAGACTGTAGACAAGAACTACTCAGTGTAATATGAAGTATAGACTCAACTGTGTATTATTACATACTCAGTGTATTATGATGTATAGACTCTACTGTAGACAAGGACATAGACAGTGTAATATGATGTATAGACTCAACTGTGTATTATTACATACTCAGTGTATTATGATGTATAAACTCAACTGTAGACAAGGACATAGGCAGTGTAATATGATGTATAGACTAAAGTGTATGATATATAGACTCAACTGTAGACAAGGACATAGGCAGTGTATTATAATATGTATAGACTAAAGTGTAGACAAGAACATACTAAGTGTAATATGATGTATAGACTCAACTGTAGACAAGGACATAGGCAGTGTAATATGATGTATAGACTAAAGTGTAGACAAGAACATACTAAGTGTTATATGATGTATAGACTCAACTGTAGACAAGGACATAGGCAGTGTATTATAATATGTATAGACTAAAGTGTAGACAAGAACATACTAAGTGTAATATGATGTATAGACTCAACTGTAGACAAGGACATAGGCAGTGTAATATGATGTATAGACTAAAGTGTAGACAAGAACATACTAAGTGTTATATGATGTATAGACTCAACTGTAGACAAGGACATAGGCAGTGTATTATAATATGTATAGACTAAAGTGTAGACAAGAACATACTAAGTGTAATATGATGTATAGACTCAACTGTAGACAAGGACATAGGCAGTGTATTACGATATATAGACTCAACTGTGTATTATTACATACTCAGTGTATTATGATGTATAGACTCTATTGTAGACAAGGACATAGGCAGTGTAATATGATTTATAGACTAAAGTGTAGACAAGAAAATACTAAGTGTAATATGATGTATAGACTCAACTGTAGACAAGGACATAGGCAGTGTATTACGATATATAGACTCAACTGTATATTATTTCATACTCAGTGTATTATGATGTATAAACTCTACTGTAGACAAAGACATAGACAATGTAATATGATGTATAGACTAAAGTGTAGACAAGAACATACTAAGTGTAATATGATGTATAGACTCAACTGTAGACAAGGACATAGGCAGTGTAATATGATTTATAGACTAAAGTGTAGACAAGAAAATACTAAGTGTAATATGATGTATAGACTCAACTGTAGACAAGGACATAGGCAGTGTATTATAATATGTATAGACTAAAGTGTAGACAAGAACATACTAAGTGTAATATGATGTATAGACTCAACTGTAGACAAGGACATAGGCAGTGTATTACGATATATAGACTCAACTGTGTATTATTACATACTCAGTGTATTATGATGTATAGACTCTATTGTAGACAAGGACATAGGCAGTGTAATATGATTTATAGACTAAAGTGTAGACAAGAAAATACTAAGTGTAATATGATGTATAGACTCAACTGTAGACAAGGACATAGGCAGTGTATTACGATATATAGACTCAACTGTGTATTATTACATACTCAGTGTATTATGATGTATAGATTCTACTGTAGACAAGGACATAGGCAGTGTAATATGATGTATAGACTAAAGTGTAGACAAGAACATACTAAGTGTTATATGATGTATAGACTCAACTGTAGACAAGGACATAGGCAGTGTATTATAATATGTATAGACTAAAGTGTAGACAAGAACATACTAAGTGTAATATGATGTATAGACTCAACTGTAGACAAGGACATAGGCAGTGTAATATGATGTATAGACTAAAGTGTAGACAAGAACATACTAAGTGTTATATGATGTATAGACTCAACTGTAGACAAGGACATAGGCAGTGTATTATAATATGTATAGACTAAAGTGTAGACAAGAACATACTAAGTGTAATATGATGTATAGACTCAACTGTAGACAAGGACATAGGCAGTGTATTACGATATATAGACTCAACTGTGTATTATTACATACTCAGTGTATTATGATGTTTAGACTCTACTGTAGATAAGGACATAGGCAGTGTAATTTTATGTATAGACTAAAGTGTAGACAAGAACATACTAAGTGTAATATGATGTATAGACTCAACTGTAGACAAGGACATAGACAATGTAATATGATGTATAGACTAAAGTGTATGATATATAGACTCAACTGTAGACAAGGACATAGGCAGTGTATTATAATATGTATAGACTAAAGTGTAGACAAGAACATACTAAGTGTAATATGATGTATAGACTCAACTGTAGACAAGGACATTGGCAGTGTATTACGATATATAGACTCAACTGTGTATTATTACATACTCAGTGTATTATGATGTATAGACTCTACTGTAGACAAGGACATAGGCAGTGTAATATGATGTATAGACTAAAGTGTAGACAAGAACATACTAAGTGTTATATGATGTATAGACTCAACTGTAGACAAGGACATAGGCAGTGTATTATAATATGTATAGACTAAAGTGTAGACAAGAACATACTAAGTGTAATATGATGTATAGACTCAACTGTAGACAAGGACATAGGCAGTGTATTACGATATATAGACTCAACTGTGTATTATTACATACTCAGTGTATTATGATGTATAGACTCTACTGTAGACAAGGACATAGGCAGTGTAATATGATTTATAGACTAAAGTGTAGACAAGAAAATACTGAGTGTAATATGATGTATAGACTCAACTGTAGACAAGGACATAGGCAGTGTATTACGATATATAGACTCAACTGTGTATTATTACATACTCAGTGTATTATGATGTATAGATTCTACTGTAGACAAGGACATATGCAGTGTAATATGATGTATAGACTAAAGTGTAGACAAGAACATACTAAGTGTAATATGATGTATAGACTCAACTGTGTATTATTACATACTCAGTGTATTATGATGTATAGACTCTACTGTAGACAAGGACATAGGCAGTGTATTATGATATATAAACTCAACTGTAGATAAGGATAGACTGTAGACAAGAACTACTCAGTGTAATATGAAGTATAGACTCAACTGTGTATTATTACATACTCAGTGTATTATGATGTATAGACTCTACTGTAGACAAGGACATAGACAGTGTAATATGATGTATAGACTAAAGTGTAGAACAGAACATACTATGTGTAATATGATGTATAGACTCAACTGTGTATTATTACATACTCAGTGTATTATGATGTATAGACTCTACTGTAGACAAGGACATAGACAGTGTAATATGATGTATAGACTAAAGTGTAGACAAGAACATACTATGTGTAATATGATGTATAGACTCAACTGTGTATTATTACATACTCAGTGTATTATGATGTATAAACTCAACTGTAGACAAGGACATAGGCAGTGTAATATGATGTATAGACTAAAGTGTATGATATATAGACTCAACTGTAGACAAGGACATAGGCAGTGTATTATAATATGTATAGACTAAAGTGTAGACAAGAACATACTAAGTGTAATATGATGTATAGACTCAACTGTAGACAAGGACATAGGCAGTGTAATATGATGTATAGACTAAAGTGTAGACAAGAACATACTAAGTGTTATATGATGTATAGACTCAACTGTAGACAAGGACATAGGCAGTGTATTATAATATGTATAGACTAAAGTGTAGACAAGAACATACTAAGTGTAATATGATGTATAGACTCAACTGTAGACAAGGACATAGGCAGTGTAATATGATGTATAGACTAAAGTGTAGACAAGAACATACTAAGTGTTATATGATGTATAGACTCAACTGTAGACAAGGACATAGGCAGTGTATTATAATATGTATAGACTAAAGTGTAGACAAGAACATACTAAGTGTAATATGATGTATAGACTCAACTGTAGACAAGGACATAGGCAGTGTATTACGATATATAGACTCAACTGTGTATTATTACATACTCAGTGTATTATGATGTATAGACTCTACTGTAGACAAGGACATAGGCAGTGTAATATGATTTATAGACTAAAGTGTAGACAAGAAAATACTAAGTGTAATATGATGTATAGACTCAACTGTAGACAAGGACATAGGCAGTGTATTACGATATATAGACTCAACTGTGTATTATTACATACTCAGTGTATTATGATGTATAGATTCTACTGTAGACAAGGACATATGCAGTGTAATATGATGTATAGACTAAAGTGTAGACAAGAACATACTAAGTGTAATATGATGTATAGACTCAACTGTGTATTATTACATACTCAGTGTATTATGATGTATAGACTCTACTGTAGACAAGGACATAGGCAGTGTATTATGATATATAAACTCAACTGTAGATAAGGATAGACTGTAGACAAGAACTACTCAGTGTAATATGAAGTATAGACTCAACTGTGTATTATTACATACTCAGTGTATTATGATGTATAGACTCTACTGTAGACAAGGACATAGACAGTGTAATATGATGTATAGACTAAAGTGTAGAACAGAACATACTATGTGTAATATGATGTATAGACTCAACTGTGTATTATTACATACTCAGTGTATTATGATGTATAGACTCTACTGTAGACAAGGACATAGACAGTGTAATATGATGTATAGACTAAAGTGTAGACAAGAACATACTATGTGTAATATGATGTATAGACTCAACTGTGTATTATTACATACTCAGTGTATTATGATGTATAAACTCAACTGTAGACAAGGACATAGGCAGTGTAATATGATGTATAGACTAAAGTGTATGATATATAGACTCAACTGTAGACAAGGACATAGGCAGTGTATTATAATATGTATAGACTAAAGTGTAGACAAGAACATACTAAGTGTAATATGATGTATAGACTCAACTGTAGACAAGGACATAGGCAGTGTAATATGATGTATAGACTAAAGTGTAGACAAGAACATACTAAGTGTTATATGATGTATAGACTCAACTGTAGACAAGGACATAGGCAGTGTATTATAATATGTATAGACTAAAGTGTAGACAAGAACATACTAAGTGTAATATGATGTATAGACTCAACTGTAGACAAGGACATAGGCAGTGTAATATGATGTATAGACTAAAGTGTAGACAAGAACATACTAAGTGTTATATGATGTATAGACTCAACTGTAGACAAGGACATAGGCAGTGTATTATAATATGTATAGACTAAAGTGTAGACAAGAACATACTAAGTGTAATATGATGTAGAGACTCAACTGTAGACAAGGACATAGGCAGTGTATTACGATATATAGACTCAACTGTGTATTATTACATACTCAGTGTATTATGATGTATAGACTCTATTGTAGACAAGGACATAGGCAGTGTAATATGATTTATAGACTAAAGTGTAGACAAGAAAATACTAAGTGTAATATGATGTATAGACTCAACTGTAGACAAGGACATAGGCAGTGTATTACGATATATAGACTCAACTGTATATTATTTCATACTCAGTGTATTATGATGTATAAACTCTACTGTAGACAAAGACATAGACAATGTAATATGATGTATAGACTAAAGTGTAGACAAGAACATACTAAGTGTAATATGATGTATAGACTCAACTGTAGACAAGGACATAGGCAGTGTAATATGATGTATAGACTAAAGTGTAGACAAGAACATACTAAGTGTTATATGATGTATAAACTCAACTGTAGACAAGGACATAGGCAGTGTATTATAATATGTATAGACTAAAGTGTAGACAAGAACATACTAAGTGTAATATGATGTAGAGACTCAACTGTAGACAAGGACATAGGCAGTGTATTACGATATATAGACTCAACTGTGTATAATTACATACTCAGTGTATTATGATGTATAGACTCTATTGTAGACAAGGACATAGGCAGTGTAATATGATTTATAGACTAAAGTGTAGACAAGAAAATACTAAGTGTAATATGATGTATAGACTCAACTGTAGACAAGGACATAGGCAGTGTATTACGATATATAGACTCAACTGTGTATTATTACATACTCAGTGTATTATGATGTATAGATTCTACTGTAGACAAGGACATAGGCAGTGTAATATGATGTATAGACTAAAGTGTAGACAAGAACATACTAAGTGTAATATGATGTATAGACTCAACTGTGTATTATTACATACTCAGTGTATTATGATGTATAGACTCTACTGTAGACAAGGACATAGGCAGTGTATTATGATATATAAACTCAACTGTAGATAAGGATAGACTGTAGACAAGAACTACTCAGTGTAATATGAAGTATAGACTCAACTGTGTATTATTACATACTCAGTGTATTATGATGTATAGACTCTACTGTAGACAAGGACATAGACAGTGTAATATGATGTATAGACTAAAGTGTAGAACAGAACATACTATGTGTAATATGATGTATAGACTCAACTGTGTATTATTACATACTCAGTGTATTATGATGTATAAACTCAACTGTAGACAAGGACATAGGCAGTGTAATATGATGTATAGACTAAAGTGTAGACAAGAACATACTAAGTGTAATATGATGTATAGACTCAACTGTGTATTATTACATACTCAGTGTATTATGATGTATAGACTCTACTGTAGACAAGGACATAGGCAGTGTATTATGATATATAAACTCAACTGTAGATAAGGATAGACTGTAGACAAGAACTACTCAGTGTAATATGAAGTATAGACTCAACTGTGTATTATTACATACTCAGTGTATTATGATGTATAGACTCTACTGTAGACAAGGACATAGACAGTGTAATATGATGTATAGACTAAAGTGTAGAACAGAACATACTATGTGTAATATGATGTATAGACTCAACTGTGTATTATTACATACTCAGTGTATTATGATGTATAAACTCAACTGTAGACAAGGACATAGGCAGTGTAATATGATGTATAGACTAAAGTGTAGACAAGAACATACTAAGTGTAATATGATGTATAGACTCAACTGTGTATTATTACATACTCAGTGTATTATGATGTATAGACTCTACTGTAGACAAGGACATAGGCAGTGTATTATGATATATAAACTCAACTGTAGATAAGGATAGACTGTAGACAAGAACTACTCAGTGTAATATGAAGTATAGACTCAACTGTGTATTATTACATACTCAGTGTATTATGATGTATAGACTCTACTGTAGACAAGGACATAGACAGTGTAATATGATGTATAGACTAAAGTGTAGACAAGAACATACTATGTGTAATATGATGTATAGACTCAACTGTGTATTATTACATACTCAGTGTATTATGATGTATAAACTCAACTGTAGACAAGGACATAGGCAGTGTAATATGATGTATAGACTAAAGTGTAGACAAGAACATACTAAGTGTTATATGATGTATAGACTACACTGTAGACAAGGACATAGGCAGTGTATTATAATATGTATAGACTAAAGTGTAGACAAGAACATACTAAGTGTAATATGATGTAGAGACTCAACTGTAGACAAGGACATAGGCAGTGTATTACGATATATAGACTCAACTGTGTATTATTACATACTCAGTGTATTATGATGTATAGACTCTATTGTAGACAAGGACATAGGCAGTGTAATATGATTTATAGACTAAAGTGTAGACAAGAAAATACTAAGTGTAATATGATGTGTAGACTCAACTGTAGACAAGGACATAGGCAGTGTATTACGATATATAGACTCAACTGTGTATTATTACATACTCAGTGTATTATGATGTATAGATTCTACTGTAGACAAGGACATAGGCAGTGTAATATGATGTATAGACTAAAGTGTAGACAAGAACATACTAAGTGTAATATGATGTATAGACTCAACTGTGTATTATTACATACTCAGTGTATTATGATGTATAGACTCTACTGTAGACAAGGACATAGGCAGTGTATTATGATATATAGACTCAACTGTATATTATTTCATACTCAGTGTATTATGATGTATAAACTCTACTGTAGACAAAGACATAGACAATGTAATATGATGTATAGACTAAAGTGTATGATATATAGACTCAACTGTAGACAAGGACATAGGCAGTGTATTATAATATGTATAGACTAAAGTGTAGACAAGAACATACTAAGTGTAATATGATGTATAGACTCAACTGTAGACAAGGACATAGGCAGTGTATTACGATATATAGATTCTACTGTGTATTATTACATACTCAGTGTATTATGATGTATAGACTCTACTGTAGACAAGGACATAGGCAGTGTAATATGATGTATAGACTAAAGTGTAGACAAGAACATACTAAGTGTAATATGATGTATAGACTCAACTGTAGACAAGGACATAGGCAGTGTAATATGATGTATAGACTAAAGTGTAGACAAGAACATACTAAGTGTTATATGATGTATAGACTCAACTGTGTATTATAAGATACTCAGTAAATAATGATGTATAGAATTAACTGTAGACAAAGACATAGGCAGTGTATTATGATATTTAAACTCAACTGTAGATAAGGAAACACTGAACACAAGAACTACTCAATGTAATATGAAGTATAGACTCAACTGTGTATTATTACATACTCAGTGTATTATGATGTTTAGATTCTACTGTAGATAAGGACATAGGCAGTGTAATTTTATGTATAGACTAAAGTGTAGACAAGAACATACTAAGTGTAATATGATGTATAGACTCAACTGTAGACAAGGACATAGACAATGTAATATGATGTATAGACTAAAGTGTATGATATATAGACTCAACTGTAGACAAGGACATAGGCAGTGTATTATAATATGTATAGACTAAAGTGTAGACAAGAACATACTAAGTGTAATATGATGTATAGACTCAACTGTAGACAAGGACATAGGCAGTGTATTATAATATGTATAGACTAAAGTGTAGACAAGAACATACTAAGTGTAATATGATATATAGACTCAACTGTAGACAAGGACATAGGCAGTGTAATATGATGTATAGACTAAAGTGTAGACAAGAACATACTAAGTGTTATATGATGTATAGACTCAACTGTAGACAAGGACATAGGCAGTGTATTATAATATGTATAGACTAAAGTGTAGACAAGAACATACTAAGTGTAATATGATGTATAGACTCAACTGTAGACAAGGACATAGGCAGTGTATTACGATATATAGACTCAACTGTGTATTATTACATACTCAGTGTATTATGATGTATAGACTCTACTGTAGACAAGGACATAGGCAGTGTATTATGATTTTTAGACTAAAGTGTAGACAAGAAAATACTAAGTGTAATATGATGTATAGACTCAACTGTAGACAAGGACATAGGCAGTGTATTACGATATATAGACTCAACTGTGTATTATTACATACTCAGTGTATTATGATGTATAGATTCTACTGTAGACAAGGACACAGGCAGTGTAATATGATGTATTGACTAAAGTGTAGACAAGAACATACTAAGTGTAATATGATGTATAGACTCAACTGTGTATTATTACATACTCAGTGTATTATGATGTAT
This sequence comes from Drosophila anceps, assembly GCA_035045945.1. Taxonomy (NCBI): domain Eukaryota; kingdom Metazoa; phylum Arthropoda; class Insecta; order Diptera; family Drosophilidae; genus Drosophila; species Drosophila anceps. The sequence continues at coordinate 11,163,154 of JAWNON010000004.1, forward strand.
AGACTCTACTGTAGACAAGGACATAGGCAGTGTATTATGATATATAAACTCAACTGTAGATAAGGATAGACTGTAGACAAGAACTACTCAGTGTTATATGAAGTATAGACTCAACTGTGTATTATTACATACTCAGTGTATTATGATGTATAGACTCTACTGTAGACAAGGACATAGACAGTGTAATATGATGTATAGACTAAAGTGTAGACAAGAACATACTATGTGTAATATGATGTATAGACTCAACTGTGTATTATTACATACTCAGTGTATTATGATGTATAAACTCAACTGTAGACAAGGACATAGGCAGTGTAATATGATGTATAGACTAAAGTGTATGATATATAGACTCAACTGTAGACAAGGACATAGGCAGTGTATTATAATATGTATAGACTAAAGTGTAGACAAGAACATACTAAGTGTAATATGATGTATAGACTCAACTGTAGACAAGGACATAGGCAGTGTAATATGATGTATAGACTAAAGTGTAGACAAGAACATACTAAGTGTTATATGATGTATAGACTCAACTGTAGACAAGGATATAGGCAGTGTATTATAATATGTATAGACTAAAGTGTAGACAAGAACATACTAAGTGTAATATGATGTATAGACTCAACTGTAGACATGGACATAGGCAGTGTAATATGATGTATAGACTAAAGTGTAGACAAGAACATACTAAGTGTTATATGATGTATAGACTCAACTGTAGACAAGGACATAGGCAGTGTATTATAATATGTATAGACTAAAGTGTAGACAAGAACATACTAAGTGTAATATGATGTATAGACTCAACTGTAGACAAGGACATAGGCAGTGTAATATGATGTATAGACTAAAGTGTAGACAAGAACATACTAAGTGTTATATGATGTATAGACTCAACTGTAGACAAGGACATAGGCAGTGTATTATAATATGTATAGACTAAAGTGTAGACAAGAACATACTAAGTGTAATATGATGTATAGACTCAACTGTAGACAAGGACATAGGCAGTGTATTACGATATATAGACTCAACTGTGTATTATTACATACTCAGTGTATTATGATGTATAGACTCTACTGTAGACAAGGACATAGGCAGTGTAATATGATGTATAGACTAAAGTGTAGACAAGAACATACTAAGTGTAATATGATGTATAGACTCAACTGTAGACAAGGACATAGGCAGTGTAATATGATGTATAGACTAAAGTGTAGACAAGAACATACTAAGTGTTATATGATGTATAGACTCAACTGTAGACAAGGACATAGGCAGTGTATTATAATATGTATAGACTAAAGTGTAGACAAGAACATACTAAGTGTAATATGATGTAGAGACTCAACTGTAGACAAGGACATAGGCAGTGTATTACGATATATAGACTCAACTGTGTATTATTACATACTCAGTGTATTATGATGTATAGACTCTATTGTAGACAAGGACATAGGCAGTGTAATATGATTTATAGACTAAAGTGTAGACAAGAAAATACTAAGTGTAATATGATGTATAGACTCAACTGTAGACAAGGACATAGGCAGTGTATTACGATATATAGACTCAACTGTATATTATTTCATACTCAGTGTATTATGATGTATAAACTCTACTGTAGACAAAGACATAGACAATGTAATATGATGTATAGACTAAAGTGTAGACAAGAACATACTAAGTGTAATATGATGTATAGACTCAACTGTAGACAAGGACATAGGCAGTGTAATATGATGTATAGACTAAAGTGTAGACAAGAACATACTAAGTGTTATATGATGTATAGACTCAACTGTAGACAAGGACATAGGCAGTGTATTATAATATGTATAGACTAAAGTGTAGACAAGAACATACTAAGTGTAATATGATGTAGAGACTCAACTGTAGACAAGGACATAGGCAGTGTATTACGATATATAGACTCAACTGTGTATTATTACATACTCAGTGTATTATGATGTATAGACTCTATTGTAGACAAGGACATAGGCAGTGTAATATGATTTATAGACTAAAGTGTAGACAAGAAAATACTAAGTGTAATATGATGTATAGACTCAACTGTAGACAAGGACATAGGCAGTGTATTACGATATATAGACTCAACTGTGTATTATTACATACTCAGTGTATTATGATGTATAGATTCTACTGTAGACAAGGACATAGGCAGTGTAATATGATGTATAGACTAAAGTGTAGACAAGAACATACTAAGTGTAATATGATGTATAGACTCAACTGTGTATTATTACATACTCAGTGTATTATGATGTATAGACTCTACTGTAGACAAGGACATAGACAGTGTAATATGATGTATAGACTAAAGTGTAGAACAGAACATACTATGTGTAATATGATGTATAGACTCAACTGTGTATTATTACATACTCAGTGTATTATGATGTATAGACTCTACTGTAGACAAGGACATAGACAGTGTAATATGATGTATAGACTAAAGTGTAGACAAGAACATACTATGTGTAATATGATGTATAGACTCAACTGTGTATTATTACATACTCAGTGTATTATGATGTATAAACTCAACTGTAGACAAGGACATAGGCAGTGTAATATGATGTATAGACTAAAGTGTATGATATATAGACTCAACTGTAGACAAGGACATAGGCAGTGTATTATAATATGTATAGACTAAAGTGTAGACAAGAACATACTAAGTGTAATATGATGTATAGACTCAACTGTAGACAAGGACATAGGCAGTGTAATATGATGTATAGACTAAAGTGTAGACAAGAACATACTAAGTGTTATATGATGTATAGACTCAACTGTAGACAAGGACATAGGCAGTGTATTATAATATGTATAGACTAAAGTGTAGACAAGAACATACTAAGTGTAATATGATGTATAGACTCAACTGTAGACAAGGACATAGGCAGTGTAATATGATGTATAGACTAAAGTGTAGACAAGAACATACTAAGTGTTATATGATGTATAGACTCAACTGTAGACAAGGACATAGGCAGTGTATTATAATATGTATAGACTAAAGTGTAGACAAGAACATACTAAGTGTAATATGATGTATAGACTCAACTGTAGACAAGGACATAGGCAGTGTATTACGATATATAGACTCAACTGTGTATTATTACATACTCAGTGTATTATGATGTATAGACTCTACTGTAGACAAGGACATAGGCAGTGTAATATGATGTATAGACTAAAGTGTAGACAAGAACATACTAAGTGTAATATGATGTATAGACTCAACTGTAGACAAGGACATAGGCAGTGTAATATGATGTATAGACTAAAGTGTAGACAAGAACATACTAAGTGTTATATGATGTATAGACTCAACTGTAGACAAGGACATAGGCAGTGTATTATAATATGTATAGACTAAAGTGTAGACAAGAACATACTAAGTGTAATATGATGTAGAGACTCAACTGTAGACAAGGACATAGGCAGTGTATTACGATATATAGACTCAACTGTGTATTATTACATACTCAGTGTATTATGATGTATAGACTCTATTGTAGACAAAGACATAGACAATGTAATATGATGTATAGACTAAAGTGTAGACAAGAACATACTAAGTGTAATATGATGTATAGACTCAACTGTAGACAAGGACATAGGCAGTGTATTACGATATATAGACTCAACTGTGTATTATTACATACTCAGTGTATTATGATGTATAGACTCTACTGTAGACAAGGACATAGGCAGTGTAATATGATTTATAGACTAAAGTGTAGACAAGAAAATACTAAGTGTAATATGATGTATAGACTCAACTGTAGACAACGACATAGGCAGTGTATTACGATATATAGACTCAACTGTGTATTATTACATACTCAGTGTATTATGATGTATAGATTCTACTGTAGACAAGGACATAGGCAGTGTAATATGATGTATAGATTAAAGTGTAGACAAGAACATACTAAGTGTAATATGATGTATAGACTCAACTGTGTATTATTACATACTCAGTGTATTATGATGTATAGACTCTACTGTAGACAAGGACATAGGCAGTGTATTATGATATATAAGCTCAACTGTAGATAAGGATAGACTGTAGACAAGAACTACTCAGTGTAATATGAAGTATAGACTCAACTGTGTATTATTACATACTCAGTGTATTATGATGTATAGACTCTACTGTAGACAAGGACATAGACAGTGTAATATGATGTATAGACTAAAGTGTAGAACAGAACATACTATGTGTAATATGATTTATAGACTCAACTGTGTATTATTACATACTCAGTGTATTATGATGTATAGACTCTACTGTAGACAAGGACATAGACAGTGTAATATGATGTATTGACTAAAGTGTAGACAAGAACATACTATGTGTAATATGATGTATAGACTCAACTGTGTATTATTACATACTCAGTGTATTATGATGTATAAACTCAACTGTAGACAAGGACATAGGCAGTGTAATATGATGTATAGACTAAAGTGTATGATATATAGACTTAACTGTAGACAAGGACATAGGCAGTGTATTATAATATGTATAGACTAAAGTGTAGACAAGAACATACTAAGTGTAATATGATGTATAGACTCAACTGTAGACAAGGACATAGGCAGTGTAATATGATGTATAGACTAAAGTGTAGACAAGAACATACTAAGTGTTATATGATGTATAGACTCAACTGTAGACAAGGACATAGGCAATGTATTATAATATGTATAGACTAAAGTGTAGACAAGAACATACTAAGTGTAATATGATGTATAGACTCAACTGTAGACAAGGACATAGGCAGTGTAATATGATGTATAGACTAAAGTGTAGACAAGAACATACTAAGTGTTATATGATGTATAGACTCAACTGTGTATTATAAGATACTCAGTAAATAATGATGTATAGAATTAACTGTAGACAAAGACATAGGACGTGTATTATGATATTTAAACTCAACTGTAGATAAGGAAAGACTGTAGACAAGAACTACTCAGTGTAATATGAAGTATAGACTCAACTGTGTATTATTACGTCCTCAGTGTATTATGATGTTTAGACTCTACTGTAGACAAGGACATAGGCAGTGTTATATGATGTATAGACTAAAGTGTATGATATATAGACTCAACTGTAGACAAGAACATACTCAGTGTAATATGATGTATAGACTCAACTGTAGACAAGGACATAGGCAGTGTATTACGATATATAGACTCAACTGTATATTATTACATACTCAGTGTATTATGATGTATAGACTCTACTGTAGACAAGGACATAGGCAGTGTAATATGATGTATAGACTAAAGTGTAGATAAGAAAATACTAAGTGTAATATGATGTATAGACTCAACTGTAGACAAGGACATAGGCAGTGTATTACGATATATAGACTCAACTGTGTATTATTACATACTCAGTGTATTATGATGTATAGACTCTACTGTAGACAAGGACATAGGCAGTGTAATATGATGTATAGACTAAAGTGTAGACAAGAACATACTAAGTGTTATATGATGTATAGACTCAACTGTGTATTATAAGATACTCAGTAAATAATGATGTATAGAATTAACTGTAGACAAAGACATAGGCAGTGTATTATGATATTTAAACTTAACTGTAGATAAGGAAAGACTGTGGACAAGAACTACTCAGTGTAATATGAAGTATAGACTCAACTGTGTATTATTACATACTCAGTGTATTATGATGTTTAGACTCTACTGTAGACAAGGACATATGCAGTGTAATTTGATGTATAGACTAAAGTGTAGACAAGAACATACTAAGTGTAATATGATGTATAGACTCAACTGTAGACAAGGACATAGGCAGTGTATTACGATATATAGACTCAACTGTATATTATTTCATACTCAGTGTATTATGATGTATAGACTCTACTGTAGACAAAGACATAGACAATGTGATATGATGTATAGACTAAAGTGTATGATATATAGACTCAACTGTAGACAAGGACATAGGCAGTGTATTATAATATGTATAGACTAAAGTGTAGACAAGAACATACTAAGTGTAATATGAAGTATAGACTCAACTGTGTATTATTACATACTCAGTGTATTATGATGTTTAGACTCTACTGTAGACAAGGACATAGGCAGTGTAATTTGATGTATAGACTAAAGTGTAGACAAGAACATACTAAGTGTAATATGATGTATAGACTCAACTGTAGACAAGGACATAGGCAGTGTATTACGATATATAGACTCAACTGTATATTATTTCATACTCAGTGTATTATGATGTATAGACTCTACTGTAGACAAAGACATAGACAATGTAATATGATGTATAGACTAAAGTGTATGATATATAGACTCAACTGTAGACAAGGACATAGGCAGTGTATTATAATATGTATAGACTAAAGTGTAGACAAGAACATACTAAGTGTAATATGATGTATAGACTTAACTGTAGACAAGGACATAGGCAGTGTATTACGATATATAGACTCAACTGTGTATTATTACATACTCAGTGTATTATGATGTATAGACTCTACTGTAGACAAGGACATAGACAGTGTAATATGATGTATAGACTAAAGTGTAGACAAGAACATACTAAGTGTAATATGATGTATAGACTCAACTGTAGACAAGGACATAGGCAGTGTAATATGATGTATAGACTAAAGTGTAGACAAGAACATACTAAGTGTTATATGATGTATAGACTCAACTGTGTATTATAAGATACTCAGTAAATAATGATGTATAGAATTAACTGTAGACAAAGACATAGGCAGTGTATTATGATATTTAAACTTAACTGTAGATAAGGAAAGACTGTGGACAAGAACTACTCAGTGTAATATGAAGTATAGACTCAACTGTGTATTATTACATACTCAGTGTATTATGATGTTTAGACTCTACTGTAGACAAGGACATAGGCAGTGTAATTTGATGTATAGACTAAAGTGTAGACAAGAACATACTAAGTGTAATATGATGTATAGACTCAACTGTAGACAAGGACATAGGCAGTGTATTACGATATATAGACTCAACTGTGTATTATTACATACTCAGTGTATTATGATGTATAGACTCTACTGTAGACAAGGACATAGGCAGTGTAATATGATGTATAGACTAAAGTGTAGACAAGAACATACTAAGTGTAATATGATGTATAGACTCAACTGTAGACAAGGACATAGGCAGTGTAATATGATGTATAGACTAAAGTGTAGACAAGAACATACTAAGTGTTATATGATGTATAGACTCAACTGTAGACAAGGACATAGGCAGTGTATTATAATATGTATAGACTAAAGTGTAGACAAGAACATACTAAGTGTAATATGATGTAGAGACTCAACTGTAGACAAGGACATAGGCAGTGTATTACGATATATAGACTCAACTGTGTATTATTACATACTCAGTGTATTATGATGTATAGACTCTATTGTAGACAAAGACATAGACAATGTAATATGATGTATAGACTAAAGTGTAGACAAGAACATACTAAGTGTAATATGATGTATAGACTCAACTGTAGACAAGGACATAGGCAGTGTATTACGATATATAGACTCAACTGTGTATTATTACATACTCAGTGTATTATGATGTATAGACTCTACTGTAGACAAGGACATAGGCAGTGTAATATGATTTATAGACTAAAGTGTAGACAAGAAAATACTAAGTGTAATATGATGTATAGACTCAACTGTAGACAACGACATAGGCAGTGTATTACGATATATAGACTCAACTGTGTATTATTACATACTCAGTGTATTATGATGTATAGATTCTACTGTAGACAAGGACATAGGCAGTGTAATATGATGTATAGATTAAAGTGTAGACAAGAACATACTAAGTGTAATATGATGTATAGACTCAACTGTGTATTATTACATACTCAGTGTATTATGATGTATAGACTCTACTGTAGACAAGGACATAGGCAGTGTATTATGATATATAAGCTCAACTGTAGATAAGGATAGACTGTAGACAAGAACTACTCAGTGTAATATGAAGTATAGACTCAACTGTGTATTATTACATACTCAGTGTATTATGATGTATAGACTCTACTGTAGACAAGGACATAGACAGTGTAATATGATGTATAGACTAAAGTGTAGAACAGAACATACTATGTGTAATATGATTTATAGACTCAACTGTGTATTATTACATACTCAGTGTATTATGATGTATAGACTCTACTGTAGACAAGGACATAGACAGTGTAATATGATGTATTGACTAAAGTGTAGACAAGAACATACTATGTGTAATATGATGTATAGACTCAACTGTGTATTATTACATACTCAGTGTATTATGATGTATAAACTCAACTGTAGACAAGGACATAGGCAGTGTAATATGATGTATAGACTAAAGTGTATGATATATAGACTTAACTGTAGACAAGGACATAGGCAGTGTATTATAATATGTATAGACTAAAGTGTAGACAAGAACATACTAAGTGTAATATGATGTATAGACTCAACTGTAGACAAGGACATAGGCAGTGTAATATGATGTATAGACTAAAGTGTAGACAAGAACATACTAAGTGTTATATGATGTATAGACTCAACTGTAGACAAGGACATAGGCAATGTATTATAATATGTATAGACTAAAGTGTAGACAAGAACATACTAAGTGTAATATGATGTATAGACTCAACTGTAGACAAGGACATAGGCAGTGTAATATGATGTATAGACTAAAGTGTAGACAAGAACATACTAAGTGTTATATGATGTATAGACTCAACTGTGTATTATAAGATACTCAGTAAATAATGATGTATAGAATTAACTGTAGACAAAGACATAGGACGTGTATTATGATATTTAAACTCAACTGTAGATAAGGAAAGACTGTAGACAAGAACTACTCAGTGTAATATGAAGTATAGACTCAACTGTGTATTATTACGTCCTCAGTGTATTATGATGTTTAGACTCTACTGTAGACAAGGACATAGGCAGTGTTATATGATGTATAGACTAAAGTGTATGATATATAGACTCAACTGTAGACAAGAACATACTCAGTGTAATATGATGTATAGACTCAACTGTAGACAAGGACATAGGCAGTGTATTACGATATATAGACTCAACTGTATATTATTACATACTCAGTGTATTATGATGTATAGACTCTACTGTAGACAAGGACATAGGCAGTGTAATATGATGTATAGACTAAAGTGTAGATAAGAAAATACTAAGTGTAATATGATGTATAGACTCAACTGTAGACAAGGACATAGGCAGTGTATTACGATATATAGACTCAACTGTGTATTATTACATACTCAGTGTATTATGATGTATAGACTCTACTGTAGACAAGGACATAGGCAGTGTAATATGATGTATAGACTAAAGTGTAGACAAGAACATACTAAGTGTTATATGATGTATAGACTCAACTGTGTATTATAAGATACTCAGTAAATAATGATGTATAGAATTAACTGTAGACAAAGACATAGGCAGTGTATTATGATATTTAAACTTAACTGTAGATAAGGAAAGACTGTGGACAAGAACTACTCAGTGTAATATGAAGTATAGACTCAACTGTGTATTATTACATACTCAGTGTATTATGATGTTTAGACTCTACTGTAGACAAGGACATATGCAGTGTAATTTGATGTATAGACTAAAGTGTAGACAAGAACATACTAAGTGTAATATGATGTATAGACTCAACTGTAGACAAGGACATAGGCAGTGTATTACGATATATAGACTCAACTGTATATTATTTCATACTCAGTGTATTATGATGTATAGACTCTACTGTAGACAAAGACATAGACAATGTGATATGATGTATAGACTAAAGTGTATGATATATAGACTCAACTGTAGACAAGGACATAGGCAGTGTATTATAATATGTATAGACTAAAGTGTAGACAAGAACATACTAAGTGTAATATGAAGTATAGACTCAACTGTGTATTATTACATACTCAGTGTATTATGATGTTTAGACTCTACTGTAGACAAGGACATAGGCAGTGTAATTTGATGTATAGACTAAAGTGTAGACAAGAACATACTAAGTGTAATATGATGTATAGACTCAACTGTAGACAAGGACATAGGCAGTGTATTACGATATATAGACTCAACTGTATATTATTTCATACTCAGTGTATTATGATGTATAGACTCTACTGTAGACAAAGACATAGACAATGTAATATGATGTATAGACTAAAGTGTATGATATATAGACTCAACTGTAGACAAGGACATAGGCAGTGTATTATAATATGTATAGACTAAAGTGTAGACAAGAACATACTAAGTGTAATATGATGTATAGACTTAACTGTAGACAAGGACATAGGCAGTGTATTACGATATATAGACTCAACTGTGTATTATTACATACTCAGTGTATTATGATGTATAGACTCTACTGTAGACAAGGACATAGACAGTGTAATATGATGTATAGACTAAAGTGTAGACAAGAACATACTAAGTGTAATATGATGTATAGACTCAACTGTAGACAAGGACATAGGCAGTGTAATATGATGTATAGACTAAAGTGTAGACAAGAACATACTAAGTGTTATATGATGTATAGACTCAACTGTGTATTATAAGATACTCAGTAAATAATGATGTATAGAATTAACTGTAGACAAAGACATAGGCAGTGTATTATGATATTTAAACTTAACTGTAGATAAGGAAAGACTGTGGACAAGAACTACTCAGTGTAATATGAAGTATAGACTCAACTGTGTATTATTACATACTCAGTGTATTATGATGTTTAGACTCTACTGTAGACAAGGACATAGGCAGTGTAATTTGATGTATAGACTAAAGTGTAGACAAGAACATACTAAGTGTAATATGATGTATAGACTCAACTGTAGACAAGGACATAGGCAGTGTATTACGATATATAGACTCAACTGTATATTATTTCATACTCAGTGTATTATGATGTATAGACTCTACTGTAGACAAAGACATAGACAATGTAATATGATGTATAGACTAAAGTGTATGATATATAGACTCAACTGTAGACAAGGACATAGGCAGTGTATTATAATATGTATAGACTAAAGTGTAGACAAGAACATACTCAGTGTAATATGATGCATAGACTCAACTGTAGACAAGGACATAGGCAGTGTATTACGATATATAGACTCAACTGTGTATTATTACATACTCAGTGTATTATGATGTATAGACTCTACTGTAGACAAGGACATAGGCGGTGTAATATGATGTATAGACTAAAGTGTAGACAAGAACATACTAAGTGTAATATGATGTATAGACTCAACTGTAGACAAGGACATAGGCAGTGTAATATGATGTATAGACTAAAGTGTAGACAAGAACATACTAAGTGTTATATGATGTATAGACTCAACTGTGTATTATAAGATACTCAGTAAATAATTATGTATAGAATTAACTGTAGACAAAGACATAGGCAGTGTATTATGATATTTAAACTCAACTGTAGATAAGGAAAGACTGTAGACAAGAACTACTCAATGTAATATGAAGTATAGACTCAACTGTGTATTATTACATACTCAGTGTATTATGATGTTTAGACTCTACTGTAGATAAGGACATAGGCAGTGTAATTTTATGTATAGACTAAAGTGTAGACAAGAACATACTAAGTGTAATATGATGTATAGACTCAACTGTAGACAAGGACATAGACAATGTTATATGATGTATAGACTAAAGTGTATGATATATAGACTCAACTGTAGACAAGGACATAGGCAGTGTATTATAATATGTATAGACTAAAGTGTAGACAAGAACATACTCAGTGTAATATGATGCATAGACTCAACTGTAGACAAGGACATAGGCAGTGTATTACGATATATAGACTCAACTGTGTATTATTACATACTCAGTGTATTATGATGTATAGACTCTACTGTAGACAAGGACATAGGCGGTGTAATATGATGTATAGACTAAAGTGTAGACAAGAACATACTAAGTGTAATATGATGTATAGACTCAACTGTAGACAAGGACATAGGCAGTGTAATATGATGTATAGACTAAAGTGTAGACAAGAACATACTAAGTGTTATATGATGTATAGACTCAACTGTGTATTATAAGATACTCAGTAAATAATTATGTATAGAATTAACTGTAGACAAAGACATAGGCAGTGTATTATGATATTTAAACTCAACTGTAGATAAGGAAAGACTGTAGACAAGAACTACTCAATGTAATATGAAGTATAGACTCAACTGTGTATTATTACATACTCAGTGTATTATGATGTTTAGACTCTACTGTAGATAAGGACATAGGCAGTGTAATTTTATGTATAGACTAAAGTGTAGACAAGAACATACTAAGTGTAATATGATGTATAGACTCAACTGTAGACAAGGACATAGACAATGTTATATGATGTATAGACTAAAGTGTATGATATATAGACTCAACTGTAGACAAGGACATAGGCAGTGTATTATAATATGTATAGACTAAAGTGTAGACAAGAACATACTCAGTGTAATATGATGTATAGACTCAACTGTAGACAAGGACATAGGCAGTGTATTACGATATATAGACTCAACTGTGTATTATTACATACTCAGTGTATTATGATGTATAGACTCTACTGTAGACAAGGACATAGGCAGTGTAATATGATGTATAGACTAAAGTGTAGACAAGAACATACTAAGTGTAATATGATGTATAGACTCAACTGTAGACAAGGACATAGGCAGTGTAATATGATGTATAGACTAAAGTGTAGACAAGAACATACTAAGTGTTATATGATGTATAGACTCTACTGTAGACAAGGACATGGGCAGTGTAATATGATTTATTGACTAAAGTGTAGACAAGAAAATACTAAGTGTAATATGATGTATAGACTCAACTGTAGACAAGGACATAGGCAGTGTATTACGATATATAGACTCAACTGTGTATTATTACATACTCAGTGTATTATGATGTATAGACTCTACTGTAGACAAGGACATAGGCAGTGTAATATGATGTATAGACTAAAGTGTAGACAAGAACATACTAAGTGTAATATGATGTATAGACTCAACTGTAGACAAGGACATAGGCAGTGTAATATGATGTATAGACTGAAGTGTAGACAAGAACATACTAAGTGTAATATTATGTATAGACTCAACTGTAGACAAGGACATAGGCAGTGTAATATGATGTATAGACTAAAGTGTAGACAAGAACATACTAAGTGTTATATGATGTATAGACTCAACTGTGTATTATAAGATACTCAGTAAATAATGATGTATAGAATTAACTGTAGACAAAGACATAGGCAGTGTATTATGATATTTAAACTCAACTGTAGATAAGGAAAGACTGTAGACAAGAACTACTCAGTGTAATATGAAGTATAGACTCAACTGTGTATTATTACATACTCAGTGTATTATGATGTTTAGACTCTACTGTAGACAAGGACATAGGCAGTGTAATTTGATGTATAGACTAAAGTGTAGACAAGAACATACTACGTGTAATATGATGTATAGACTCAACTGTAGACAAGGACATAGGCAGTGTATTACGATATATAGACTCAACTATGTTTTATTACATACTCAGTGTATTATGATGTATAGACTCTACTGTAGACAAGGACATAGGCAGTGTAATATGATGTATAGACTAAAGTGTAGACAAGAACATACTAAGTGTAATATGATGTATAGACTCAACTGTAGACAAGGACATAGGCAGTGTATTACGATATATAGACTCAACTGTGTATTATTACATACTCAGTGTATTATGATGTATAGACTCTACTGTAGACAAGGACATAGACAGTGTAATATGATGTATAGACTAAAGTGTAGACAAGAATATACTAATGTATAGACTCAACTGTAGACAAGGACATAGGCAGTGTAATATGATGTATAGACTAAAGTGTAGACAAGAACATACTAAGTGTAATATGATGTATAGACTCAACTGTAGACAAGGACATAGGCAGTGTAATATGATGTATAGACTAAAGTGTAGACAAGAACATACTAAGTGTTATATGATGTATAGACTCAACTGTAGACAAGGACATAGGCAGTGTATTATAATATGTATAGACTAAAGTGTAGACAAGAACATACTAAGTGTAATATGATGTATAGACTCAACTGTAGACAAGGCAGTGTATTACGATATATAGACTCAACTGTGTATTATTACATACTCAGTGTATTATGATGTATCGACTCTACTGTAGACAAGGACATAGGCAGTGTATTATGATATATAAACTCAACTGTAGAAAAGGATAGACTGTAGACAAGAACTAATCAGTGTAATATGAAGTATAGACTCAACTGTGTATTATTACATACTCAGTGTATTATGATGTATAGACTCTACTGTAGACAAGGACATAGGCAGTGTATTACGATATATAGACTCAACTGTGTATTATTACATACTCAGTGTATTATGATGTATAGACTCTACTGTAGACAAGGACATAGACAGTGTAATATGATGTATAGACTAAAGTGTAGAACAGAACATACCATGTGTAATATGATGTATAGACTCAACTGTGTATTATTACATACTCAGTGTATTATGATGTATAGACTCTACTGTAGACAAGGACATAGACAGTGTAATATGATGTATAGACTAAAGTGTAGAACAGAACATACTATGTGTAATATGATGTATAGACTCAACTGTGTATTATTACATACTCAGTGTATTATGATGTATAGACTCTACTGTAGACAAGGACATAGGCAGTGTAATATGATGTATAGACTAAAGTGTAGACAAGACAATACTAAGTGTAATATGATGTATAGACTCAACTGTAGACAAGGACATAGGCAGTGTATTACGATATATAGACTCAACTGTGTATTATTACATACTCAGTGTATTATGATGTTTAGACTCTACTGTAGACAAGGACATAGGCAGTGTAATTTGATGTATAGACTAAAGTGTAGACAAGAACATACTAAGTGTAATATGATGTATAGACTCAACTGTAGACAAGGACATAGGCAGTGTTATATGATGTATAGACAAAGTGTAGACAAGAACATACTAAGTGCAATATGATGTATAGACTCAACTGTGTATTATTAGATACTAAAATAATAAATAATGATGTATAGACTTAACTGTAGACAAAAACATAGGCAGTGTATTATAATATATAAACTCAACTGTAGATAAGGATAGACTGTAGACAAGAACTACTCAGTGTAATATGAAGTATAGACTCAACTGTGTAATATTACATACTCAGTGTATTATGATGTTAAGACTCTACTGTAGACAAGGACATAGGCAGTGTAATTTGATGTATAGACTAAAGTGTAGACAAGAACATACTAAGTGTAATATGATGTATAGACTCAACTGTAGACAAGGACATAGGCAGTGTTATATGATGTATAGACTAAAGTGTATGATATATAGACTCAACTGTAGACAAGAACATACTCAGTGTAATATGATGTATAGACTCAACTGTAGACAAGGACATAGGCAGTGTATTACGATATATAGACTCAACTGTGTATTATTACATACTCAGTGTACTATGATGTATAGACTCAACTGTAGACAAGGACATAGGCAGTGTTATATGATGTATAGACTAAAGTGTATGATATATAGACTCAACTGTAGACAAGAACATACTCAGTGTAATATGATGTATAGACTCAACTGTAGACAAGGACATAGGCAGTGTATTACGATATATAGACTCAACTGTGTATTATTACATACTCAGTGTACTATGATGTATAGACTCTACTGTAGACAAGGACATAGGCAGTGTAATATGATGTATAGACTAAAGTGTAGACAAGAACATACTAAGTGTAATATGATGTATAGACTCAACTGTAGGCAAGGACATAGGCAGTGTAATATGATGTATAGACTAAAGTGTAGACAAGAACATACTAAGTGTTATATGATGTATAGACTCAACTGTGTATTATAAGATACTCAGTAAATAATGATGTATAGAATTAACTGTAGACAAAGACATAGGCAGTGTATTATGATATTTAAACTCAACTGTAGATAAGGAAAGACTGTAGACAAGAACTACTCAGTGTAATATGAAGTATAGACTCAACTGTGTATTATTACATACTCAGTGTATTATGATGTTTAGACTCTACTGTAGACAAGGACATAGGCAGTGTAATTTGATGTATAGACTAAAGTGTAGACAAGAACATACTAAGTGTAATATGATGTATAGACTCAACTGTAGACAAGGACATAGGCAGTGTATTACGATATATAGACTCAACTGTATATTATTTCATACTCAGTGTATTATTATGTATAGACTCTACTGTAGACAAAGACATAGACAATGTTATATGATGTATAGACTAAAGTGTATGATATATAGACTCAACTGTAGACAAGGACATAGGCAGTGTATTACGATATATAGACTCAACTGTGTATTATTACATACTCAGTGTATTATGATGTATAGACTCTACTGTAGACAAGGACATAGACAGTGTAATATGATGTATAGACTAAAGTGTAGACAAGAACAAACTATGTGTAATATGATGTATAGACTCAACTGTGTATTATTACATACTTAGTGTATTATGATGTATAGACTCTACTGTAGACAAGGACATAGGCAGTGTATTATGATATATAAACTCAACTGTAGATAAGGATAGACTGTAGACAAGAACTACTCAGTGTAATATGAAGTATAGACTCAACTGTGTATTATTACACACTCAGTGTATTATGATGTATAGACTCAACTGTAGAGAAGGACATAGGCAGTGTATTACGATATATAGACTCAACTGTGTATTATTACATACTCAGTGTATTATGATGTATCGACTCTACCGTAGACAAGGACATAGGCAGTGTATTATGATATATAAACTCAACTGTAGAAAAGGATAGACTGTAGACAAGAACTAATCAGTGTAATATGAAGTATAGACTCAACTGTGTATTATTACATACTCAGTGTATTATGATGTATAGACTCTACTGTAGACAAGGACATAGACAGTGTAATATGATGTATAGACTAAAGTGTAGACAAGAACATACTATGTGTAATATGATGTATAGACTCAACTGTAGACAAGGACATAGGCAGTGTTATATGATGTATAGACTAAAGTGTATGATATATAGACTCAACTGTAGACAAGAACATACTCAGTGTAATATGATGTATAGACTCAACTGTAGACAAGGACATAGGCAGTGTATTACGATATATAGACTCAACTGTGTATTATTACATACTCAGTGTACTATGATGTATAGACTCAAATGTAGACAAGGACATAGGCAGTGTAATATGATGTATAGACAAAGTGTAGACAAGAACATACTAAGTGCAATATGATGTATAGACTCAACTGTGTATTATTAGATACTAAAATAATAAATAATGATGTATAGACTTAACTGTAGACAAAAACATAGGCAGTGTATTATAATATATAAGCTCAACTGTAGATAAGGATAGACTGTAGACAAGAACTACTCAGTGTAATATGAAGTATAGACTCAACTGTGTATTATTACATACTCAGTGTACTATGATGTATAGACTCAAATGTAGACAAGGACATAGGCAGTGTAATATGATGTATAGACTAAAGTGTAGACAAGAACATATTAAGTGTAATATGATGTATAGACTCAACTGTGTTTTATTACATACTCAGTGTATTATGATGTATCGACTCTACTGTAGACAAGGACATAGGCAGTGTAATATGATGTATAGACAAAGTGTAGACAAGAACATACTAAGTGCAATATGATGTATAGACTCAACTGTGTATTATTAGATACTAAAATAATAAATAATGATGTATAGACTTAACTGTAGACAAAAACATAGGCAGTGTATTATAATATATAAGCTCAACTGTAGATAAGGATAGACTGTAGACAAGAACTACTCAGTGTAATATGAAGTATAGACTCAACTGTGTATTATTACATACTCAGTGTATTATGATGTATAGACTCTACTGTAGACAAGGACATAGGCAGTGTAATATGATGTATAGACTCAACTGTAGACTAGAACATACTAAGTGTAATATGATGTATAGACTCAACTGTAGACAAAGACATAGGCAGTGTATTATGATATATAAACTCAACTGTAGATAAGGATAGACTGTAGACAAGAACTACTCAGTGTAATATGAAGTATAGACTCAACTGTGTATTATTACACACTCAGTGTATTATGATGTATAGACTCAACTGTAGAGAAGGATATAGGCAGTGTATTACGATATATAGACTCAACTGTGTATTATTACATACTCAGTGTATTATGATGTATCGACTCTACTGTAGACAAGGACATAGGCAGTGTATTATGATATATAAACTCAACTGTAGAAAAGGATAGACTGTAGACAAGAACTAATCAGTGTAATATGAAGTATAGACTCAACTGTGTATTATTACATACTCAGTGTATTATGATGTATAGACTCTACTGTAGACAAGGACATAGACAGTGTAATATGATGTATAGACTAAAGTGTAGACAAGAACATACTATGTGTAATATGATGTATAGACTCAACTGTAGACAAGGACATAGGCAGTGTTATATGATGTATAGACTAAAGTGTATGATATATAGACTCAACTGTAGACAAGAACATACTCAGTGTAATATGATGTATAGACTCAACTGTAGACAAGGACATAGGCAGTGTATTACGATATATAGACTCAACTGTGTATTATTACATACTCAGTGTATTATGATGTATAGACTCTACTGTAGACAAGGACATAGGCAGTGTAATATGATGTATAGACTCAACTGTAGACTAGAACATACTAAGTGTAATATGATGTATAGACTCAACTGTAGACAAGGACATAGGCAGTGTTATATGATGTATAGACTAAAGTGTATGATATATAGACTCAACTGTAGACAAGAACATACTCAGTGTAATATGATGTATAGACTCAACTGTAGACAAGGACATAGGCAGTGTATTACGATATATAGACTCAACTGTGTATTTTTACATACTCAGTGTATTATGATGTATAGACTCTACTGTAGACAAGGACATAGGCAGTGTATTACGATATATAGACTCAACTGTGTATTATTACATACTCAGTGTATTATGATGTATAGACTCTAGGACATAGGCAGTGTAATTTGATGTATAGACTAAAGTGTAGACAAGAAAATACTCAGTGTAATATGATGTATAAACTCAACTGTAGACAAGGACATAGGCAGTGTATTACGATATATAGACTCAACTGTGTATTATTACATAGTCAGTGTATTATGATGTATAGACTCAACTATAGACATGGACATAGGCAGTGTACTATTTAGTCCATATATTCCACTAAAAATATAGAGTCAACTACAGACTTGTATATAGACTATGATATATACACTCAACTGTCTCTAGACCCACACACATATCTGTCCATATCTAAGGGGACAACTGCTCAAACACTTTGAATCTCAAAACATTTAGATTCCTACCATACAGATCAGACTGCACGATATTATCCAAATACGATAAACATATCACAACAATCACATATATATACACAAGCACATACATGTATATGCATACGTATATTTGGTGCGATAAGCAAACTGAGTTGGTGCGAATCAATTTATGCCATGTCGCGATCACATGCGATTTGACAAAATCAAAGTGCGCCCAATTATAGAAACCCCTTAAACTCGATCGCTAGGCAACAAACTAGTTGCTGCTCGAGCCGGTGTGCCAGTGCCATTGCTATTGGCCATATCTATATAGCTATTTAAGGAGCGTGTGTTTATTCTGACATTACGTTAGCGCGTGTTGCTTTCTAGTTTCAATTATGATTGGTGATAATTCAATTATCGAGCAATTAACGTTTTGAATGAAGCGCCCATAAACAACTAACACTAATTTTACAAATTTCGGATGGGCGCCCCGGCAAGGGGGTGGGGAGGGGGCGGGGCTGTGCGACAGCAAGGGTGTGAGTGAAATGAAAAGCGATACTGCACGCGAATACCAAAATCAATAACAGTCATAATCAATAAATAATCGTTGCAAAGTCACAAATAAAGCACTTCACGAATTATTATCATCATCGCCAACATCATCATCATCTTCATCATCAACAATATCAACATCGACAATAAAAATAGCAATTTGAAGCACCTGTTTTAAGGTTGAAAACAACCAGAAATTTATCACTTAACTGAGGAATGGATATACATTTATATGTGGATGTCAAGAAAGACAATATTCGCCTTGATTTAAATAGGCAAAAACAACAAATGGCAAAAGGCCTTATAACCTAGTCTATATAGGGCTTCCCACTGATAGTGTCCAAAGCGAAGTCTTAGAATAGATAATATGCATTAAGGGATTGAATTCATGAAATCATTAAGTGAGCTGATAACAGCGGATCTCAACAGACATATAAAATATTCATGCGGCAAACAATTGAGCGAGTTTCAATGTTAGTTTGAATATAAAACTAGCTATATATCCAGTTGAATACAAATGACTGGGCAGTGTAGGGTACAGGTTTCGGCTAGAGACAGCGGTGCCCTCATTTGACTCATTTTATTTTATTTATTTTTGGGCACAGCTGAATCATTAGCCTGTTGCATGTTATAGTGAAGGCCATTCGAATTGAGGGATTGACAAATGGCACAACTTCAAGTGCATTGATACAGAGACATTAGGTAGGTAGAGGTATATGTAGGAGGTTCTGTCTACTCACTCGACCTTATCACGACTGCTGCTGTCGCTGCCGCTGCTGCTGGTGCTGCTGCTGATAGTGAGTCGAAATATGATGACGTTGCCTTCGATCGCATTGAATTCACATTTCTGCTGATTACCATTTGTTTTGGCCGATAAATCACGCGGCTGAGCACCCGATTAGCTTCCACAAATTGGCCAATATAAAAAGCGGGCTAAGGTCGTATATTATAGGCTCGCGTCAGTCCATGGCTTCCTCAGTCCAATGCATCTGTCATAAAGTTGTTAATTAGTAACTTGTTAATAAATAATCTTCTACAGTTACGACTTAACCAAGTTACAAGCGAGTTGTTGACTTACCCACACTCTAAAATGCCAAAATTATTGTAGTTGAAACATAAATCAAAGTGCGGAGATCGTAAAGGGCCGGCTGTGTTGCTAGTGGGAGGGAGTAATATCAGAGAAGTATTATAGTAAAAGCAACAGCAATTATATTCAGTTTTATTGGAGTGGCATTATCCTGGTTCATTTAGTCAATCATTTAAGCAATTTAAATAGTTATTAATTGAATCTGTTAGGAGAATAAGGTGTTACATAATATATGTATATATATATTGTCATATATATTTCAATCAGTGTGTAAGTTCAGTCAGTCAATCAATTAGCCTACCAATTAGCCAGTCATTCAATCAATCAGTCTACATATTCTTGGGTCAGCTTATCAATCAATAAATTTATAAGTCAATATACATTGTCTAATATATACTGATCAATCAGTCAATTAAGCAGACCAATTAGTCTATATATTCTGTAAAGCCTACAAAACCAAAAAAAGTAAGTTAAAGTTAAGATAAAATTACAGGCAATCATTCACAATATAACCATATAAATAAGTACATAAAAATGGTTTACAATTTATAAACTCTTTTATCATGTGTCTATTGCTGCTTGATGCATAGTAGTTTGCTCACCTTTGAATCTGTCTCCATATATGTATGTATGTACGTAAGCTTCACCTGGCTGGGTACAGGCATAGGCACAGGTGCTATCAATTTGAGACCGGAACCTTCAATAACTGTTTAGATAACACATTTCACTATAAAGAACTTTTTTTTTAGTGCGCTTACATAAGAGCTTAGCGCGCTTCGCTCACTTAAAGCGTCAACTTAGCTGCAGGGTTGGTTGTGTAACCTCCAACGATAAAGATAACATTTGGTAAAGTCTGTTTACTTCTTCTCTTACCTACAGTTGGCGACTCGGTCGATTGAGCCGTCGTTTGGCCTGCTGTTTGGAGACACGTTGCGAGACCTCAATGTGGGCACCACTGGAGCAGCCGTCATCATCAGCACGATGGACGTGTGCATGAACTTCTCGGGCCTGTTCGTTGGGCCGCTGCTGAAGGAGTTCTCCTACCGCAAGGTGGCCATAGCTGGCTCCATGCTGTGCGGCCTGGGCCTGGCACTGACCTCCCCGGCAACAACAATGGCTCATATACTAAGTACTTACAGTGTTATCAATGGCATTGGCGTCGGGCTGTCGACGTCAGCGGCATTTGTGGCACTCAACCATTACTTCAAGCATAAGCGCGGCCAGGCGGTGGGTCTGTCCATGGCAGGCACAGCGATGGGCATGCTGATAATGCCGCAACTGGTGCGTATCCTGCTGGAAGCTTATGGCTTTCGTGGCGCGGTCCTATTGCTGGCAGGCGTGGCGCTGAACGCAACTGTTGGCTCGGTGCTATTGCAGCCCATCAAGTGGCACATGAAGGAGGAGTTCGATGACGAGGAATTGATGTGCATCTCGGCGCTGCCGACGCCGCAACCACAGCTGACGACTGGCACTGGCGCAGCTGCCAATCCGGCGCCCACTTTCAATGTGATCAAAGAGGATGGCAATGAGGAGGATGCGCTGCCCGAGCTGAATACGCTGCTCTTTAACAAGCATCATCATCACCAGCACAACCATCCGTCGATGCGCAAGAACTACTCCGAAATGGCCATGAACACGATGAACGGCTCCAGGCTAGGTCTGACCAAGCGTCCGACATTTCCGCGCATCATGTCGCTGGCTGGTGTGCAGTCCGCGGATGTGGGCAGCGGCAGCGGCGGCTATCCCTCACAGGCGGAGATCAATACGACGCAGTTGCGCTGTCGCAAGGCGTCCGTCACCTCGAATCTGTCCTACATGGACTTCACTGGCTCCATACTCCAAGTTCATTTGAATACCGGCGACGATGAGTTCGAGCGCAATGATCTGGAGCTGCGACGCGTCGGCACCGCCACGGGCAGCATAATGGGCGGACATCGTGACAGCTTCATCAAAATGAAACCCACCGAACTGGAAAAACAGCAAACCGAACTGGCCGACGAGGAGGCCAAGAAGAATGTGAAGAAGCCAGGCTTCTGGCGTCGCTTTGCCGATCTGCTCGACATTGCCATGCTCAAGGACAAAATGTTTCTCAATCTGCTGTTCGGTCTATCCATCTTCTACGTGGCCGAGATGAACTTCAAAATGGTGACGCCCTTCTTCTTTGCCAACTTGGGCTACTCGAAAGCGGATGTGGCCTACTGT
The DNA here is from genome assembly GCA_035045945.1 of Drosophila anceps. Taxonomy (NCBI): domain Eukaryota; kingdom Metazoa; phylum Arthropoda; class Insecta; order Diptera; family Drosophilidae; genus Drosophila; species Drosophila anceps. The sequence continues at coordinate 11,186,627 of JAWNON010000004.1, forward strand.
CTATCGATAACAGCCATCACGGACATTGCAGCGCGTATTGTATTGCCGCCCATCTTCGACAGGACCACGATCAAGAAACGCACCATCTTCCTCGTCTCCATCATCTTTGTGGCCATCACGCGCTCCAGTAAGTAGACTTGGCTAGTCAGTGAATTCATATATATCTATATATAATATTTCCTTTGTAGTTATGGCAGAGCAAAGGGATTGGACACAGCTCATGATCTGGCTATCCATATGCGGTTTCTTCCGTGGCTCAGCGCTGAGCAACTTTACGCTGACCGTCTCCGAGTATTGTTCGCTGGAAAAGCTGCCCTCGGCCTTTGGCTGGCATCTGGTGGGCAAGGCGTTGTTTGTCATCAGCTTTGGACCACTGATTGGTAGGACCTTTTAAGGATATATGACATTAATTTACTTGCTAACAAATTGATTGATTTCAGGTCTCATTCGTGATGTGACCGACAGCTATCCCATTTGCATACACGCGCAGAGCGTTTGCATTATGATCTGCGCCGTCGCCTGGGGCATTGAGTATCTGGTGGAGTTTATCCAGTCGCGTCGTCGCACTGCCGATGCAGCAAACTTGCCCACACAGGAGGGAGCAACTGGAGCAGCGGCTGGAACAGCGACAACGACAGCGCCAGCCGGCCAGGATGTCAAGCTGTAATATGAAGGCCAAAGATCAAGACAGAATTAACAGAGATGCATAATAGAAAAACTCATCAAATGCAAAACTACTTAATACTTAATTAATATATATATATATATATATATAGATACTTAATAAAAGTATGTCTTTTAAGGGCGAATCAGACTCGAGAGTGAGCTCTGACCCAAACAATTTCATTGCCCAGAAAATAAAAACTAATAATAATAATAATGATAATAATATAGCAATTGCATTGTGTAACCCTCTCCTCTAATTGTATTAAACTCTCATTTGCCAGTCTAAAATATATATAAATATATATGTATATATATATATATATATATATATATATATATATATATATATATATATATATATATATATATATATATACATATATATCGTTCAATTTAAGATCAGCTAATGGAACGACCTTTAATATCATTCATACCTATTATTATTATTATTATTTTATCTACATTTTTTTTTTCGTTTACTTATTGTATGAACTTGTATGTGATAGTTCAAAGATAGTTTGTAAGTTAGATCGTAAAGCGAGCATATATTTTACAATGTACACGAAAACATAACTGTACAATATTAATATGAACAAAAGGCATTAAAAAACAACAAAACAACTATTACAACAACAACAACACAAACAATAAATGAAAAACTGGCTTTAACATTTATACATATATATATATATATATATTCCTAAAAAACTGAACCTAAGCAACGGCCATGCAACAGCCCAACATGAACTACCTATATACATATATATATATATATATATATATATATATATATATATATATATATATATATATATATATATATATATATATATATATATATATATATATATATATATATATATATATATATATATATATATATATATATATATATATATATATATATATATATATATATATATATATATATATATATATATTTAGATATATATACAAACAAATATAATATATATATATATATATATATATATATATATATATATATATATATATATACACCTAACCTAACTATAGAGAAGAACAAGAAAAACTGTAACTGGAGATGAAATTGTTTTTACCAATTTACACCAAAACTCATATGCCTATTTATAGAAACATTTACACGAAACAGCAGCCAAGTTAAGTGAACTGAGTTAACTGAATCAAGTTATGTTGAAACAGGACTTAGACATATACATCATAAACAGATTTCTCCCAGACAAATTTGCTGACACCTGCGAAGGTGGCTAAGAAGCATTAACTACTATTTGCAAATGCCAATGGGTACACTAAAGAGAGAGAGTGAGAGAGAGAGAGAGAGAGAGAGAGAGAGTTAGGAAATAATATTCGCACTTTCTCTCAAAGATGGAGATGAAGAAGCAGTGAGGGATGAAGGTATTGAGAAAGAGAAAAAGAGAGAAAGGCAGTTAACATATAGAGAAAGAAAGGTGAGAGAGAGAGAGAGATAGAAATAGAGATAGGCATCTATACAGAGCTACAAAGGGAGTATGAATTAGAGATTTATATACATAGAACGAGAGAAAGATGGGGAAGAAAACTCAGTGAGGAATAGAGACAGAAATAGAGAGAACGAGCGAGAGAAACAGTACTAAAAGGAAAGGAAGAGAAAATGTAGAGAAACAACGAGTACAAGATATAGAGAAAGAAATATAGAAAGATAGAAAAAACAAACATCAGAGATATATATGTACATGTAGACACAGAGAGAGCGAGAAAGAGAGATAGGGAGAGGAAGAGAGAAAGAAAGATATATATGTATACAGAGAGTATATAGAGATAAATAGTTATAAAGAAATGAAAGAAAAATAGATGAAAAGTGAGAAAGGAAAAAGAAAGAGATAGAGAAATATAAATATAAAGATAGAGATGGCGGTTAAGAGAGAGATGGGAATACACAAAGAGGGAGAGAGAAAGTGAAAAAAAATCTATCTGTGTGTACTCAATGCGAGTAAAAGTGAGATAGAGAAATGTAAACAGAAAAAAGTATAGCGTGAGTGCGAAGGAGTGAGAGACAGAGAGAGAGAGAGAGAGAGAGAGAGAGAGAGAGAGAGAGAGAGAGAGAGAGCGAGCGAGGATTCAATACATATATTCAATTGAAAGAAAATAACCCACCAGAAGCGAGCAACAAAATGTTAACTACAAAGATATGCAACTGCATTAGGTTCTCCATTTAGCCAATACAATGCAAATACATACACACACAAATACATATATACATATGTGCATGTATGCATATAACATACATAAATACCCATTCGATTGCTTGGCTGGACATGGAATATAAAGCCTTACTGTAAGATATATACATATATATATATATATATATATAAAGTGGAAAATGACAAGAAAATTCTAATAATTAAAATAAAATTTCAACGGAAAGCAATAAATGTTGCTAAATCACATAGAAGTTGCCATGACCAAAAAGCATACTGTTAAGATTGGGCTACAACTATATATGGCAGCTATATGCCACGCCCACACAGACACACGAACACAAAATTATGGAACGACTTAAGCGTTAAGCGTTAAGCGTTAAGAAACTCACAAAAACAGTATGTACTTAAAACTTGAAAGGAATATGTTGTGTGTAGTATATAAAATCTGATTTTTTTTTTATGAACATATATATATATATATATATGTATGTGTACATATAACATATATATATATGATATGCATTGCTGTATACATGTAATAGTTATATAGTTATATTTAGAGAAACAGTGCTATCTTTTGGATATGCATTGACGATATTGCCTTATACATAACATATATAAATAGATATATATGTATATATTACTAAATGATATATTATCAAGTTTAAATAAAGTGATATAATAACAGAAGAGAGCGCTTTTTATCTTCCACTCTAGCGCAACCTGACAGCCTATAAGTACAGAAGAGAACAGTTCGAATTGAAGCAGCTGCCAGTGCAGGTATCTCCTAGTCGGGCAGTACCTTTACACCAGTCGCACGCCCGCACATTTGAAGGCCGTTTTGAACTAAAAACAAATTGTGAACGATAATGGTAGTTCCGTAAAATCAACGCGATTGTAAAGCAATAACTGTCGCTTTCTATATGGCAAATATGACGAAATTGATAATGATAATGATAATAATCATGATAATGATAATGATAATTATTACAGAGCAAAGATCTTGGGCGCACTGTGTGTGCTGCTGGCCATAAAATTGGCGAGGAAACCAAACAAGAGTCTGGGTAATGCGTGAAGAATAAATTTAAATTGATATAAATTATACGTCCGCTAGTCTCCAGCGACATTTCTACTGAGGACAGAAGCTGGGCAGCTTCTGGCACTTGCTATAAATCTCACGGGGATTTCAGAGAGATGGCACTTTATCTAAACAACCGCGGAGCATACGCTGTTGGCACTTTAAATAGTTAACTGATAAAGAAAAATATTCTAAATGATAGCTGATGACTGTTGATACCAAGAATTCTTGGGGCTGTAATTGCATGTTTTGCCCGAAAGACACAAAACAAGTAGAGTGTGCGGTCGCAGAGAGCGCTCGACTGTGAGATACTCTGAATCATGCGTAGAGCTGCTATTCCAATCAATCTATGCTTCTTCAAAGTTGGAAATCTGTATAATCATAAAAAGTTATGAAGGAATTTTGAAATCTGTAGCTATTGTGGTATTCAAATTATCGATTGTTAGCGATAAGGAAAATGGGATGAGTTATCAAAAAGAAATGATAAGCTCATACTACGTATGATATATAGGAATATACATTTACAATTTCAAGTCTAGCTTAAGTAGTCTGCGAGATTGCTGATTTCATATGTGCAGACTGACACACATCTAGGCCAGACCGCCTCAGCTCACCATCCTGATCAAGAATATATATACTGCTCTGTTACATATTGTCTGAAGCAACCATTATACCCTGCATGAGGTCCAGGGTATACAAAATACTGTGGACCGATTGTAAATAAAAGGTAGATCCCATCTGAACGAGAATACTCTGTGAATGGGGCTTGCCACGGAAGTTTTGACACGGCCATCACAGTGTAAGGTGCTGTCCATGCATCCATCCATCCATAGAGGCACACTTTTAGCTTTTTGCTCTAATCTAATCTCTTTTAAGTTTTTATGGCTTCAACTAATTGCTACTGTCAGCAGTCAGATGCTGATGATTAATAGGCAAACGGATGATGAGATTTTCACTGTAGCCCCGGCGCAATTCACTTACCGGACAACTTCCGAGCAGCAAAGATGACGGCGACAGCGGCAGCCAAAGCTAAATCCTATCAATGGGTGGCACCCGATGGCGGCTGGGGCATACTCGTCTGCATTGGCATGGCATTGCCGTTTGTAAGTGTTAACCGCATATATATATATATATATATATATATCTATATGTTTATCGATATATCAAATCGGTGTGCTGGGCATATCTTGCAGATCAGCGGCTTGGCAGCATTGCCCTCGTTTGGTTTAATCTTTGGCGACTTCCTGAAGAGCATCGGCGCTGAGACGAGCGCCATTGCCATCATAACCAGCTCATTCTTTTGCTCGATGAGCTTTGCGGGCCTCTTCTCCGGGTCGCTGTTCCGCAAGTTTGGCATGCGGCCGGTGGGCTTGGTCGGCGGCATTCTCTATTTCCTAGGCACGGCCATGCAGGTGTTTGCCCAGACAACGCTGCAGCTGACGTTTGCTTTCAGTTTGCTGCAGGGCACAGGATTTGGCCTGATCATTCCCACCAGCTATACGTCGTTTAACAACTATTTTGTGAAGAATCGCGTCATGTGGATGAGCTTCGCCCAGTCGCTGATTGGCCTCGGCTCCATGCTGTATCCCATTTTGATGCAGATGCTGATGCAGACGTACGGCTTCCGTGGCTGCCTGCTGGTGCTCACGGGCATCAATGCGCACGCCGTGCTGGGCATGCTGCTCATGCATCCGGTTGAGTGGCATATGCGTCGCGTGCCCGTGGAGGAGGAGGCACAGCAGCTGCAGCCCGTTCAGCCGACGGTCACGGTGCATGTGCAGCCAGAGACGCCATTGATGCCGATACCAGAGCTGGAATTTGGCCCAGTAGCAGCAAATGGTGCTGCTCTGCCCACTTCATTGCCAGTTTCACGTTTGGGCTCACGTCGCGTCTCGCACGTGGACGAGCATATGCTCAAGGTAATTTCCAGTCGCTCCTCCAGCATCACCAGCCTGGGCAACTGGTCCGGCCCGATGGTGGTCAGCGATGCATCGCCTCAAATGCGGCACAGCCTGCAGGCATCCCGACGCCATTCCGTTGTCAGCAACCCCATCGCCATCGCCAACGCCAACGCCAACGCTCCAAATAGCGTTGCCAATGCCACCGATGACAATGCTGTGGCCACGCGAAGCTGCTGTGCCACCATTGCCGATTTCCTCGATCTAACGCTCTTCAAGCAGCCCATCTACGTGAACATTGTTCTAGGCGTCACATTCGCCCTATACTCGGACATCGCCTTCTTCACCATCCATCCATCCTATCTGTTCGAACTGGGTTACAGCAAGGTAAGTTCTAGTCAATTGGCTCTGTATTAAAGAAAAAGATAAATTAGAATCATTACTGTTATGGTACACAAGTGCTGTTACAACTCCGAGCATTGTTGGCCGCCATTTTGAAGCACCGCCATGTTTTTTTTTTTCATTCTCCTTCATAAGCTACTTAACATTAACTCTAACCTCAAAGAATTTCGATACTGATTTGACAGTATTCACATTATATACACGCACGTACATATGTATGTGTAGAGCTGTCCACCATTTTGAATCTTTGCTTTCACACGCTTTCATTTTCACTTGCACCTTTTCTCCTTTATACGCAACTTCACATAACCTCAAACATCAAGAACTAACAAAAAAAAAAAAAAAAAAATTGACTCTTAAAATCACATTTCATGCACGAATGTGTCGAGGTTTATATATTTGTCATTTACTTTACATTAAGAGTTCCTTTATTTATACTTTAGCAACGCCATTTTTTTCGTTTTTTTCATAAGTTCATCTAACCTCAAACGTCAAGCAAAAAAATTAATTTGATTGTATTAAATTCATATTTACTTTAGTACTTTTCACTTTTTTTTTGTTTACTTAACCTCAAATATAAAGAATTTCGATTTGATTGAATTTCACATTTACGTTAACGCACGGAAATTTAGAACTTTATATACTTTGAATTTAATTTAGCTATTTTCTTTAAAATTTAGTTACTGATTTTGATTGTATTAAATTTACATTTAAGACCCGCACGAATGTGTAGAAATTTCTAATTGTCATTTACATTTAAGACCCGCACGAATGTGTAGAAATTTCTAATTGTCATTTACATTTAAGACCCGCACGAATGTGTAGAAATTTCTAATTGTCATTTACTTTAGCAACGCCATCTTTTTTTTCGTTTTCTGTCTTTATACCTTTCCTCAAACATCACGAATTCCTTTACTGAGTTAAGTTTACATGCACGAAAATTTTGAGTTGTCCGCCATTTTGAATATTTGCATTCGCACGCGCGTTTTATATACTTTATGTACATACATACTGTATGTACATACTTGTTATTTACTTTAGAAATTTTCACATTTTTGGTTGTTCACTTAACCTCAAACATGAAGAATTTCGTTATTGATTTGATTAAATTTCACATTTTATACGCGCACGAAAATTTTTAACTTTATATTCTTTGAATTTATTTCAGCAACGCCATAATTTTATTTATTTTTGATTAAAATTTTGTTCCTTTTTCTTTAAAATTTCGTTACTGAATTGAATTGTATTAAATTTACGCTTTAGACACGCACGAATGTGTAGAAATTTCTAGTTGTCATTTACTTCAGCAACGCCATCTTTGTTTTCGTTTTCCTTCTGTGTTAAATTCATACGAACGAAAATTTTGAGCTGTCCGCCATTTTGAATATTTGCTTTTGCACGCGCGTTTTATATACTTTATGTACATACATACTGTATGTACATACTTGTTATTTACTTTAGAAATTTTCACATTTTTGGTTGTTCACTTAACCTCAAGCATGAAGAATTTCGTTATTATTATTATATTCTTTGAATTTATTTTAGCAACGCCATAATTTTGTTTATTTTTCTTTAAAATTTTGTTCCTTTTTCTTTAAAATTTCGTTACCGAATTGAATTGTATTAAATTTACGCTTTAGACACGCACGAATGAGTAGAAATTTCTAGTTGTCATTTACTTCAGCAACGCCATCTTTTTTTTTCATTTTGCTTCAAAGGCTACTTTATACATATGTATGTATGTATAACCTCAAGCATCACGAATTCCTTTACTGAGTTAAGTTCACACGCACGAAAATTTTGAGTTGTCCGCCATTTTGAATATTTGCATTCGAACGCGCGTTTTATATACTTTATGTACATACATACTGTATGTACATACTTGTTATTTACTTTAGAAATTTTCACATTTTTGGTTGTTCACTTAACCTCAAGCATGAAGAATTTCGTTATTATTATTATATTCTTTGAATTTATTTTAGCAACGCCATAATTTTGTTTATTTTTCTTTAAAATTTTGTTCCTTTTTCTTTAAAATTTCGTTACCGAATTCAATTGTATTAAATTTACGTTTTAGACACGGACGAATGTGTAGAAATTTCTAGTTGTCATTTACTTTAGCAACGCCATCTTTTTTTTCGTTTTCCTTCTTTATACCTTTCCTCAAACATCACGAATTCCTTTACCGAGTTAAGTTCACGCACGAAAATTTAGAGCTGTCCGCCATGTTGAATATTTGCATTCGCACGCGCGTTTTATATACTTTATGTACATACATACATATGTACATACTTATTTACTTTAGAAATTTTCACATTTTTGGTTGTTCACTTAACCTCAAACATGAAGAATTTCGTTATTGATTTGATTTAATTTCAATTTTATACGCGCACGAAAATTTTTAACTTTATATTCTTTGAATTTATTTTAGCAACGCCATAATTTTGTTTATTTTTCTTTAAAATTTTGTTCCTTTTTCTTTAAAATTTCGTTACCGAATTCAATTGTATTAAATTTACGCTTTAGACACGGACGAATGTGTAGAAATTTCTAGTTGTCATTTACTTTAGCAACGCCATCTTTTTTTTTCGTTTTGCTTCAAAGGCTACTTTATATGTACATATGTATGTATGTATAACCTCAAGCATCAAGAATTCCTTTACTGTGTTGAATTCATACGAACGAAAATTCAGACCTGTCCGCCATTTTGAATATTTGCTTTCGCATGCGCTTTTTATATACTAGTCATTTACTCTAGCACTTTTCGCCTTTTTTCATACTCATCTATGTATAAGCAACTTCACCTAACCTCAAACCGCAAGGAATTTCGTTACTAATTTGATTGTATTAAATTCACATTCTATACGCGCACGAAAATTTAGAGTTTTATATATGTATGTATGTACTTGCCATTTACTTTAGCATATGCTCATGTGCGCATGTGCACTTATGTATACACACACACACACACATGCATACGCTTGCGCGCACTTTTGCTCAGAAGTCTCTGCTTGCCGTCCACCATTTTGAATCGGCGCACATGGCTAAATGTTTTCAGTGCAAGTTTTGCGCAGGCCTAGCGCTCCCCCGCTTGAATCTCTCTCACTTGCACACTTTTGCGTTTGCGCTTTCTTGCAAATTTGCATTAAAATTAACATTTGGAGTTTTTAGGAGAAATATGTAGAAAAATGTTTAAATTTCTTGCCAAATTTATAGACGAACTTTAAACAATGTTCATTTAGCAATGCAATTTGCATAGAAAACTTTATATATTTATGTATATATATGTACTTACATATTTTCAGCCAAAATTTTAAGTATATAAGGAAAACTGTTGTAAAGCACTTTTAAAATCACACAAAAGAAAACTGATGCTCACAATTGAAGTCTCCTGGGCGACGTCTAAACGTAAAGTGACGACAATTGTCTGAACGGCCTTTCAAGAAATCTCTGTCGGCAGAATAGTTGCTGCATGTATGCGCCATCTTTAATCATGCAGGAACTGTGGCGCTGTATACTTGTCTCACTCGCACGCCGTCGCAGCAAGCTAAATTTGCCAAAATAAGAAGAGAGCAACAGACAGTGGTCGTGCGCTTTTTCAGTTTTCAGAAAAAAGAACCGTTGCTTTTTAGCGTTGCCAGCGCGTTCAAATATTGCTAGGGCTCCCTATTATCGCGAAACTTGAAAATCACTTATGAAAATCACTTTATTTTATTTATGATATTTATTGTTATTCTCATGCATTTTTATTTACAGCCCGATACTGCAAATATCATAGCTATAGGTGCGGCTGCAGATCTGCTATCTCGTATTTTTTTGGCAGTGACTGCGATCTTCATACAAGTTCCTGCACGTTACATTTATTTGGCTGGTTCACTTTTCACTGTTTTTGCCCGCTTTGGTGTGTGACTTATAATCTGCATATACAATTAAATCATATATTAATCAATTAATTTATAATCGCAGCTTTCAACGGCATCACGGATTTTATGGGCATGGCCTGCATAACGGCTGTGCTTGGCTTTTTGCGCACTTGGATTCATGTGCCGCTGCCATTGGTGTTTGCCGATTATTTGCCAAAAGATCGGTGCGCTATCGATGATGAATCAATATTCAAATTGCCAGCACTAACTATAGACTGCCAGAACTAATTTGCATATTTTCTTTTTATCTTTAACAGATTTGCCAGCGGCTACGGCCTGTTTATGTTTACGCAGGGCAACGCCATGTTTATCATTGGCCCAATCGTTGGCTATATACGAGATTGCACGCAAAACTATTTGTTGGTTTTCCACATTTTGAATGTGTTCATGGCCCTGTGCGCTGTGCCCTGGATCATTGAAGTGCTGTGCGTGAAATTCCGTCGGCGCAACAAAATCGAACAGAACAATGTGTGCGAGCACGATAATGGCAACAATAGGATGGCGCAGTAGTTGTTGTAATTTAATGAATATAGAATAAACAAATGTTAGTTTTCATACGGCTCGTAGCTATAATTGAATAAAAAAGGGAAGCGGGCATGTAATTCCTTTCATTTTGCATTAGAATTTTCGCTGCAAAAGCTATACGACAAATAGAATACATATTATAAATATACATTCGCATTCAAATCAAGCAGCTGAATGTTCTCATACATTTAGATATATTTATTTATAATTTGTTCTGTTCTGTTTCTGTTTCGCTTTTAACGCTCCGCGCAAGCCAATTTGAATGTCTAATCGCTTTATATTCGTGCTATCGATAACAACTGTCACTGCTTTGAGCTTCTTATTGCCCATTCACAGATATTTGTGTATTTATAATTTGTTAAGTTCTTTTTCAGTTTTCCGTATTTGAATTTGTGAACTTGCAGTTATCGCACTACATTTCTGTTATCGATAGCAACTGTCACAGCTTTGAGCTTCTCGTTGTCAACGAACAGCTGACAGCTGCAGCATGCATGGTCACACTCACACGACACATCATATTTGTTTTGCTTGTTTCTTTTGTGCCCCACTTACTTTTGCTGTGCCCCATTCCCCCCTTTACAAAAAAAAAAAACAATAAACAACAACAACTTCAACTAAACGCTGAACAAATGGTACTGCAACAAATCAAAATGCTCCTGCTGGGCATCATAACGCTCTGCCGGCGCGCCCTTTGCTGCTTTTCGCGACGCCGCAAGCTCAGCCACGGCGGCGCCGATCAGCTTCAAGCCGTTACGATTGGCGACTTTCCAGCAACAGCAAAGCCGGCAATGTCAAGCGGCGGAGGCAAGGAGCGCGACTGGAACTCCTGGGACGACAGTCCACGCACCGTCGAGGAGCACATTGAACAGTATCGCCAGCGCATGGCACAGCCGCCCACGCCGCCCAAGGAGGAGCCCGAACCGGACTTCTTCAGTGTAAGTGTCTGCCAGATGCCGCACAGCTAGCGTTCAGCTCACCATTGTCTATATCTCTGTGCAGGAATTGACGCCGGTGATCAAGCCGCAGCTGAAATACTATCTGGACGATGCGGCGCCCACGCCGGCGCCCACAGACTTTTCAAGACTGAAGGCACAGGACATTGTGCCCATTAGTGCTAATGTAAGTGACGGTGAGCGAGCTGCTCCAACTGCGCCCAACTGATCTTAGCCATTTTGCTGCTTTACAGGCCGATCTCGAGGACTGGGTGGATGACAACGCCGGCGGCTGGGAGGAACTGGACACGTCGCAAACGAAACAAATCATTCGTGAGAAGCGGCGCGAGATGCGACACCAGCGCCAGCCGCCGCCCAAGGCGCCGCAGCCAAGCATCGGTGCTCAGCGGATTAGCGATGTGCACCGCATTGCGTAGTCCCATTAGCAACGACGACAATGACGGCTGCTCAATCATCATCCATTCCATGATCCATTTGCAATCGTTTTTAGTTACCAATTGGCCTTAGTTTAATGAACTCCAACCTGAGTTTCTTTCTCTCTTCTTTCGCCATGGTTGGGCACAATAAAACGCCAGCCACGAATCTATCAATGCCTTTCACTCGCACTTCCTCCAGCCAGCCGCCGATCGCCGATTGCCGATTGCATTTCCTGACGTGCGCTGCGGTTTGCCATTGCCCAATTGGTTTGGACATGCATCAGTGGATCGACCGCTGGTTGGCATATATAGGCGGCCGGCGGTCGAGGCAACGCTTCAAATCGCAATGTTGCTGCTGTTGCTGATGATCGGTGCGGTCGCTGGCTACGATCACAGTGTCAACTATTGGCAGGCCTTTGCGCCCGGCAAGCTGCTGCAGCGTTTGGATGCGCTCACCGCCGCGGACGTGCTGCCGGGCCGGGCTGAAGCGCTGAGAGCTCAGCTGCCGGTGGCACAGGCCAAACTCGACGAGGATGCGGACGATGACGACGATGCGGATCAATTGGAGACGGAAACAGCCGATGCAACCGATACTGATGACGCTGATGAGGTGGACGAACTGGCGGCAGATAGCCACAGTGCCGAGGGCCATTCTGGCGAGGATTACGAACGCAACTACGAGCAGTTTGTGCGGCAGTATTTCGATCGCGTACCCAGCGACACGGACGACGACGACGACGCTGGGGATGATGTGGCCGAGCATGACGAGAGCGTTGAGTCGCAAGCTGAGGCCAGCAGCGTACAGCAGCAGCAGAAGCCGAAGCAGACGCAGACGCAGCACTGCCGCCGCGTCCGGCGCCACGGCCAGCTGTGCGAAATTTGCCGCGAGCCGCGCAACAACGAGATCTCCGAGACGTGCAGCTACTCGCACGAGGAGCAGCCGGAGCAGTATGCCTATGGCAGTGGCAGCCAGTACAAGCGCTATCGCGAGCTGGCGCCCGATGCGGATCAGAGCGACGAGGAGCAGTCAACGGTGCCACGTCAACGTCGCAACGAGCGGCACACAACGATCGTTCAGCCCGCCGGCAGCAGCTCCACCAGCAGCTCCACCAACAGCAGCAGCAGCAGCAGCCTCTGCGAGCGTCGCATGGTGGGCAAAAGCGTCTGCTACGAGTGCAAGGACGGCGACGGCGGCCAGCAGCTGCGTCGATGCTACGACGCTGAGATGAACAAGCAGCGCAAGAGCAGCGGCAAGCCGCACGCCGGACAATCGCAGCAGTCGGAGCAGGAGCAGCGCATCTACAAGCGCACCATCAGCTACAGCTATGCGCAGGGCAGCCGTCCGGCTGACGGCGTTGACATGACCACAACGGCTCCAGCTCTGCCCGCGAATAGTACCGTTATGCCGGCCACATCCTTGCCGCCCGCTCGCCGGCTGACTAGAGTCGTGCGTCGACGCCTGCCAGCCACGGCTACAGCTGCTTAGTGGGCGTGGCAATGCTTGTATTTTTTTTATTTTTTTTTTGTATCGCATCTAATCTTATCTATATCTGTATCTATATCTATATATATAGATATGTATTCTAAGCTCAAACACTTGGCAAACGCTTCTACTCCAGGCTGCTACAAGTTTTCCACTTGTTTAAGCTTAAATAAAAGAATTTTTCAAAATATTTTAAAGTTTAAAGTTCATCAAATTTGATTTCAGGTAAAAAAAATTTAGAATTCGCAATAATTAAATTTCCCTTAAATTAATTTATAGTTTTAGTGAAATTTAATTAATGCAAAATTTTAAAATATTTTCTAAATATTTTCTTAATATTTTGTGAGATTTTTGTATGGAAAAAGAAAGTTGATTAGGCTTTACCGACTGCATAATACTCGTTCACGCTGCAAAAAAACAGTTGAATCAGTTTAGGCAACTATCAAGTTGTAGTTTGCAGCTCAATTTTAAAGCTCTAGCTTCACTAGCTTTGCTAGACATGGTTTATTTTCCGATTTGCCACGCCCACAAAGGGCATATTTTATATACATATAGTTTATGGTATATCAATAGAGCCGCTCAAGAGTGACCTCGTGCCCACAAAACTTGCAGTTTCTAGTTGTAAAACTTGCGTAGATAAAGCTTTTAGCGCTTTGCCACGCCCACAGTGGGCGTGCAGCTATAAGTTTTGGTCAATGCCCAGGAGTCTACAGTAACGTAACTCTCAAATTTAGCTGCTAACATCTCAAAGCTGTGTAAAACAGAGAAAGGGGAGCATGGAGTACGGAAGGGAAGTACGACTGGTACGTCAATAGAGTAGCTCAAAAGTAACTCAACTGTCGGAATTTCAAGTTTCTAGCTCTAGAAGATATAGATATATGTATTAACTATCTAAACTTCCTACACAGGGTCTGCCTAAACTAGTAAACAGTTTAAATATCAAACCTCTAGCACTTTCAATTCATAGCATTGCTGTTATGACAGCTATAGTATTTTGCGATTTGCCACGCGCCTAGTGAGCGTAACGGGCTAATCTTAACACTCTATAGAATGAGGCTAGCAACGAGTTTACCTGCCAAATTGCAAGTCTCTAGCTTGAAAAGCAACGAAATGGTTTGCAATCGGCCGGACGGATGGGGAGACAGCAAGGACGGACGGCAGGACGAAAGGAAGAACGGACTGACAGCATGTCGAACGGCAGGGCGAATAGGCAGCATGACGGATGGGAGAACGGATAGACACCATGACGGATAAAAGGACAAATAGAAAGCATGGCGGACGACAGGACGGATGAACAACATGATAGACGGCAGGACGGATAGACAACATGAAGGAAGGCAGGACAAACAGGCAACATGATGGATGGGAGAAGGCATAGACAGCATGACGGACGACAGGACGGATGAACAACATGATAGACGGCAGGACGGACAGACAACATGAAGAAAGACAGAACAAATAGGCAGCATAAGGTGTCTAGCACAAAACCTATATACTCTCTTTACTTCCTGAATGACTATAAAAGAAATGAAGACAAATCTAAAGACGCTGAAGACTTAAGAATTCTCTCAACAACTTTAGTTTTAAGACTTTGCAGATCTCAGTTGCTTACAAAAGTTTGTTGTTTCCATAAATGCAGAATCAAGAAATTTCTTAATCTCGGCAACTACATTAGCTGCACAGTGCTGATCAGCATTAGGCTTTATGACTGGACGTGGACTTTATACAGCTAAAAGAAAAAAAAAACAATAACTGAGATCACATTAGTTAGATAAGCCGTTGGGTCCACGTGAGCGCACTTATCAGGCAGCTAGGCGATTGGCAACTATAATTGATTTCAGATTGTGTGACAATATATATACATGTATATATATATATATATAAATATAAAGGTATATATAGTTATACATGGTTATATGTGAGTGGGTTGCGACACCTGCTTGCGCCTTGAGATTGCATTCCACATTTGATTGCGGTGCTTACAGATTTGCTGCGGTTCGCTTCAAATAACTTAGCTCTAATAATAATAATAATAATAATAACAATAATAATAATAATAATAATAATAATAATACTAATAAGCCGTGCATAAGCAAATGAAATGCCCAAGAATATTGTATTTGCTTCCCCTTTGTTTGTTTTCTTTATTACTTTACTTTCATCATACACATACGTAAATATTATTTTATTTTATTTTCTGTTTTAGTTCGTTTGCTCTTGCTGCGCTGGCCTCATTGCACTAAGCAAACACAAGACCAAACAAAACAAAACTAAATTAAATTTAAAAAAAAAAAAACTCAATTGGCATGTTTCGCTCTCGCTCTCGCTCTCGCTCTCGCGCTGCCTGTGCACTACTCTGCCATCTCGCTCTAATACGTAACAGAAAAGAAAACATATATAAATATGTCTATATATATATATATGTATATATAGAAATACGCATACATACATCAGATATAGAAACATCAAGTGAAGCTTATACTTAGAGCGCAAGCAGCAAGGAGCTTGCTTTCATCTTGGGCAAACTCTGGTTGCAAAAATGGATTTATGTCTATATATATATATATATATATATATATATAGTATTTGTATGCATGTGTCGGCGCATATATGTATGTGTGTATGTATGTATGTATATGTGTATATTACAAGCTTTAGTTACTGTTATTATGACAAATGTTTCTTGCACGTTCAGCTCGGCGCCGTAGCGTAAACGTAAACAGCAGAGGCCAAACCTTTATTTATAAAATAAGGTTTCGTTTTGTTTTTGTTTTTCTTTTTAGTTTATATAATTAAACAATACATTTTTGTTAAAAAAAAGTAAATGTATATATATATATATAGTTATATATATAGTTATATATAAATTAACAACACAAAAGGTGTCGTGTGTGGGTTGTTGTTGTTGTTTCTGTTTTTTTTAGATTTTCTCTTTTTTTTGTTTGTTAACTTTTTACGCTTAATTACAAATAGCAAAAAAATAATACAATAATAATAATAATATTAAAAAAAAAAAATTCTAAAAGAACGTTACAAGAACAATTTGCAGGTCATTGATTGTTGTTGTTGTTGTTGTTGTTGTTGCTGGTGTTGCTGTTGTTGTTGCGCCACTTATTTTGCAAGTTAGTTTCAGGCTGTTTACGGCAAAGACACATTCCGTCCGTATTGCTTACATGCGCTTTGCTGCTGCTGTTGCTGTTGTTGTTGTTGTTGCTGTTTTTTTTTACAATTTGTTGTTACTCCTTTTGTTGTTTAGGCATAATTGAGTTGTTGTTGTTGCTGCTGCTGCTGCTGCTGCTGGGCAATTCAGTTGCTGTTGTTGCTGTTGTTGTGATTGTTCTGATCGACACTGTCCATGTTGGGCACATAGTCGAGCGCCATCATACAGGCAAAGACGGTCATCACCATTTTGGGCTTGACCTCGGTTATGTCCTCGGGCAGGGCATAGACACGGGCGCCAATCTTGCGCGCCATCGATATGGCATACTTGGCATTGGCCAGATTGTCCTAAATGATCGAATGATTCGAAATTTACAAATTTGAATTCATAATTACAGTGCTGTGGTACGTACCTCCTGCGTGCCGCTGGTGCGCACCAGCTCATAGTTGATGCTGCCCTCCTTGATGGCATCGATCAGATCGATCACGATCTTGCCATCGGCAATCGCTGGATCATTGAAGTTCCTCAATTGCGACTGCTTGCCGGCATCGGACAGCCGTGTGTTCACCCACTGTACAATCTCCTTCTCAATGATCGGATTGCCGGTGTTGGCCAGCCGGGACAGAATGGACAGCGTGTAGGCGCGCATCAGCTGCCAGATCAGAGCTGCAAATGAACGTAAATGGATTAGACTAAGCGCACAGAAGTCGACTAGCGAATACCCTGCCTAGAGTTTGTGGTATTTGAATTGTGAATTATACTAAATGTAAAAGCTTAAGTTGCGCCTGTTTGAAATGCCTTGGGAGAGCGCTAGATGGAAAAGTCTCCAGAAAGGAAAATATTCAAGAATATGTATTACAAAGTTGATACAACGAGGCTATAGAATGAATTAGCAAAGGCTGAACATAATCAACGTCATCCCAAGTCTTTAGTTTTCATATTTCACGAGATCGCTGCATGCTTAAGGAGACTCAGGCGGAGGTATGGAAGAACATGTCCAGATCTGAGGTTCATCTCGTCATTCTAATCATGAATGGGGATACTTTAGGTTAGGTCTTCAATGCGTTTAGAGTATATCACATGACATATACTGTAAACTCAGGTTATAACCTGGACGTAAAAGTCTCTATTTCGTTTTACTATATATATATATATATATATATTATGTCTACTTAAAGTCGACTATAACTTTCGACATATGAAATGAGTTCCAGAAAGTTAAAGTTTACACGAGCGACTATAATCTCTTTCTCTCCCTCTCCCTCTCCCTCTCTCTCTCTCTCTCTCTGTCTCTGTCTCTGTCTCTAGGGCCCTTCACATAGCTGTGCTGCTGTTGGATCATCCAAATATCTGCTGGTTACGTACCCAGCGTGAGCGTGGCATTGCCATCGTTCAGATCCTGGCCAGCAATGCCGACCAGCGAGAACTTCAATTGTTTGCCCAGATCGACGGCATAGTTGCAGTTCTCCAGCTTCTCCATGAACTTGCGCAGCGGCGTGAAGCGCTTGTGGACGCGACTCCAGTTCACAATGCCCGGCTTGATGACATCGAACAGCTGGAAGATGACCAGGCCATCGGCCAGATCCGAATACAGCCAGTTGACGTGCGGCGCCACGCCCATCGAGTTCATCCAGTTGCGATAGGCTGCAAAGTCAATGGAGTTTAGAAGCAGGCATATTTATAGAGATTGTTGCACTTACTCTTCTCCTCGCGCGTCTCCTCAATGGACTCGAGACCCTCGATCTGTTCGGGCTTGTCGAGGCCGGGATGATTGTTGAACAGATTGGCCACAAAGGCCAAGTTCAGCTTGTAGACACCATTGACGACATCCTGGGCGGTGAGGAAGCTGCGACAGTTCAGCTTGGCCGCCTGCTGCAGCATGATCTCGGCACGCTGCTGCAGATCGGATTCGCGCAGCGCATCCAGATTGACATCGGCCTCGTTGCCAGCAATTTGCTTCAGCAGATGCGAATAGATCTCCGAATCGACAATGTCCGACTGGAAGTTGGTGCAGCGTCGCGAGATGCCGGCACGCTCCAAATGATGATTCACCCAACGCAACAGTATGGCCTCCGGTGACATTTTCATCAGATCCTCCAGCCGCTCATTGTCAAAGAGCAGACCGGCCAGGCCGGGACAGCTGTCCAGTGTGATGTGACTGAACAGGCCAATGCGTATGATCTGCCAGAGCAGGCCGAGCACCAAATGCGGTTTGCCCTTGGCCAAATCATGGGCATCGATATTAACAATGTTGCAGCCAATGGCCTGCGAGGAGACGAGCGCCAGCGTCAGATTCTCGAACTCACGATAGACGGTGAGGCTCTTCTTGTTGATGGCGCGCTCATCGATTGTATCGGGGCAGGAGTGATTGATGATCTTGCACAGCAAGATGCCGTCCTTGATGGACTGATAGAGGCGCTTGCCTTCTGGATCGATGGGCAGCAGATGCTGCAGATCCTTGTCGTGGCCCAAATTTGAATTGATCCAATCGGAGAAGGCCAGCTGCTCCTCGAGCCGCACCGAATGTGTGGTGCCCTCGGACGATATGCTGGACATGCCGCCCAACGTCTCCAGGTTCTCCTTCTTTGACACAACCGTTTTGAATGTGCTGGCCACATCCTTGGACTTGAGGTCCAAGCACAGCGTCTCGAACTCATCCAAATTCAATTTGCCCTGATGCGCCGTGCGCTGTTTGCCTTTGAACTCGTCAATCATCTCGCGCACCTGATAGCCGGCCAGCTTGAAGCCCACCTGATTCAGTGCATCCTTCAGCTCGTTCAGATCGATGAAGCCATCCTTATTCGCATCCAGCTGCAAATTACACAACAGATATTGATTGATTAGCATTGGCACATTGGCAACTCAGTTTCGCACACATTACAACGCTGATGACTAAGACGCATCTTACTCATTGGCACATGGCTAGTTTCATTGCTGACTCAGCGCCTTCAATTTGCCTACGTAGAAACCAAACCGAACTGAACTGAACTGAACTGAACTGAAGTGATGGGATTGACTAAGGCCAATATGCTAAGCAGATGCTGCCAAGCACTCAGCGGCGATGTTTTTATTTACGACCCATTACCTCACAGCTCACCTGCGTATGCAAAGAGCGCAGCCATCAGCGCTGTCTGCCCCACTTTGATGGCTGCTCGCCAATCAGGTTGACTCTTCAGTGCGCGCTTATCATCAGCGCTGCTACGCCGTCTTGATTAATAACGTATTCCCCGCTCCAGCCCTCGCCTCGTCACTCCCTCTCCCTCTCCCTTTCCCCCTCTCTATCTCTATCTCTATCTCTGTCTCCTGCCATCATAGCAATTAGATCATTGGTAAATAACTTGCCAAGGCTTTCCCGAACCAACTCCCCGCCCCACGCCTCACGCCCCAAAGTCGCTTGCATATCATTTTTTAGTCTATAAAATTGATTATCTGACGTATGCGTCAATATATATATATATATATGATATGTATGTATATATGTATGTATTTATGTGTATGCGTAATTGAACTATCATTGTGACAGCTTAAGTTAGCAAATCGTGCGCAATCGTTATCGATATCGAAATGCCTCAAATGTTGCGATCATCAAGCATTGAAGTGGCATGCGTAATGCCGCAATTTCGAATAGTGCGACAAGGTTTTCCAGTTCTTTTCTTCTTTGATATTTATATATTGATTATAAATGTATAATATATATTATTATTATTATTTTTATTATATATTAAAATATAAAAGATAAAAGTTATTGGTATTCCTCTTTTTAAATGATTTATTTGTTAATAGTTTAAATTATTATTAATATTAAAATTATTCTTTTTTATATGTAAAATTCCAAATTTCCCATGATTTTTCCATAATTTTTTTGTGAATTTTTAGGCTATCCCGTTATTTTTTTTTAAAACTCAAAAAATCCATTGATAAATTGCAATTTTAAAACATTTTTTGAAACATTCAGCTCTGTTCATAAGAATAGTAGTGCAACTGAACTCTTAGAGTTTTATATTTTATTATTTGTATTTAATATTTTATTTTTTATAAATTATTTTTTAAATTTATTTTTTATATATTATTTTTTATTTTTTTATATTTTATTTTTTATATGTTATTATTTATACTTAATATTTTATTTTTTATATTTTATTTTTATATTTTATTTTTTATATTTTATTATTTAGATTTAATATTTTATGTTTTATTTTCTATATTTTATTTTTTATATTTTATTTTTTATATTTTATTTTTTGTTGTTTATATTTTATATTAATTTCATATTTTATATTAATTTCATATTTTATATCAATTTCATATTTTATATTTCATATTTTATACTTCATATTTTATATTTATTTTTTTTTTTCATTGTGCAACATTTCAGTCGCACTACTATTTTTATGAACACAGCCGTTCGCCCAAAGCCCGTAACAAAAAAAAAAAAAAAAAAACATTGCACGGCGTCAATATATCAGTAATAAACTTTCAATTTCTCAGAAATTCGACTATATAAACTGATTTCCAGATAAGAAACACCAACTTGGAAACAATCTTAGATCTTAAAAGTTGAGAAAACACAATAGGTAAATTTTATAGTAGGCAAAACTATAAGAAGTGCGCCAAGATAGAAGAAATCAAGTCAAGTCCCAGCCCAGCCCAGCCCAGCCCAGGCCATTCGAGTATTGTATTATACATATGTCGAGTGGCTGATTGGTATTAGAGAGCATTTTCGCTCTGCCCACCACTGCTGGAGAAGTGCAAACATTTCGGCATGGGCTAAGGAACCGAACCGAACCGAACCGAGCCGAACCGCAAACGTTTGTGGCTCTGGTGTGAAAATCTCATCATGGCCAGATATAGGCATGCATAAATGGTATAGCTTGTATGCCTTTCTATATGGTATTTGTGCCGTTCGGCTCGATAATGACGATGGTGATGACGATGATGATGTTGTTGTTGGCGGTTTTCGTTCGCGTTGCCCGATAAGATAAAGTAGTTTTGTGGCAAAATGGCAACAAAATCGAAAATAGCAGCAGTTCAGTTATATGGAAATGCTTACGACCGATGTATACATATAAGGGAAGAGAGAATGGAAATGAATGACTGATGTGGTGGTGGTGGTGGTGGTGGTGGTGGTGGTGATGGTGGTGCCTGCACGGGTGGCCCAAATGCTCTAGGCCAAATAGTTTCATATTGATAAGCGAAATGGCCAACATGGAACATGACTGACATTTAGCGGAAGTTCGATTTGGCGCTTTGGTCAGTTGATTGTGATTTCGTGAGGCGCGTGAACTTTATCAAAGGTGTTCACTGTAACTGTCTATAAAATACAACAACAACCGCAAAGAGCAACGCATATTTTTTGCTGTTGTTGTTGTTGTGCGCTTGTCTGCGTTATCGATTCAGAAACGACCATAAAGTGTTCCCGACAACAATGGCAAACGGCAACAAGCAAGAACAGCCACAAGGGAGAGCAAACACCTTTTGATTACGTGAATCGTGAGTAATAAAATAAAAATTTGATATGAAATGGCAGCGAAAATACAAAAAATGCAATTCAAATGATTATGTGGCGCCATCTAGATGTCGCAAATATATCTAAATGGTAGTTAACAAGTTGAAAATGCAATTGGAATGATTATGTGGCGCCATCTAGATGTCACGCACACACACACTAATACACATCAGTATACGTACATCGGGCAGCATCTCCTCCAGATTCTGCTTGAACTCCTCGACAGTCTCATGCTGCTCAACATTTAAGATATCGGCCATTTTTTTTTATATATTTTTTATATTATTAATTTCGTTAGACTTTTTTTTTGTATATTCGATTTAAATGTTCTCTTAAATTCTTGCGCTTAGCCACTTAATTGCTGAGCAAAATAAACAAATTTAAAATTTAAAATTAAAATTAAATTGACTGAAGACAAATACACACACACACACACACATACGCACGCACGCACGCAGCAACGAAAACAAAAACAAAATACACTGTTGCAGGAAATCAGAGAGAGAGAGAGAGAAAGAAAGACACGATCGATTTGAGAGCGCGGCACGAGTGCTTGAACGACAGGCGACGGAACTAGATAGCTAAAACACCGTTATGTGCGAAACCAATGAGAGCACGCCAGTTGTGTAAATGTGTGCGCGAGAGAGGGAGAGAGAGAGAGAGAGAGAGAGCGCGCTTTGAAACTTTGGCACAGCACACACAGGTCGCGAGTGTGAGAGAGCGAGTAAGGATTTTAACTGGGAAATACACTGGAATTGGAATTGGAACTGGAATTTACTCTGCGTTGCGGCGTTTTGCTGTTGGCGCCTCTGGACGAGCTGTACTACTAATTGAGCGCCTGACGCAGTGCGCACTATTTATGCCTTTTCTTTTATCAGAAGGCAGCAAAACCCATTCGCTCATGCGCCCACCTCTCCCACACAGCACAAATCGAACGCGCAGCAGTTTTGCTGCTGCTGCTGCTGTTGCTGCTGCTTCCTCTTGCCACTTTGATAACGGCCGAGCGAGCAGCCGGCGGCAAATCGATCGCTGGGAAACCAAACCATATTGAAGAGCGGCTGTTTTTATGCCCTGAATCATGCATATGTATGGGTATGGATTGCCTCGCTCTTGTTACACTTTAGTTGCTTCTTTTCTTTCTTTCTTTCATTTTTTTTTTATAATAATTATTATTAATTTCTTATGGTTATTATTGGCAAATGGGGTTAGTCACAGTGCTTATTTTTATTAACCAAACAGCACCCAATAAGTTTTCTTTTACTATAGCGAAGTTAGTCATGGCGCTAAGTGCCCCCATTTCATTTGCATATTTTCAATTTGATTCTATTTCAATTTAATTAGCATGACACTTGATTTCATTATAAAAAACAAAGTCATATGAGCTCACAATTAGCCTGTGTGCGTGTGTGTGTGTGTGTGTATCGGTATTTTGGTCATTCGCTCTGATAACAGGCAACCAAGTCAAGCAGCCAGCCAGCCAGCCAGCCAATCAGCTCAGCCAAGCGAACAAACCAACAGCAACAGCAACAGCGGCAGCAGCAGCAGCAGCGTTCGATACCTTGCTCTACATTGCATTCCAAAACCGTCAGTCAGTCAGTCAGTCAGTCAACAAGAGTTGTCGCGATATCGATTAGGAATATCAGATTACATTCGATTATCGCCTGTTGTAATAGGGTTGTCATAACATTCGATCAGTTAAGCTGCACAAACATTGACTTATCAAAATATGCCAATACTAGACTAATTTCGCTTAATCTCTGTGATGGAAAGCGATTCGAGATTCTGGCAAACTGCGATTGAAATCAGTGCGACTTTATATATGTATATATATAATATAATGGATTATGCCTAAATCAAAAAGTTGGTCAAAACAACAATTGGTTGACCTGAACAGCGCCAACTCTTTGAGCTGTTATTGAACTGTTATGGTTATGTTATTTATCTGTTATTGTTATGTTACTGATATGTATTCTTGTTATGTTATTGAACTGTTTTTCTTATGTTACTGTTATGTTACTGATCTGTTATGGCTATGTTACTAATATGTTTTGGCTATGTTTTTCATCTGTTATTGTTCTGTTACTGATGTGTTATTTTAACGTTGCTTATCTGGTTTAGTTAGGTTATTTATCTGTTATTGGTATGTTACCAACCTGTTATAGCTATGTTGTTGAACTGTTATTCTTCTGTTAGATCTGTCAGATCGGTTATTATGTAATTGTTATATGTTATTATTATGTTATTGAACTATTATTCTTATGTTACAGATATGTTATTCTTATGTTACAGCACTCTTATTATTATGTCATTGAACTGTTATCCGTATGTTGCAGATCACTTACTCTTATGTTATTGAACTGTTATTCTTACAGATCTGTTATTGATCTGACTGCCCCTTTAAAGCTCATCCCAGTTGATTCGACTAGAAACTAACTTTAATAAACTTTGCATATTTCGTTCATATGTTTGCAACATTCGCCGCTTGATCGATTGTTATGCAAATACCCCAAAGGTCTTTCTCTTTTTTGTTTATTAAACAATTTGAATATGTTTAAACTTGGTTCTTTGGCAACTGTGGTAACCCTTGCTTGAGTGCCAAAAAAAAAAAAAAGAGAAGAAAAGAAAAGAAGAACCTTTAATAAATTGCTTACGCATCGAAATTGTATCTCTGCGCGAATACCTTACGTAAGTCGATGTATTTGAAGTATGTATGTAAGCGGTTATAACTCATATGTGTATGTATGTATGTGTGTGCTTCAGAGATATGATGAACTAAACTCTCTCATAGAGTTGTCGTGCGGCTGCTGAGAGCGAACTGAGAGCTAACATGCCATTTAAACGTAATTGGTTTTTTAATAGCCATTGTATCAGCCAGGGAATTATGTGCCAATTGCCAATTGCCGTTCGCCGTTTGCCGTTTGCCGTTTGCCAACTCTGATGTGTTGTTAAACATAAATTTAAAAGCACATTTTGTCCATAGATAAGAAACGAATTTGTCGATAAGCAGGCAGTTAGTTATTTATTATAGCCCTGAGCTTGTCTCTCTCTCTCTTTTTCCATGATATATGAATCCCCCCATATTATATGATTCCTTGAGATATGCTCAGTTTAGTTGTTAGTTGATTTCGCCTCATGATGACTAATCTCAAACTCTTCAGACAAAGGCCAAGCATTGTTCTAGCCAAAAGTCGCTCAGTTCAGCATTTGTATTACACGGATTTGCCAGCTGTGCAAACCAATTTATTTCATGGGCTACTTTACTCTGCCTGTGCTGTGCTTGTGCCTGCACTTGTCTCATTCTATTCTGTTTATTGTTCGGCAACACTTTCCATTCGATTCATTTCAGCTGACAGCAGTGTTAACCTTTCATAGCGTATATACATATATATATATATATATATATATATATATATATATATATATATATATATATATATATATATATATATATATATATATATATATATATATATATATATATATATATATATATATATATATATATATATATATACATGTATCTGCATAAAATATATACGTATTGCTTACAATTGTATTTAAACAGCTTTCGATTTGGGTGCAATGCATTCAGCAATTGTTCCAATTCATAAATGCGCTTAGGCTTCACAATTATCGATGATATAACGATAAATTCTCATATTTCTCCAATACTTACAGCTGTGGTCATAAAAATAGTAGTGGGACTGAAATGTTGCAAAACAATATTGAAATTAACATAAATATCTATATATACACACATACATATGTATATATATATATATATTCAAATTGCTTTCAAATTATTATGTTAATCGCAAAATTTAGCTGTGCAACACTACTATTTTTATGACCACAGCTGTATGTATGTATAATATAATATATGTACATATATATATATATACATTTATAAATTTGCATCTATTTATCAATCTCGAACATGATTTTCATTTGCATAAATATGATAGAAAATGCAAATGATACAAATGAATAGCACTTGACATTGCAAGTGTTGAGTAACTATCTAGAATCAATTAGGCATCTACTCGCAATACCCTGAACACATTGAAAATGTCAATTCAGGGTAGCTTGGCTTTGTGAATATGTATGTAACACGGGAAGAAGAAGAAATCGCAGAGCCAATCAAGTATATATGTATATATAGATATGGCTAGGAATCCTAGAGCTAGAGCGACTCAGATCGTGTTCATAAAAATAGTAGCGCGACTGAAATGTGTAGACAGTAAAATTTGGAGAAAACAATTTCAAAGAATTACTATTAACATATATAATTATTTATGCATTCATTCAAATTGTTTTCAAAATACTATGCTTATCACCAAATGTGGCTGTGCAACATTTCAGTCGCACTACTATTTTTATGACCACAGCTGTGCAACTTGTTGAGCAGGACGACGGAGCTGAGTCGCTTCTAGGTATTCCCACCTATATCTAGCCGTTGATCAGTGTGTTCAGGGTATTTTCAAGTCTGGCACTGCCAACTAGAACACTCGCACTTGTTTTTTTTCTTCTTCTTCTCTAAATTAAAAACATATATTAATAAACTAAACTGAACTGTGGCATGTGTGTGTCTCTCTCTCTCTCTCTCTCTGTCTCTGTCTCTGTGAGCATATGAATTGTACTTTTATTTACCTTGAGCTCTGGCAAGTTCAAGTTCGTTTCTTGGCCTTTCCACTGCTATTGCATAGTACAATGTTGGCGGCGCAGTTGGAACGACACACAGACAATTACCAAGAATGGTAAAAAGGTCAGAATGGAACGGCATACGGCCAACATACACACACACACACACACACACACACACACACACGCACCGCAATTATGCTTCGCTCTGGCAAAGCGACGACGCGCGAAAGTTTTGTTAATGAACTTTGGCTGCGATTGTCATTTGGAGTCAATTTACAGCAAATGAAGTTCATTAGCGGGCCAAAGATGCTAAACGCTGTTTGCTGCCTTTCATTCTCCATTGGACGCTGGCTTTAAGTGTGGCTTGGTTTATTACCTGTTTGAGCGTGCGTTCGGGTCAGGTCTAATGGCATGTCGCGGCTTTAATGGCTGCCCTCTGTGACGTAAGCCGGGCCAGCAGCAGCAGCAGTGGCAGCAGCAGCGAACAACTCGTTTCACGCCTCCCCCAACCACCAAAAAGGCAACTACAAAATTGCCCTCAATATATAATGCACAGTTATGTAGTCACACATACACACACACATACACACATATATATATATATATATATGTGTGTGTGTGTGTGTGTGTGTTTCTATGCATTGTATTTATCACATTTGTACTTTGTTATGGTTTTTGTTGCTGCTGTTTTTCGCTTTCGTTGAACCGGTTTCGGTGGCCTGGAACCAGTTCACTAGTCAAATTCCAATTGCTCATGCCAGGCACGAACCTTTGTGGAAATGGGGCTTTAATGCTTTAATGCTTAAAACTGCATGCAGCGTCCAACTCCCAACTGCCAACTGCCAACTGCCAACTCCCAGCTCCACCTCCAACTTCAACTTCAACTCTACAACTGAAGCCCGACCTCGACAACAAAGGCGGCATTACATCAGCGTTTGACGTTGATTGAATCGACAACATCGGCAACATCGCTGACTAAGTCGAACAACATTGAAAACATGTTAATCAACACTGTGCGCTGTGCGTTGTCACAGTCCTAAGTGTGTAGTTGAGTATCTAGCGAACATACATGTCTATCTCTATGCATGCCGCAGAGCCCATTCGCAGTCGATCGTAAATAGTCAAAGGAAATCAATTGAACAACCAGCCAGTCAGCCCGACCCAGCCCATGATTATGTATATGCCAAGTGTATTTACAGTTCTTGCCGTCTCCAGCCTGGCTCCAAGTCCAGGGGCAGGGAAAGACTCCATAAAAGAGAAAACAGCAGTTGACACCCGACAAAAGTGAACACTTACATATTCAATTTGAATAGAGCAACTTGAGAATGACTCTGGCAATATTGTTTAACTACAGCTGTGGTCATAAAAATAGTAGTGCAACTGAAATGTTCAACAATTTGAATATATACAAATATGTCAATTTTAATACTCATTTCATATTGTTTTCAAATTACATTCTATTTATTACAACATTTTGCTGTTCAACATTTCAGTCGCACTACTATTTTTATGAGCACAGCTTTTGTAGCTGGCAAATATGTGCGCTGTTCAAAAAGTATCGAGAATCTTGAATTGTTAACACATATTCGATTTTCAATATTTTGGGGAAGTTGTTTTGGTACTCATAAAGAGACGACATATTGCTCAAATGTCAACAAATTCTATTCCCTTTACTTGGCCTTCATTTGTTTGCCTATGGCTATAGAAATGGAATCAAAGAGTCTGTATCAGAAACAGCTACACTATCCACCCCAGATCTAGCCATCCCCAACCCCCCCCCCCCCCCCCCCCCACTTGACATTTTCATGTAAGCGATTGAGGAGAGGACAACGCCACGCTACAATTGGGAAGATAAAGGGAGCAGTGAATCAGCAGTTTGGCTCAAGATTACAAAAACTTGAATTATTGAAGTGCTTTGAGCATGGGAAAAAACATTGACGCAAGTCTCTAGGCTACGAAGGGTATTTCTTGGATGGGCACAAAAAAGATATTCACGAATAAAAAATAAATGGTTCAAGAAAGTTTGCATTACTTTTTGAGCAGACCTCGTATGTACATACATATGTATATACTTTTGTAATACATATAATAATAAATAATAATTTTTATAATTTATATTTCGAAAATAAAAATAATTTTTATGTTTATTGATATTCGAATACTACTAATAATTTAATTCAATAATAATCTTTTTTTTTTTAATATTAATCAGAATTGATTTTATTATATTTTTAGAAAAAAAAAAAAAAACAAATTCTTTTTTATTTGTTTGTAATTTTATTATTGACAATTTTGTCACCTGACTCAGCGTCCAGTGCGTTGTCAATTCGTGTTGTCGTCTTCATCAACTTTGTTATTGTTGTTGTAGTTGTTGTTGTTGTTGTTGTTGTTGTTGTTGTTGCTGTTGTTATCGTGAAGTCAATTGAAATTTGTAACACGTACAGCAAATTTGACTCTGTGCGCTTGTCGACTCGACTCGACTCGAGTCGAGCTTGCATGTAATAAATTTTTATGTAGAAATTGGCAATGCGACCAACAAGATAAAGAGTCGAGCATTATGCACATACACACGGAGACACACAGATAGAGACAGAGAGTGGGAGAGAAAGACAGAGCAAGAGAGAGAGAGACTACTTACTTGGCAAGCTAAGTGAATTGTATAATCAGTAGTGACACATATCCGCCGCATAGACAAGCCCAATGACCACTTGCCCCTGCCACCTGTCAACATTTTGTAGGTTTTTTTTATACATATTTCGTTCGAGGCGTGGCCCTTGGACTGATTGCAATTTGTTGTGTATGAAACATAATACAGTATGTGTATATTAGTCATAAGGACAAATGATATGTCTGTCTGTCTGTTGCGACTAAATGACTCAGCCGCTTGGGGAAACTACGCGCAGACGAGAGTCATAATAGCGTCGAGACTTGCGATTTTTGTTTATTTATTTTTTTTTTGGATGGGGTGGGGGGGACCGGACACACACCCTGGCGGGCGTCTTAATTAGCGTAAACGCTGCTTTGGCCACATGACAAATGAACAGTTAGCCAGCTGCGTTGGCGGCCAACCCCCAACAAATATTGGTAATGGGACACAATAAATCGTTCGTTGTCTCGCTGTTTACATGCGTCTGAGCTGCCACCCAACCACCACCCACCTGTCTCTGCTGTTTCTCTTGCAAAGTGAAAACTCGCCAGGCAAATAAACTGATCAAAATATATACATATACATATATATACTTTGGGAATGCAACAACATTTTTGTGCACACACACACACACACACACACACATGTATATATAAACGTTGTTATCGTCGCCATAAAGTAACTGGTAATCCGAGTTCAAGGAACTCTGCACGCAAAAAACAAACCAAAAGAAAGCTTTGGAAAAAAAAACTTTTGCATAAGGACAAACGACAAGTGACAGCTCCAATAAGCAAAAAAGCAAAAAAAAAAAAACAACAGCAGAGCGACAGACGGACAGAGTTGCCACATAGCTGGCATGCAATGCTATAAACGCATTAAAAATCACTTTCGCTGCATTTAGCGCACAGTGGTGCCAGGGCCGTTATGACCAAACTGAAACCTATATTAAGTAATATAAGTTTTTATGTACTAAAATATATATATATATATATATATATATATATATATATATATATATATATATATATATATATATATATATATATGAAACAGGTCAACATTTCATCTGAAATGCCAATTATGTATGTATATGGGGCGATTGTTGATGCAACTGCAAAACTGCATCGACCAAAGCAGCGCTGCGGCAGCTACAGTTCAGTGGGCGTGGCACCACATACCACTGAAGCGATGCCAGGTGCCAAGCCGTTATTAAAACTAATGGATTTACAACTAAGTAAAACATAAATATGAAATTAGACTCAACTAAATTGTTCCAATAGTTTTTTCCCCCTTTTTCTTATAGTAGCCACTACTATTTTAATGAACAACTAAATTTTGCTAATTTTTCTATCTCAAGCTCTAAAGGCAAACACATGTTAAATATTTGCATTAGATACAAAACAAAAAATGAATAAATTAATATTCATTTCAAATTATAATTACTAACTAACATTTGATGCTCGCACTACTATTTTCCTGATCACAGCTGTATATTGGAGTTATTAGAGTTATATACATATGTATGTATGTATATGTCTATGCATAAAACCTGCGGGATTTGAGCTCGCGCATGATTTTTAAATAATAAAAAATTAAGTTTTTTTGTAAAAAAAAAATTATTGTATAAATTTTGTAATTGCATAATAAATAAGCATTTATGCATATATTATAGTTATTGATTTCTTTATGCTTATCACGTATTTTACAGTTAGCACAAACACACACACAGACATATACCCAGTGTGCACAGTAAATATGTAAATTTGCTTTCTTTATTTTGTTGCATTTCAAATTCCAATAGCACTGATGTCATATGTCATATATACATACATACATACATACATACATACATACATATATATATATATATATATATATATATATATATATATATGACATGTATGCCTGCATGTCTGGTTATCTACATGACAAACACATAGAGGCAATCGTTAGTCAATTTGAATGCAATACGAACCACTGTGCTGTGCTCGTGTTGCACGACTTTTGTATGACACTGTAAATCGTTTTGCATATGCATTAATAAAACGGAACGTCATATGGGCTTTGTCTAAATGTAAAGAATGCTTAAGTGGATGCATAAGTAGCGCGCTCCTTCAATGCCCTACCTCCCTCTCTGTCGCTCTCTCGGCAGTGCCCTTTGCACTTAAAGTGCACTTGATAAAAGCCATGCCACAGCTACGTAAACAACAACAACAACAACAACAACAAACGCAATTGTTATTGTTGCTGAGAATGGGCACAGAAGAAAAGAAAAGAAAATAAAAACAGCAACAGCAACAACAATAACAACTGCGCAGACCTAATAAACGCTGCTCGATGAATTATGTGCTGCAAACAGTAAGCGGGCTGATAAACCATAAAAATATGTATGCATATAGCATGCACACACACACACACACACAAACACACTCACACACACACGTAGGCACACATATGTATGTCTCTCACTCCCTCACCCTCTTAAGACTTTGCAGCAATTACTGCTGACACTCCCACACACACGCACATAGGCCGAAAAGACAAACATAACAGCAAATGCTTTGTGCGAGAGTGTGGCAACTCTGTTTCTGATTGACATAAACAAAAGCAAAGCAAAGCGGCGGCCACTTAAATGCGGAACAAGTCAGGCCTCGTTCGCGCGCTCTTAATCTTTCCCTCCCCCTCGCCGTTGCCCTGTCACTGTTATGTGCAGTGTTGCCAATTTAGCTATTTCCCCATCAGTTCTGGAGTGATATAACGGCTGGTGGAAATTATAGCTAAATTGAATTATTGAATGGCTTCTCTTTAGCGTGATTTGAGATATAAAAAATTAAAAATCAGAATTTATTTAAAGTGAAACAAAAATATAATAACCTTATTGGCTATTTTTTTTTGGAGTTTTCCATTAATGTTTAGCCATTTCTGGCGTTTTTTTTTTTGGCTAGTTGCTCTGTCGCTTATCGAAGCCCTGCATAGCTGGCAACACTGCAAGTCAGGCCGCGTTCTCTCCTCGTCTCTCCTTGTCACTGTTATGTCTGCCTGCATTAGTCATACGCCGCCGCAGCAGCAGCAAAAGCTCTGATTAATAAAATCAACAACAACAACACAACAACAACAAAAATCCACATTTAAGTGTCAATCAGCGCGAGAGCCACCGCCTACGCTGCACTCATTGTTATTTTAAGCAGCGTTCCTCTCTCTCTCTCTCTCTCTGGCTCCCTCTCCTCTCGCCTTTCTCTCTCTGAAGTTTCATTTGTCCTTTTTATCGTTTCGCTTGCCACGCATATTTATGTGTTCGCGCGCGAGCGCTCTCTCGTAACAATGCCACATTGTGTTTTGATTAACGCTACGCGCGTGCGCTCCCGCGCCGCTTGCTTAACTGTTAACAAACGCAAATGCATTAAGCGACCGTGTGGGCGTACGAAGACGCAGCAGCAATAGCAATTACAGTTGGCAAATCGAAAAGCTACACCTGAAAACTATTAAATGTGTGTGTGTGTTGCTGTATGTGTGTGGGTGTAAGTACTATAAAGAAATTGTAGACAATTACTGTTGCCCCTTGAACCAGACAAGCGTCGCTGTTGATGTACAGTGGAAACTCGCTTAGCCAGACACATCGCCGACACCTTCTCATACCAGATCATGCAATATGTAAAAATATCGTAATCTATGTTATTTCATTTACATCTGCATTCTGTTAGTACACATTTACCATAACAGTACAACACATGTTAATCGTGCATGTGCGCTTAACAGAGTTTCTACTGTAGTTGCTCTGCGACTCTGCCGGCCGCTGAGTCGTAGTTTTTCACGCTCTCCCATCTTTGCGAGCCTCTGCCTCTGCCTCTGCCTCCATCTCTGTCGCTGTCTCTGTCTTTGCCTTTGCATGTGTTTGTTTTTGTGTTTTTATTTTAAGCTGAAACTGGTTTTTCTGTTTGCCTTCTTTGCTCGTGTCGTGTTGTCATACTATGAAAATACTTACATATACAAACATTTGCTAGCATGTGTGTATGTGTGTGTGTGTTTGTGTCTTATTCAAATGTGATTTTCGCGAAATTCGTATGGAATTCCAAGTAAAGTGAAAGAAGCATGCGTTGTCTTGCCCGTTTGCCTAGTTTGACGAGGCTTAGTCATGTGGGTGTCATAGGTGGGGTGGAGAGGGGTGACGCAGACATTGAACTTGGTGCGTCAGCAGGGGCAAGGCGCATGCGCTGCTGCTGCGACTGTGCCTCTGGTTTTGCACTAGCTCTTCTGCATGCATAGCCAGAGCAAGATATTGGCGTGGCCACCACCCAAGGGAACTTGTTTTTGCCCCCCATGCACTGCACTGCGCTGCGCTACCCCACGCACACGCACACATGTATATGTATATATGTCTATGTATGTATATGTGTGTGTATAAGTGTATGCATGCGCTGGCTGGCGCATTACCGTTAGCTGTTGTTGCTGTTCGCTCTCTTCATGGGGGGTTGTTGAAGGCCATTGTCGCTGTCGCTGCTGCTGCCGCAGTCGATGCTGACGCCGAAGCCCACATGCACCGGTTAACGGTTGTGCGACGCAACTTTAATGTGACTCATGCAATTGGCATACGAATTTAAACCCTTTACACTGTCGCCGAAAACTTTACATATCGATTTAACATAACAGATTATATACATACATATATATTTAAATATATTTATATGATATATATATATATATATATATATATATATATATATATATATGTGTATATATATTTCTATATAAGTTAGTCTATGCTAAACATCGTTTAGATTCTTAGCTCACCTCTGTAAATTTCTCTTTTATCTCGGCCTTTTCATCATTGGATAAAGTTTTTGTAAATTTGTTTAATGTTGCCATTTTGTTGCTGTTGCTGCTGCTGTTGTTGTTCTCGTTGTTGTTGCTGTTGTTGCTTTTGCTTAATTGTTATATTGGCTATTATTTAAATAAATTATAGTTAATTTCACTTTATCGCTACAGACGCTGCCACACTCTGCTCTGCCACTGCCTCTGTCGCTGTCGCAGTCGCTGCCTCTGTCGCTGTCGCCCGTTTTGCCGCTCTCTTATTGTTGTTGTTGTGCGAAAAACTGCGCTTGCCGTCTTTATGTGTTGTTGTTGTTGCTGTTGTTGTGTTGGTGGTGGGTTTGTTTGCAGCAGATGAAGATGGTCTTGGGCTTGGGGGGGGTTGGGGGCGCAGCAGTGACACTTTCTTTTGGGTGGCGTTGGCGGCGGCTTTTATTTATGGCTGTTATTGTTGTTAATTCTTTTACACGCTACTGCGCTGTATAATTGCTATTTTGCTATTTCGCTATTTATTTTCCAATTTTGATGTGCTCCTCTTTCGCTCTATCTTATGTTTTGGCACGACTTTGCTTTTTTTGCACTTAACAAAATATATATATGTATAAACCCAACAGATCTGGTCCCACTCTCCTCCACTAGTATTTACACGACGCTGAGAGCTCAGCTTATTGCTTATTTTTGTTATTATTGATTCGGTTTCAGCGACTTTGCCGGCTTTCGTTTGCGTACCGCTTTGTTATTTAGTAATCAATAACAATAAACTCGACAAAACTTTATATATTGCTGGCGGGGCACACCAACCGTGTACAAGAAAGTCTGAATTAAAACTGATATGGCGTTTAACAGTGTGCCCGCTAGTTACAGACATCCGAGCAGATATACATAAAATACTAAAACTTACATTTTAATGTTACAGCAACAGCAAAAAAATACCCACGGAAATTTGAAAACTATATTAACTGTTAGAATAATTGTGTTTTGCACACTATAAAACAAAAACTAGGAATATATTGAATATAAGTTGGCAACTAGAGCTTAACACGGTTTTTTAAACGATTAATGAAATACATTTCATATTAAATTGCGTGCTTAATTTAAGGTTTACCATGGGAACAGTTAATGGCGCTAATAGAAATTAACATAATGCTGTTAGCGCAAATTTAAGCTTCTAGTGCTCGTACAGATATTTTTACTTTCACTTGATTATTTAATTTATAAATCAACAGTACAGTGCAAATTGTAACATTGTGCTTTTATTTAATTTTTTTGTTTTACTTTAAATATATGCCCTTATTTAAAAAATTGACATGGGAACAGTTCAGGGCGCTAATTGTAGTTAACATAATGCTGTTAGCGCAAATTTGACCAGCTGACGCGCGAATGAGTCTGCCAGAGCTGTCGTCAAACGCAAACGCTATGAAAAGTAAGTGGCAACCCTGCGCTGGCGCAAATAACAATATTGTGGTGTAGCTGAATATTAATGTGTGTTTGCGTCTAAATAAAATGCACATTAAGCAGGTGGGTTAAACAATGGGCTTGCTAAGTGCCCCACTCTTCAACTGACTGACGAATATTTTGCAGATTATTATACAAGGCTTTAAAAGTTACAAGGACCAGACGGTGGTGGAACCATTCGATAAGCGTCACAACGTCGTCGTCGGACGCAATGGCTCTGGCAAAAGTAATTTCTTCTACGGTAAGCGCACTAATACATATATAGTTTTGCTTGCTATTGATTGTGCTAATTATGCCGCAACAGCTATACAATTTGTGCTGAGCGATGAGTTCACCCATCTCCGTCCGGAGCAGCGCCAAGCCTTGCTGCATGAGGGAACTGGCGCTCGCGTCATCTCCGCCTATGTGGAGATTATATTTGACAACTCGGACAATCGTGTTCCGGTAAGTGGAATGCAATTGACTTAAAAAAAATATCTACTTCAATTGCTCCCCAATTGCTTGCAGATCGATAAGGAGGAGATATACTTGAGGCGCGTCATTGGCGCCAAAAAGGATCAGTATTTTTTAAACAAGAAGGTGGTGCCGCGCAATGAGGTCGTCAATCTGCTTGAATCAGCTGGCTTCTCCAGCTCCAATCCCTACTATATTGTCAAGCAGGGCAAAATCAATCAAATGGCCACCGCCGCTGACTCCTATCGCTTGAAGCTGTTGCGCGAGGTGGCCGGCACGCGTGTCTACGATGAGCGCAAGGAGGAGTCACTAAATCTGTTGCGCGAAACCGATGGCAAAGTGGAGAAGATTAGCGAATACCTGAAGACAATTGAGGATAGATTGCAGACGCTTGAAGAGGAGAAGGAGGAGCTCAAGGAGTATCAGAAGTGGGACAAAACACGACGCACTCTCGAGTATATACGCTACGAGACGGAGCTAAAGGATACGCGGCGTGCTCTCGAGGAGCTGCTGCTGCAGCGTAAATCCTCCTCGGACAAAAAGAAGAACTACAACATTGAGATACAGAAAGCACAGGAAAAGATCAAGGAGGTGCAAAAGAATCTGAAGGAGGCCAAGAAAAAGGTGCTCAGCACGAAGGAGGAGCGCTCGGTCCTGATGACCGAACAGCAGCAATTGCTGCGCGAAAAGACCAAACTGGACCTAACCATTGTCGATCTGAATGACGAGGTGCAGGGCGACAACAAGTCCAAGGAACGGGCCGATCAGGAGCTCAAGAATCTCAAAGTGACGATAGCGGAACGGGAGAACGAACTGGACGATGTGAAGCCCAAGTACGAGTCGATGAAGCGCAAGGAGGAGGATTGCTCGCGTGAGCTGCAGCTGAAGGAGCAGAAGCGCAAAGAGCTCTACGCCAAACAGGGACGTGGCTCGCAGTTCTCGTCGCGCGAGGATCGTGACAAATGGATACACA
This sequence comes from Drosophila anceps, assembly GCA_035045945.1. NCBI lineage: Eukaryota > Metazoa > Arthropoda > Insecta > Diptera > Drosophilidae > Drosophila > Drosophila anceps. The sequence goes on from JAWNON010000004.1 coordinate 11,223,795, forward strand.
ACGAGCTCAAATCGATTAGCAAGCAGACCAAGGACAAAATCAATCATCATGCCAAACTGGTTGAGGACCTCAAGAAGGATGCCACGTCCGAGAAGGATCTGGGCACCAAGATCGAGGAGCACTCCTCCGAACTGGAACAGCTGCGCCTACAGATCGACGAGCACAACAAAAAGTACTACGAACTGAAGAAGACAAAGGATCAGCATCAGTCCATGCGCAACGAGCTGTGGCGCAAGGAGACACAAATGACCCAACAGCTGCAGACCCAAAAGGAGGAGCTGTCCCGTGCGGATCAAGCGCTGCGCAGCATGGCTGGCAAACCGATTCTCAATGGCTGCGATTCGGTGCGCAAGGTGCTCGACAGCTTTGTGGAGCGCGGCGGTCAGTCGGCGGCAATTGCTCGCGCCTATTATGGTCCGGTCATTGAGAACTTTAGCTGCGACAAGACGATCTATACCGCCGTGGAGGTGACCGCTGCGAATCGTCTGTTCCATCACATTGTCGAATCGGAATACGAGGGCACACAGATCCTGAAGGAGATGAACAAACTGAAGCTGCCCGGCGAGGTGACATTCATGCCGCTGAATCGCCTGCAGGTGAAGGTGCACGACTATCCAGACGATCCCGATTCGATTCCAATGATATCGAAACTCAAGTACGATGAGCAACACGACAAGGCGTTGCGTTATATATTCGGCAAGACACTCATCTGTCGTAATCTGGAGCGTGCCACGGAGCTGGCCAAGAGCACGGGGCTCGACTGTGTCACACTCGATGGCGATCAGGTGTCGTCGAAGGGTTCGTTGACCGGCGGCTACTTCAATACGTCGCGTTCGCGTCTGGAAATGCAAAAGAAGCGCACGGAATACACGCAACAGATCACCGAATTCGAGAAGAAGCTGAGCAAGCTGCGCAACGAGCTGAAGTCGACGGAGAACAACATCAACTCAATCGTATCCGAGATGCAGAAGACGGAGACCAAGCAGGGCAAGTCGAAGGATGTGTTCGAGAAGGTCCAAGGCGAGATACGTCTGATGAAGGAGGAGCTGGTGCGTATCGAGAAATATCGTGCGCCCAAGGAACGTTCGCTGGCACAGTGCAAAGCCTCGCTGGAGGCGATGAACAGCACAAAGGCCAGCCTGGAGGCGGAGCTAAAGCAGGAGCTCATGTCCACGTTGTCCGTGCAGGATCAGCGTGAAATTGACCAGCTTAACGATGATATACGACGTCTCAATCAGGAGAACAAAGAAGCCTTCACCCAGCGTATGCAGCTGGAGGTGCGCAAGAATAAGTTGGATAATCTATTGATTAACAATCTGTTTAGACGGCGCGATGAGTTGATACAGGCCCTGCAGGAGATCTCTGTGGAGGATCGCAAGCGTAAGCTGAACAATTGCAAAACGGAGCTGGTGTCGACGGAGAAGCGTATTAAGAAGGTCAATGCGGATCTGGAGGAGATTGAGAAGCGTGTCAATGAGGCTGTACAATTGCAGAAGGAACTGCAACAGGAGCTGGAGACCCATGTGCGCAAAGAGAAAGAGGCCGAGGAGAACATCAACAAGGATAGCAAACAATTGGAGAAATGGACCACCAAAGAGAATATGCTGAATCAGAAGATCGACGAATGTACCGAAAAGATAGCCAGCTTGGGTGCTTTGCCTCAAGTTGATGCCGCCTACACGCGCATTTCACTGAAGAATATCTTCAAGGAGCTGGAGAAGGCCAATCAGCACCTGAAGAAGTACAATCATGTGAACAAGAAGGCGCTGGATCAGTTCTTAAGTTTCTCGGAGCAAAAGGAAAAGCTGTACAGGCGCAAAGAGGAACTAGATGTGGGCGATCAGAAGATTCACATGCTCATCCATTCGCTGGAGATGCAGAAGGTCGAGGCCATACAGTTCACATTCAGGCAGGTTGCCCAGAACTTCACAAAGGTGTTCAAGAAGCTGGTGCCCCAAGGCGCTGGATATTTGATACTCAAGACGAAGGACAACGAGGGCGAGGAAATGGAAAAGGAGGTGGCCAATTCGGATGCCTTCACAGGCATTGGCATACGTGTCTCCTTTACGGGCGTCGATGCCGAAATGCGTGAAATGAATCAGCTGTCCGGTGGCCAAAAGTCTCTGGTTGCCCTCGCCCTCATCTTCTCCATACAGAAGTGTGATCCGGCGCCGTTCTATCTATTCGATGAGATCGATCAGGTGAGTCCGTTGGCCGTTCTTTCGAAGTTCATATGTGAATCTCTTCTTCATCTTCTTCTTCTTTAACAGGCACTGGACGCGATGCATCGCAAGGCCGTGGCTGATATGATACACGAGCTAAGCGACACAGCCCAGTTTATTACCACAACATTTCGGCCCGAATTGCTGGAGAATGCGCATAAGTTCTATGGCGTACGGTTTCGCAATAAGGTCAGCCACATTGACTGTGTCACCCGTGAGCAGGCCAAGGACTTTGTCGAGGATGACAATACACACGCCTAGACGCGCCTGCAGCTTAAGTGGCACATACACACACACACACACACACAGCCCTTCCCCTCTTCCCGCTCCTCCACACAATGTCGCCCCTCTCCTTCTACACACATTCAAGCATTTCTTAGTGATTAGTCGTAAATTGATTATTACTTTTTTTTTCGTCAATAACTTTTATTACATTTAGAAATTTGATTTAAACTGGATTTTCCTTAAAACAACATCTTTCAAGCCTTAAGTTTGTCCATATATTCTAATTATTCTTGTACTTGAACTAGCCAAGCAAAGCCGCGCAATATCGGCAACCGAATGCTTCCAGGCTATCGACCATCAAGCACATCTTCACAGTATATCTATGTATGTAATCATAATAAATGGCTCAGATATAACTGTTGGCTTTCCGGCCCCAGTTCGTAAGCTAACATAGAAACAAACAATTTTTTTTTTTTATCAAATTTGTTTTTTGTATTTGCCTTCGAGGGCGATACAAGGAAAATTGGGATTATACAATTTTTCGATACCATTTTTGTGCTCATGCGCGAAAGTTTAAGGATCATATTGGTTTCGTGCAATGTCCGTCTTGCTGTCCGTCCGCCTGGCCGTCTGGCCGTCTGTCTGTGCGCCTGTCCGTCCGTCTGTTCGTATGAACGCAAACCATTTCGCCGTTATTTAAACTAGAGACTTGAAATTTAGAGCATATACTCGTGTATACTCCCCAATTATATAGTATCAAGATTTTACCGATACGCCCGCTGGGGGCGTGGTAAATCGGAAAATGCATTTTCTGTTATCTCAGAAACCATGTTAGTTGCAGTGCTAGAGAGGGTTGCATTTTGGAATGTATACTCGCGTTGACAACTCGAGAACAAAAAGATATGGCGGATATATGAACGCCCATTGGGGGCGTGGCAATTCGGAAAATGGAGCTATTAGCGTCTGGGCCGTTTGTTATGGTACGATTTGTTATTAGTCTCAAAATAGACCTTAGTTTCGGCGATTACCACTAAATTTCCTATCAGAGATCACTTCTTCTGTGGTTTGAAAACAGATAAAAGTCGCCAGAGGACTGGAGGCAAAAGCAATTCGAAGCCCACCCAACATTCGTGCATTTGGGTTTCGATTGTGAACAGTGTGCATTGTCCTCGGTGCTCATTTCTCCTCCTTACAACTTAGCAATGGTTTGATTTCCCTAGTGCAAAGACTAGATAAGGAGAAATTGATTTCGCATATAAAAACGTTCGTTTATTGACTAAAGATTCATTCGATTGAGTTACATTATAACAATTATGTATATATAAAAAAACATCAACTCTTATTATAAATATGTATCGAGGTGTTGTGCTAAATGCAGCATCAATTAAACATTTGGTTAACACACGATTGCCTGGTCCCGTCGTCGTCGTCTCTTGATCATCATCTTCATCATCATCTACTGCTCTCGATCATCTCCTGGGTTGCATTAATGGCAAATATGACAGAGAAGCACATGCCAACAGTTTCGACCTCGAGGGGCGAGATGTTGTATCTGAGTGTTAGCCGCCAGAGTATAAAGTGGTTAAGCAGCACCAACAGTGCCAAGCCTAGGGACCACCAGAACTCATCGGCAATGGCCATATGCCAGAGACAGAAGACATTCCACAGCACACAGAGTGTGAGATTGAGGCGTTCCAGCCTGGCCAAGATATTTGCCAGCGTTGACTTCTCATTGAGGCAGCTGCGCACGCTGGCCAGCGTCAAAATGCTAATGTACAAACTGAGGACTATGGGACGCCAGCTATAGCTGTCAGCTACGACGAGATGTTGGTCGCCAAAGATGCTCTGCAGTTGGCCAACGGTCAGTGTAACAAAGATGACCGGCGCATAGCGTAGCGATTGCTCGCATATACGTCGCTGCACCTGGCCGGGATTCGGATGCGTGCAGTGTAAAATACAGAAGATGCTGTGTGCAAAGAATAATCCATAAGCCGCTAGGGAGTAGCGGTCAATGCTGTAGTGCTTGAGTGCCCAGCCGGAACTGACGGCCAGCACAAAATTTAGCAGGCCCAGGGATAGCTTGGAAGACAGGGAGCCGATGGCACTGACAGCCATTACGACAGGTGCTCAAAACAAACAAACAAATGAAACTAAAATTGATTTTGTTATTGTCTTTGACCGTGGTGCCGCCGCAACTTATCGATGTTTGTCAAATTAGTCGATAAAAACAAAACGATAATTAGTGTTGGGTCAGTGATTCAGAGGCCGTTGCGCTGTCTTCTGCAAGCCGACTTAAATGAGTTCTCTGGTCCTCTAAACTAATTTATATATATATTTATGTGTATATAATTATAAATTTTTGAAGTTTAAAATGTTGTAAAACTCTAAAATAAAGCATATGATCTTTCACATTAAGAAAACTGTAGAAACGTAAAATAATTTCAATAAGACATTCAAATAGTTCACTGGTTCACGAACTAACTACCCAACACTGGCTAAGTTGGATGCGGAACTTGTTGGTTTCGACGCCCGCGATAGATTTGTATTTTTATTTGTAATACGTTTTACTTTGCTATTCTTCTGTCGCTACTTTTACAGTTATATAGTTCAAAGAACGCCAACAAAATGGCGGATCCAAATGGATTCAAGCTTTTCAGAACTGTTGATCCGACGACCGTGAACGTGCCGATCAAGGAGAAATTCGCCAAACTGACGCTCTCTTCGAATAAAAAACAACAGTTAGCACGAAAAACAACGCCGCCGCCGCCGCAGAAGCCACAATCAGAGCCGCATTCAACCAAAGGCAGCAACGTGAGCCGCCAACTGTTGGGTGAGCTAAATGTTCGCTCGACTGCCAAATCCTACGAACATCCACTGCTTCGAAGCGATTCCTCATCGTCGAACACAATGGGCCAGGAGCAAACTTCCAAAGGCGAAGACAACAGATCACAGCAGGATGTTTCCGATTATATGGAAGCACTGCATATGAGCGCCGATGGATGTACACAACAAACAGTCGATGTGGATGTGGAAGCCCTATCCACGCAGGTATCCAATTTGACAGTGCAGCCCGAAAGAAAGCTGCCGCTGGAGCAATCCATTTGCATATCATCGACCACTGCGGACAGTGATGATGATGATGATGATGATGATGATGATATTGTGTCGTGCATTACTATATCAGATACCAGCGTAAGTGAGCATGATCAGCAGCAACCAGTGCAAAACAAACAGCTGGAGACAAGCATGACGGTCAGTGAACAGCTGCCTCCAACAGCGCCTGATCTACCGAATTTCAAGGTACAGCGCATAGAAGCTTTTCTGCGTGACGTCTCCTTCGAGCGGCGTGAGATCATGCGCCGTGGCTATACGGACATGTCAGCCGATCTCACACGCCTGGCCAGTGCTGACACGGAGTCCATGAGCCTGGGCGAGGTCGACTGCACACAATTGCTGTCTGTGTCCAATGGTCAGGCTGATAGCAGCAAACGCTTGGCGGACAATGAGACGGAGGTGAATACAGTGTGCTCCGAGGAGCAAGTGGATAGCAGCAAACGTTTAGCGGATAATGACACAGAGATCAACACAATGTGCTCCGAGGAGCAAATAGAATTGGACAGCAGCAAGCGGCTGGCAAATGATGATACAGAGATAAACACGCCCGACATAGAGGAGCCGCTGTTCGACCTATCTGGCCAACAGACGAATCTGGATGAAACTATACCAGAGACCAGCAGCGAGCTGGAGCAGTCGCAGCCGCAGCCGTCGCCGTCGCCGTCAAGACCGACCAAATCAACATCATCGGCAGAGCCAGTGGAATTAGAGCATACACCTGCTATACAAGTTAGCAGTATTAATATATCGGCTAAGATTAACATTAAGATACATATACCCAATTTGGACTCGAGCTCAGCCTCAGCGTCCGAGCACGATTCGGAGGCAGCACAGAGCGTTGTGGAAACTGCGCCCACCTCAGAGGAACGCACAGAGTCATGTCAGCAACAACAAGAGCAGGAACGGGCACAGGAAGAAGCACGGGAGTGCTCTGTGCTGGGTAGCGATGCCTCCGAGGATGAACAATTTCTGACAAAAGCTGAAAAGCTGTTGAATCAACTGTATGGCAAATCCTGGCAAACCCCAGATGTCATACGCACGCTCAAACGCTCCAGCGGCAGTGGCGGTAAAACTGCGCCCGCTGCATCCACAAGCCGCGCGCCCCTCACCGAGATCAAGCGACAGCCCAAGGCGACAGCGGTTAAAAAGGCAGCGACATCCCAAACACCTCAGCAACCCAACGATAGCGCGCTGGCTGACTTTAGCATATGTAATTGATTATATCAATATATACATATATATTTATATATATATATATATATATATATATATATATATATATATATATATATATATATATATATATATATATATATATATATATATATATATATATATATATATATATATATATATATATATATATATATATATATATATATATGCATATCAATCTGTATTTTCCCCTTTGTCTTTTTAGTTAAGCGCGCGCTGCACTCAAACAAATTGAATTCGACGCAGTTGCCGCGAGCCGCCTGCACGGAGCGGCGACCCAGCAGGCCGCGCGTGCGCACCAAACATATTGACGAGGAACGCTGGCGGGCACTTGTCGATACGGACAGCGGCACAGATGCCTCCGATGATGACGATGCCAATGCCACGGACAGCAGTGAGAGTAGTATTGATGGGGCACAGCCAGATGGACATGTTACATATTTGGATCTGACCAAAAACGAAGTCGAGGTGGTCAGCACTCCGGAGAAGGACTATGCATGTGAGTGCTTAGAAGTTATTTTGTTGAACTTTGCTCGATCTAGGTAGCCTTTTCGATTTGAGCTGTCAAAAAAGTCCATCTGAAATGAGTTTGTTCTGTGTTTCCACAGCATAGAGCATACGCTTTAGTTATAAATGCTGGAAAATCTTAAAAACGAAAAAAAAAGGATAAATAATAAAACGAACTTGAAAATCGTTTTTGGTTCATAAAATCGTAAACCGTTTCTTTGATATTGCGCAAATTATATTGAAAAAAAAAAAAAAAAACATTTTTACATACACAGCGCCCAAGGAACAGCGAAGATTGGATGAGATTTTGCGGACGTGCCGTGCTAGCGATCGACCCAAGTTACCAGCAACGCCAGTGACACCAGTACCAACGGCAGCAGCAAATCCCACTCGCCGGCAGCTTTTTACGCCTAATACGGGCTACGAGGATACGAGTGAAGCCAAACGTATTGTAGATCAGGCACTCGATTTGAATAGTCTCGACCAATTGGAGAACGTTTATTTGCCGGGCACAAATGTTCATAGGCGTTTGCAGGAAGTAAAGCGACAACTTGGCATTGCAGTCGAAACACCTAAAGCGAAGCCCATCTTCAATCTACCGACACCAAAGACAGCGCCCCCACTGAAGGCTGTCGAGCGCATCAACAAGATGCCACCCATTATAAGGAAAGTACACAAAGTTGTGCCTGAAAATGAAAAATTTGGTTTCCTAAAATCCCTGGAGCGTCAGATCGATGAGGATTATTGCGACTATGAGGCATGCTACTATCGGGAAAACTTCGATAAGAACAGGGAGCGTTTGACATACTTGCTCTATAATATGTTCAATGAAAAAGTGTTTAATGGGGCTTTGGATGTGCCCGTTTTGTGGTCGGCAAGGCTGCGCAACACAGCAGGCAGATGCAAGAATAAGAGTAGGTCAGTGATGTTGTTGATGGTATTTATTTAGCTAACTCTAATCGCATTTACTTGACAGGCCATCGGAGCGCAGTAGTATTATAGAGCTGAGCACTAAGGTGCTAACCAGCGCAGATAGACTACGCTGTACCCTAATCCATGAGCTATGCCATGCAGCTGCATGGATTTTCCATGGACACGGTGGACACGGACCCATTTGGAAAAGATGGGCAGAGCGTGCCAATAGCACACTCCCAGAACTGCCGCCGATCACGGTGTGCCACAACTATAAAATTGAATTCAAGTACACTTACAAATGCACCAGCTGCGGCATGGCGTAAGTTCTCACTGTCATATTGGAAAAGACTATGGAAATCTAGTTGAAGACAATTACTAACAAGTTCTCTGTTCTCTGTTCTCTGTTTGTTTTTGCAGTGCACATGCCCATTCTAAGTCGCGCAAGGTGAAATCTTTACGTTGTCGCCTTTGCTGCGGTCCGATTGCTTTGTTCATAAACAAGAAGGATAAACTTGGTAATATTGTGCAGGCTCCGGTCCGTCAAGCTAGTGGTTTCGCTAAATATGTTAAGGATAATTTTCAAAATCATAAACGAGACGATCTGACAGCTGCACAGGTGATGCGCATACTGAGTGCCGAATATGCGAAGGACAAGGCCAAAGCTCTGGCAGCAAATGAAGATACCAACACAACACCGCCGAATGATGTAGATACACAAGTTGAAACTTCAATATTAAACAATTGTTAGGAAACTTGGGCATACAGCCTGGCGATTTATTTTTGTATGCTATTTGCAACTGTTGTCTGTATTGAGAGACAAACATCTATATATTTTTAAGTTGGACGCTATCAGTGTGTAAAATACTTTAAGCATTGTATTTGAATTTCGGAAAGATTCCCGCGTTCACTGAACAGTTGCCATTTGATCTGCTATCTGTTTTAGTGCTGTACAATTAATCGATTGGCATCTGCAGTAACGATAGGTGCTCGGTACTATCGATATCACATAGAACCGGCGCAACAGTGACGTCGAAATAAGTTTTAGTTTTAAGAACGCTCGAGCTTGATGAATTAAAAAATACAAAATTAAATGCGCATAGCAGAGTGAGCATGTTTGTAACCTATTAAGTGACAAGTAGACACATTACTATAGCGCAATTGCGATTTTGCCGCATACTCAAATTTAGCAATTGTGACATCAACAGTAAATTGTCAGTGCGCTTTGCGCTGTCATCACTAACACACATACGCACGCAATCGTAAACATTTAGTTGCAGAACCGAACACGTCAGCTACGCGGATGCGGATTGATTAACAACAATTTGTTTTGATCATTCCAAATCATTAAATTTACTGCTCGAACTACACACATTACATCTAGGTATTTTCAGGTAATCGTTAGCTGACTTAATTACCGCTGCATCAAAATGGTAAGCTCGCACATACACACACACCTAAACACACACGTCTACGTCGGCTGTTTTGCTTATCTCATTTGTGTTTGATTAATCCCAGGTACTCATTGCTGCAGCAGTCTGCACAAAGAATGGCAAAGGTAAGAAGCCACGACTAAAATTGTTTAGTTTAACTGCTTCAATGTCTAACCTCACACTCTTTCACACTCAAACACACACACACACACACACACACACACGCATACGCACGCACACGCACACACTTGCAATGCGTAGTCATATTGTCACGTCAGTTCGTGGAGATGACAAAGGCGCGCATCGAGGGTCTGCTGGCAGCATTCCCCAAGCTGATGACCGCCGGCAAGCAGCACACGTATGTGGAAACGGACTCGGTGCGCTACGTCTACCAGCCGATGGAGAAGCTCTATATGCTGCTCATAACCACAAAGGCCAGCAATATACTGGAGGATTTGGAAACGCTTCGCCTCTTCTCCAAAGTGGTGCGTGCACTCGAATATATAATCTCTATATTCAGATAACTAATATATATATATATATATTACATATAGATTCCAGAGTATAGCCACTCGCTGGACGAGAAGGAGATTGTGGAGAATGCGTTCAATTTGATATTTGCGTTTGACGAGATTGTCGCACTTGGCTACAGGGAGAGCGTGAATCTGGCGCAAATCAAGACATTCGTTGAGATGGATTCGCATGAGGAGAAGGTCTACCAGGCCGTGCGCCAGACACAGGAGCGCGAGGCACGCCAAAAGATGCGTGAGAAGGCAAAGGAGTTGCAGCGTCAGCGCATGGAGGCCACCAAACGTGGTGGCCCCTCGATGGGTGGCATGGGCGGACGCAGCGGCGGCTTCAGCTCCGACAGCTTTGTCAGCAGCGGCATCAGCACTGGCGGTGGCGGCGGCGGCGGTAGCGGAAGCGGAGCACCATCCATTGAGATGGATACCAAGCATATTTCATCTAGCAAGGCGGCACTGTAAATTGAAATTGATTCCCAATCCTCGATATGAACCTATCTAAATTCATATTATTCTCTTTCTCTCTCTCTCTCTCTCTCTTTCTATCTCTCTCTCGCCTGCAGTAAGCCCGTTTCGCGCAATGCGCTGAAATTGGGTGGCAAGTCCAAGGATGTGGACAGCTTTGTAGATCAGCTGAAGAGTGAGGGCGAGAAGATAGCCAACCTGGCGCCAGCTGTTGCTGCCGGTTCCGGTGCCGCGGCCAGTGCCAGCGCAGCGGCAAAAGCTAAAATCTCAGCGGACATTCATACAGAAAGGTAACAGAATTGATAGCTGCGCCTCCATTATGCTGAGCCTCCAATAATTGAAATTATTTATATATATATATATATATATATATATATGTTGTAGTGTCCATCTCAAAATGGAGGATAAGCTAGTGGTGCGTCTGGGTCGTGATGGTGGCGTACAACAGTTCGAGCTTAGCGGCTTGCTAACGCTGCGCATCACCGACGAGAATCTGGGACGGATCAAGGTGAAGCTGGCCAACAACGATACACAGGGCATACAGCTGCAGACGCATCCAAATGTTGACAAGGAACTATTCAAGACACGCGCCATGATCGGACTCAAGAATCCAGCCAAGCCGTTTCCCCTCAATACCGATGTGGGCGTGCTGAAGTGGCGTTTCATTACACAGGACGAATCGGCCATTCCATTGACCAGTGAGCTCATCCGCGTCTATTTCTTTCTGTATTATTATTAACTATATATATATATATATCTGTCTCTCTCTTTTCTATGGCGTGTAGTCAACTGTTGGCCGTCGGACAACGGCGAAGGTGGCTGCGATGTGAACATTGAATACGAACTGGAGACACAGCATCTGGAGCTGCAGGATGTTGTTATAGTTATACCATTGCCGTAAGCGAAATCACATTTGCTATCCATGCAAAGTGCTCAAAGTTTGGTGTATTGCAGCTTGAACGTCCAGCCGTCTGTGGCCGAATACGATGGCACCTACAACTATGATGCTCGCAAGCATGTGCTGCAGTGGCACATTCCGATCATCGATGCTGAGAATAAGTCGGGCTCGATGGAATTCAGCTGCAGTGCCTCCATACCGGGCGACTTCTTTCCCTTGCAAGTGTCGTTTGTCTCAAAGACGCCGTATGCGCCAATTAGTGCGCTCGATGTCGTACAGGTTGACAATGATTCGTCTGTCAAGTATTCTAGCGAAACGATTCTGTTCGTGGAGAAGTACGAAATCGTTTAAAACCTTATACACACACACACACATACATATACACTGAAGAAACAAACAAACACACACATACATATACACACACACACACACACACACACACGTACACAAGCACACACATGTAAAAAATGAGAAATACACTATCGGCAGTAGTAGTATACCTAGTATCAATACATACCTTTATATTTTTGAGCGATTTTTCGCATTATGTACGATTATATAAATGTTAAAGCTATGTTTACACACATATATCTATCTATATATATATATATATACATAATTCAAGCCGCAACACGCATCCAGCCATGTGCGGTCGCTACATGGCTAACAGTAATTCCAAATGGCGTACTCCACAACCATCATCATAGAGTTTAACACATTTAAGGTAAAATACATAAATATTTTATTAAATGCGCGGAACGCAGCTTATAATTTGATTTCAAGCAAACGAAAATTGTTAAATATAGTTGGCATTGTAAGCAAGAATTTGATTTAATGCGCTCGCCAGCATATAAATTGCAATAAAATATATGTCAATAATAACTTGGTTATTATTATTTTGTTTGTTTGTATTCCAGTCTATCTATTATAACGTTAAAAATTCAAATTTGCTTTTGCGAAAAACGCAAGTGCTGCAAGTGCTGTTTTTGCTTAATTTGACGCATTATGCAACACTTGAGTGAATCTGTGGCCACCCTCAGTTATCGATAGCCAACGCATTCGATAGTCCAGTTTCGGAATTAGCATTGTTTTGGTTTATTCTTTGTTTTCATTTTTACAATTGTTGGTAAATCTTAACTGAACAAATGGAGCAGCAACTGGAAAAAGTGTTGAGCGACATGTACGTATTGCATAATAATCAACAATCCAAAAACATAACTAACTCGCTCCTTGCAGCTTAACGCAACAAGACACCGTGGGTGTCTTACTGGCGAATCGGCAAGGCCTCTGCTTGGGCGGTGAGTAAAGTAAAAATAAAAAAAAATTTACTATCTGCATGCATGCAAGTGTGTGTGTGTGTGTGTGCGCGCGCGCGTGTGTGTGTGTGTGTGTGTATGTCCACATATGCGTGTTTTAATCTGTCGTAAACAGGCTTGTTTAATTTAATATTGTTTTTGCCGTTTTCTTTCAACTTTTGCAATGCGACGCAGCCAAGGGCAACATTAATCCCAAAGTATCTGGCATTGGAATGGCCATATCCGAGCAGGTGGCCAAGCTGGAGCCAAACAGCACTCTTCCGGCCACCGTTTGCCTGTACAGTGGCAATAAGTAAGCAATAAGACATCAGCTCAGAGACCCACTTTCAATGATTATCGCTTGTCACTTTGCAGACGCTGTGTCATACAAAAGGATGGCCAAATAACGGGAATCATTTATAAGCAGACAGCAACAGCATCGACATCGGCCGGCAACTAGCATTGCGTTGCAGTTGCCAGCTCCCCCGTGTCCTAGGCCAAAGTGAGACAAAATTCTTCCAAATGCGCTCGAGTATTGATTGCAGCAATAGCCGACATAGGCGACATTTTGTTGCCCCTTCAGCCATATTAAGCTGGCTGGCAGCGATTGTGCACTTTTTGTTGATTTGTTTTAAATGGCGCTTTATATATATATATATATATATATATATATATATATATATATATATATATATATATATATATATATATATATATATATATATATATATATATATATATATATATATATATATATATATATATATATATATATATATATATATATATATATATATATTTCTTCTTCTTTTCTTAAATCTTTTGTATATTTAATGAATACAATTATGATGATGTACTGCATCGTAGCGAGTTAAGCAACAAAAAAAAAAAAAAAAAAAAAAAAAAGAAAATCTTAATTCAACATATTTTAGTTAGCATTTGTGTGTGTATATAGTATACATTTTGTACGATTAAGCCTGAACAGTGATCAAAGCATTAATTACAAATACAAACATGAACACGAACATGTCGTATCGCAATAATATTTATGTCCGTGATATTGTCAATTGAATAGAAAATTTCTGTTTTCTAAGTTTCTGCTTCAGTGTTGCTGTTGCAGTGGTATTAGTGTGAAACTCTTATTGGAGTGGGTTTGTGTCTTAGCTGCACGCTGCTCTTGGTGTGCTTGTATCCTCGCGTGGGAGAGAGTGGGAGACACAAAGCTAGCTGTTGCTGAACGTGCGTCCAGCTGTTGCTGAGTTAGAGCGAGATGGCTATTTAGGACAGTCGTACAGGGTCGTCAGTGCATTGTATTGTAATTATCGTTCGGCAGTTGTAAAAATACAAAATTAGAATGGAAGATGACCAAATGGCCATCAATTATATACAAATCTAATGTTTGCGCGAACTTATACTAATGACAGCTATAATCATAATATGCATTAGTGAAAGTCTTCGAACATTGCTCAAAGTTCAACTCCATCAAGTTGCGCGCTGCATTTTTTTATGTTTGCCAAATCTCTGGCAGCTACGAATACTTTGCAAACTCTTTTAACTAGCTTAGCTAGCTGCCTGATAATTATGAATATAGACCCAATGTGCTCGTAATTACTCAATCATAACGGCGCCTGTTCGTGCTGCCTGCGAGCGTCTTTTGAATTTTCCGGATTGAGCAACATCGAGGAAATGCAGCTACGCCTACATCATAAAAGAGAGAGAGAGAGAGAGAGAGAGAAAAAAATGATATATTGTCGTCATGCAATATGCAACATGCAACATGCAACAAGCAACAGGCCAACACTCATATAAGAGACTCCCCAACAAATTGCCGTTAATTCCAGCTCACAAGTTTTTCAGCATTTTCCAAAAGATTTTCACGTTGGTTTTTTCATATCAATTTTGTGTGTTTTTGTCTATTTTTCTTATATATTTTGAAAGTCGTGTGACAAGCTCGCCAACCGCCCATCGCACACATTAAACATCGCGCTGATGCACAAATTAAGTTTTACAGCAGATTTTGGCAATAAGTTGGAGTTGCTGTTGGTGTTGGTGTTGGAGCTGGAGTTGAGTGCGCCGACGCATTAGACGGCGCCCCAAGGGTGTTTTGCGACTAAACTAAACAAGTTTCTTTATTGCCTCTGCCAATTGCCACATACTGCAGACAGCAGTTTAGAGACTACAGCCATAATTGCCTATGTTAAACAGCTAAGAGGAAGAGCTCGAACAACAAAATATCATTTGCCAAATTTTGCAGACATCGAAAACGTTTTCGAATCGAGAGTTGTATAAGATCTTGGGCTGCTATCGCCTCTTGAGCGGGTATAGAAAGTAGCGTTTCAATCATATGTGAAGAATAGAGACAGAGAGAGACATAGAGAGAGAGAGAGAGAGAGAGAGAGAGAGAGAAAGAAGCAGAAAGATAGGAAAAGAGAAAGCTATAGAATGAAAGATAGAAATAGAGATAGGGCAGATGAAGGGAGATAAACAGAGAGACAGAGATAGGAAAGGGCGAAGATAATAGAGAGAAAGAGAAAATGAGACAGAGTGAAAACAATGAGAGAGAGAGACAGCATGGGAAAGAGAGCGGGAAATAGAGATATAGAGTGAAGAAGAGAGCAAGAAAAAAAATCCATATGTACATATAGAGATAGAGAGAGTAAAAGAGAGTGTGAGAGTAAGAGAAATGTAGGAATGGAAGAGCGGGAAAAACACTATAGTCAAGATAGACAGAGGGAGAAATGATATTTGGATAGAGAGAGGGTGACAAAAACAGAAAGAGAGAGAGAGAGAGAGGGAGAGGTAGAGTGAGAGAGCTAGAAAAGAGCAGACAACGAGAAAGATGAAGAAGGAGAATCATAGAGAGGGTGAGCAATTAATAAAGACAGACAAATAGGAAGAGACAGACAGGAGAGGAACGGAAACAGAAGGAGGGAAAGACAGAGAGAGAGAGAGCGTATGAGAGCTAAGAAGGAATATAGTTGAAGCGTGAGCCTGAGCAAAAGAGCTAGGTAGATGCAGCAGATAGATGGATTAGTGCGGAAGAAGAAGAGCGCAAAAGCTGCCCAATGTCTGGTGAGGAATGTTTGCATTAAACGCTAATCAGTTGGGCATTATCTGAGCGTTCAAGGACGATTCGCATCAAGGCCAGAAACAGCAATGGATAGCGTTTGTTCAGTTAGACAGTTGCAGCAGCTCAGCTGACTACTCTTTGGGGGTGTTTGGACTCAGTTCAAGATCTGTTCACCTGCGATCCATGGGCTGGCGGACTTTGTGCCGAAAGTTCAATGGAAACAGATGTAAAGCAAGTGTCAATAATCATAAGTGTATGCAATTGTTGAGCAAAGGACAACATGTGAGTTTGTGTATTTGTCGAGTTCCAATGAAATACAACGGCAAATATATGTTAATTCATTTGTACAAATATGCGAACTTAACGCGATATTTGTGCAAATGCGAATAACCCATGACAGTGTGAGAGAGAGAGAGAGAGAGAGGGAGAGAGATGGCCGAAAATGTTCTTTATCAAACAGCAAAGTTTAAACAAGCTTTGTACGAATTTATTTGCCTGCCTATGTACATAATTATAGAAATATGCAGGTGAGCTATTGTTCATTGTACAGGTAACTAGGTGTGTGTGTGTGTGTGCGAGTGTTGATGTGTGTGTGTGTGTGTATGTGTTGCAGCCTTGAACTTTCACTAACAACGGCGCCGGGGCAAGGCAGCGTGCGGCGGCCCACTTGTCTGTGGCCCAGAAACTCGCTGTATCGCTGTCTCTCTCTCTCTCTCTCCCTCTCTTTCTCTGTGCGTGTGTGTGTGTGTGTGTGCGTGTGTGCGTGGGCGTGAAAGGTAAATACGCTCACGCATCTGCATGTAAAACTCGTTGTTGATAAACAAAATGAAATTGGCCGCCAAGGCGGGTTTATTAAGTCGGCCAAAGCCACCGAAAGCCTTCAACTTGACTAAGCGTTCAATCGAGTTCAGCGGGCGACAAGCAGCGAACGGCACAGCAGCAGGTTGTCTCACTTTCGCTTTCAAGAAGTTGCGTATAGCAGCAGAAAAAAGTCATACCAATCGATTGAATAAGCTAAGCTAGACAGCGAAGCAGTTAGATAAGTTTGTCGCAGACAGCATCAGCTTAGACATTGCTGTTGTTACCTATTAAAGCAGATGCAGGCATGTGATGTGGCTGGTAGAAGCGAGAAGCGTAGCCATGCGATTAGATAAATATGTCTAGTAGACGGAAGAAGCATATACACTAGCATTGATAAGTTTATCTCGGATATATATAGCTAAAAGCCAATTGGTTGCCTAACTTTAGCCTTCAAAAAGTTTCCTACACCAGCAGAGAGAAGCCAACCCAGCCGATTAGATAAGTTGGTTAGACTTTGAATAAGAGACGACATTAGCGATGGGCTTACCAGTGGGAATAAGGGAATAGGCATAGGCCCATCTATGCCCGTTAGAAGCGAGAAGCGTACCCACTGGTTTAGATAAGTTAGTTAGGTTAGAAAGCAACTCTGTCGAGCAGTCCAAAAGCGAATAGCTGAAAGCTAACAGAGAGAAGCCATTACCACTGATTAGATAAGCTTGTTAGATTGACGCGAGAAGCGTATATACTAGTTTAGATAAGTTTGTGTCGGAGAGAAAACCTGTCAGCTAACTGGTGGCTGTCCAACTTTCGCTTTTAAGAAGTTGCTTAGCTCAGCGGCATTGGCTAGACAAAAGAAAGAAGTCGATTAGATAAGTGGCCGCAGGGCGCAAATGCAAAGCCAACCAAATAGCTAATGCGCTGCCAGAAAGAAGCGAACAAACCCATTAGATAAGTGAGCGACAACAACAGCTTCAGTAGCGAAAGATCAAGCTGCGGCTTTCGGTGCCTTTCCCTTTTGGTAAAAGCAACAGCGAAAGCGAGAAAGGTGGCCCAAGCTGGGAGCAACAGAGACGCATTGCACAATAGATATATACGTGAATATATATATTTATATATATATATACGCATATGTATTATGTGTATATGTTTGCATATTTAGCGCTCTTTGCTTCTGCCAAAAATAACGTAAAGTCTTGCAACATTTCATTAGATTTGTAGCTGGAAATTGTTGACTCTTGACCACATGCTCTCATTGGCACAGCATTGCCAAGTAGCTAGATATACATGTCTCACGCAAGTTTATATATCTATATATATATATATATATATATATAGTTGTGTGAAGAATTATGTGACCACAGTTGCCCCTAGACGACTTATGCTTGAGTTATGCCAAACATAAACATTTTTGTTCATGGCAATATATTTCAACGACATGATAAATCTCTGACTCTGCGCTTGGCGTGTTTATATAGATATATCAGCGATTGAAGGCCCATGGCGACTACATAAATTTATAAGCACAAATTGCATAGATAAGCGATTGATTAGAAATTCGCAATTCTCTGACTTTGATGGCATGCAAATTGCATTATTCAGAATCTCATGTATGGAAAATTATGTCATGTGGCCGCCGAGGCGCCAAAAACTGAGCTAAAGCCCCAGTCCGAGCCAGAGTCAGAGTCAGAGTCAGAGCGTTGACGCTTTACAAAAAACAATCACGTCACCAAAGACCAAAATGACGACATTTGGCCGGCAACGTTAGCTTTGATTTCAAATATGTACAAACAGCCGCGCACACACATGCACACACACATGCACACACACACACATTTGGTATTGTTTACAATTTATTTTTGTTTTATTTGTCGTTTTGGCTTCAATGTTGTATAATGGACAGCATCGGCGCCAACAATTGCATTTGCTGTGCGCTTCCATAACAAATCACGTTCTGTTTGGCAGGCACGAGCTATCACCTCCGCCCACCTGGCATATGCTGCCGCCACTACAAACTTGAAAAGAAAATACAATAAATTAGTTTATTAAAAATGGTCACTGATATCAACTAAATACACTTCTATTTACGTTGATATTACGACATTTTCAACGAAAGAAAGACAGCAAAAAAAAAAAAAATAAAATAAAAAATTGCTAACACGTATGATTCACGGCGAACTCGTCTTATCCATATTTGGCTAAATCGAAAATTTATGGAATTTTTACACGCATTAACAATACAGACAAGCGTGCATGAATCACGCGCTTCGTTTTAGCCATATGTTTCATAAAAACAAATTCATTAATATTTATTGGCCATTTAAGACAACTTTCCTTCTGGCCGGTCAGTTGAAAGTGCGCGCCAAATGTGTTGGCGCAGCTGCAGCTGCAGCTACAGTCGTTGCTCAACACTGACAGATAACGCTGTTATCAAGCATTGCAATTGACTATCGATAAGCCGATAAGTGTGCGAAATATTGCCTTTTCGCTGTTTGAATTTGTTTAGCTAGCTATCTTTATGTATACATATGTATGTATGTATATACATAGATATACTATGTAGATAAAAAGATAGATAATTCGATAGGGGGCAGTAAATATTTGGTAATATATTTGCACAAACTTGCATCGCAGTTAGATTAACGCTGCTGCCTAAGGTCGCTTGCACCTGCCGGTGCAGTATTGACCATCTTTTATCTAGTTGATAAAGCATCTGTTATCTGTCTATTTCGCTGTGCATTTTCGAAATTTCAATTGCATAAGAGACACACACACATGCACACAGATACAGTGTATATGTATGTCTATATGTACACTATATAAATACTGTTTATCATCGCTTATTTATTTACATGATTTATTCATTTTGTTGCTGCTGTTGCTGTTGTTGTTGCTGTTGCTGTTGTTGTTGTTGTTGTTGTTTTACATTCGCTCGCGTGTATATAGAGCATTAGGGCGAGGGTGTAGATCATGATGCTATGTACACACATACAATGTTGTATGCATTTGCAGTATATATCGCTAGTTGTCTAAATACATCTCGACAATGTCTATTCGACAATTTAAAACAATCGATGCGATTTTTAGCACAAATGTGCCAAACACGAACATTCAATTTATATTTAGTCGATCGCCTTCATACGTCAAATGATAGCACAGTTCGCACCCCCTCCCCTTTCCACCGCCGCCGCCCGACTGCCCCTCCCCCTCCACCTCCACCAATCCCCTGGCCGCAGGCTTCCGTCTTTATATGGGGTTTAGAGCGAGCTGCACGTTTCTGACACCAACGAAAACAACAAAAAAAAAAACCAAAAAGAAAAAAACAACAAAATTGAGTAAAATTAAATTAAATGAAAAAACACACAACAGACAAACACACACACACACAGCTACAAAAGTTGATATTCGGCAAAAGTTTGTTGAGTTGCATTGCCAGTTGGCGAATCAGCGAACTTGCCCCAAGTGGCACAGCCACTGACTGCTGTCTGCTGTCTGCTGTCTGCTGACTGCTGTCTGCTAGCTGCTGCAGAAGTCATCTGCAAACAATTTGGTATTTCGTCATCTGGAGAAACACTTTCTACTTTCACTGCAACACACACACACACACACACACACACACACACACACTGAGCCAAATTGCACTGCTGAGCAAAGGGCAAACGTATACAGCGACAGCGACAGCGTCTGGCCAGCTGCTGAATATCGAGTTCACATTTCCACACCTTGAACTCAATCGAAATGAGGTTTAGGCAGTGGAAGCCAAGGCATAGCCTGTAGAGTATTTCAAGTACTTGCTTGACAAGCTGCGTCGCTATAGCCAGGTCCGTCCCTAAGTCCGTCCGTCCATCCGTCCGTCCGTCCGTCCGTCCATCCGTCCGTCCGTCGGTCTGTTGGTCCGTCCGTCCGTCGGTCCGTCCGTCTGTTTGTCCGTCTTTCTAATCGTTCATCCGTCAGTCCATCTGAGACTCTAAATTTGATAAATATGTTAATAGATTGTATTCTTTCTTCCCGATATCTCCACTCGCTGGGCTTTTATCGATAAAAATCGATATTTTGACTTGGTTTTTAAGGCCCAATTTGACGAATTTAGAAGCAGAATTAAGCGTAACCAAGTTGTTTATAGATTTTTCCGTAGCAAAGATACAGTTGTTGGCAATTTGCAATTTTCGATGTATACTTTAACCCAATCGGACTTATTACGAATAGTCGAGAGTAGGGAATTTAGGTATGTATGTAACAGGCAGAAGGAGGCGTGGCAGAGCCCATGAAATATATCGATTCTTGATTAGAACAACGAGCTAAGTCGATGTAGTCCTGTCCGTCTGCCCGTTCGTCTGTTCAGCCGTCCGTCCGTTCGTCCGTTCGTCCGTCTGTCCAGCTGTCTATCTGTATGTCTGTCCTTCTGCCTGTATGTCTGTCCGTCCGTATGACGTAAACTTCACAATGACTGTGTGTGTCTCTGTAACGAGTAGACGAATTTTGTATATTTCGGGTTTCGGATAGTCTCCTCTTCTTTCCTTCCAACTTCGCCTAAATTACTAGAGACACATAGTAGAGACTTATGCTTTGGCAAATACACACATCTGGTTGTTGTTATCATGCTCTGAAATTTTGATTAAGAACAAAAGTTTTACAACAATTGAGTGTCCATAGCAAGGCCTGTAAGCGCAGTCGCTGCTTAAACTGCGCAGTTAGCAGAGCGCGTGCTTAAGCCTGCGCCAGTGTGTGTGTGTGTGTGCGTGTGTGTGCATGTGCGTGTGTGTGTGTGTGTGTGTGTGTGTGTGCGTGTGTTTTGTTTGCTATGTAACATATGGTATAAAAACAGTGTAGAATGTTTGGAATAGCAGCACTGCGCAGTGTTCAGGGTGTCAGCCAGAGCAACTCTTACTTGCTGCTGCTGCTCTAGGGTTCTCTATGTAGCTATGGTTATGTGCATCATGTCTTTCAAGTGCTTTGGCTGCTAATTGATTTTTTCAACTCTTCGTTTTTTTTTTTGCGATAGATTGCAAACGCTTTAGCACTTCCTGGTTACTTAGTTGAGCAAATACTTTATGGCACGCACCCACACCCGCACCAGCACCAGCTATCGCTCAGCTGAGCACATAGACGCAGTCGCAGAGACAGTCAGTATGACAGCCAGTCACAGCTGGCGTTACATACAGTAACAGATGGTTATTAACATTATCATTATTATTATTATTGTTATTATTACTATTCTTATTATTATTGCAATGACGATTTTCATTATCTGTGAACAGTGGCGGGCTTTGGTGTGCTTTCATCTTGCATTGACCTCAAATGTCGTGTCGTGTGGCCCAGTTAGGTGGCATGGGCACTGCGGTTGATGGCTATGAAGGTGACACGAGCATGGTCATGTAACAGCTGTTAATCAAAAATGATTGAAATAGATTATTATTTTTATTATTATTATGCTTACGTTGGCGGCTGTGAGAAATACTCGATTCTCTATTATCTTCGCTGGGATGCCAGCTGGCTCTATAAATAGTTAGTTAGTTCGTTCAGGTTCAAAGGTCAGCGGCTACCCCTGACGAGCTTCAAATCAATTTTATTCAATTAGTGTCGAGCTTAAGTGCCAAAAAGAAAGAAGAAAAGTCTCTCAAATCCTAATTTAGACTATAAAGAAATTCTAGTTTAATAGAGATTATGCAAAATCCATTCTCAGGCAACTACAGAATTTCCTTTCATGCCAGAGCTCAGCTGTGGACGCGAGGTCTGCTCAAATAGTTATGCTTATGAAACTTGTGACAGTTTTTAAAATAGTATTAAAATTTTTGGACAGCTGCTTCTTTGCTGCTGCTGTCCTTATCTGATCAATTGCAACGCCCTTTAATGGATCCCTTCAGTTTGGGGAACTGTTAGGTTTCTTGTGTTTGATGCTGCTTCCTTGCTGCATTTCTGGGAAAGGGCGAGACTCGAAGGCGTTCCAGCCAGACAGCTGTCAAAAGTGAGCTGAATGAGCTACAGCGATCTATGCTGAAATCATGATTGAGCTACAGTGATCTATGCTGAATGGGTTACAACGTTTCCTGCTAAACTGAAAGTCGCTCCAAAAAGCGACACCTTCTCACCTTCTTCACATATTCTTCTCTAATAGCAACAATTTTCTTGCTATTAAATCATCCTTTTCCTAAACAGAACTTATCTACAGAGTTTCATGGCACAAAGAGTCCTCTCTTGCGTAATGCAGAGCCATCCACATATTCACGCCTGAGCACAACTCATGTAGATAGAGGCGAGATGGCAGCAATTCGTCTTCTCCGTGTGGCATCAATCAAGAGTTGTCTATATATGCATACATACATATATATCTCGATCTTGATTTCCATCTTACGCCAGCACCTTCAACCCCAAGCCCAGCCCTTACATAAAATTAAAAAATTGTGTTTTTTTTTCTGTAAATTTTAAATCGTTTGAAAACAACTTAATGTTTCATTTATTTTCTGCATCGTTTTCATTTCATTTTTATTTATTTTTTTTTTTAATTTTTTTTTGTTTGGATTTGTTTTTGTTTGTATTACTCTTTTTTGTGTATGTCAATCAAGAATTGCATTTTTGCATTTTCGCATTTCACATTTTGATTTTCAATATAAAAATACATTCGCTTCCGCTGCTCATCTCTCGGTTGGCTGCTGCTGCTGCTGCTGCTGCTAGGAACATCAATTCTACATTTAATATATGTGTAATTGTTGTTGTTGTTGTTGTTGTTGTTGGAGAATCTTGCTTGAAACACAATCGTATATATGCATATATAGATGCATATATAGTGTTCGCAGCACTTTTGTCTTGTGGAAACAATCATTACAAAATAGTAGTAAAAATCTACGAACTACTACAAAAAAAAATTATATATATATATATATATATATACATATGCATATGTATATGTATGTGTGTATATATATATCTATTACAATATTTGATAAGATTATCTTAAATGTTAAGTCCTTAGACTAATTAATATAACTGTTGTTGTTGTAGTAGTTGTAGTTTGCTGTTGTTGTTGTTGTTGTTGTTGTTGTTGTTCTATGTAAAAATTATACACTTGAGGAAATTTTTAATGAACTCTGCATATATACATATATGCGTGTATGCGTGTGTATATTCTATGTATATATATATCTATATATATGTATATATAAATTGGCATGAATTTCAATCAAAATAAATAGGCATAAACTAAGAAAAAAAAAAAAAACATTACTGTGTAAACTAACATATTTTTAATGCTTAAAACTTTTGCTCTTTTTACTTTGACTTTTTTACTTTTTCTTAATGAGATGCTTCATTCGTACTTTGGGCCGAAAAATATTTAAAAAAAAAAATAATTTGTTAAAAAAAAATTAAAAATAAATTAACTTAGTGAAAATTTTTTTTTTAATTTAATTTAATTGTGAAAAAATTAAAAAAAAATTTCGTGGAGTGATTTTTGTGGGTTTTTTTTTTGCGCGATGTATATATATATATATTTTTATTTTTTATTTTAATAATTGTTTATTTTCCTATGCATTTTTTGTTGTTTTTGTTTTTTGTTTTTTTTTTTTTTTGTTTTTTTTTTTGTTTTTCTTTTTTGCTTTGTTTTTGTAAATATGTGAGAAAGTGAAAAAAACATCACAGCTAAAACTTCAGTACATTTTTCTTGTGGTTACTTCGAAAACAATATATTACTATTAAAAAAAATATATATATATCGAAACTAGAGAATAGTTAGGCGGAAAGAAAGGATGAAAGAACAAAAAAAAACAAACAACAAACAACAAAATGTGTGTGTATGTATATATATATATATATATATATATATATATATATATATATATATATATATATATATATATATATATATATATATATATATATATATATATATATATGCTTACAATTTATAGCTGTGCGTATATATAAGTATATACATATATATACAGCATATATATAATTACATATATATATATATATAAATTTATATATATATGTATATATGTATGCATGTGTGTGTGCATGTGTGTGTGCGTGCGTGCGTATCTATGTATGCAATTATATATAACGTATAACTAAAAATAGATCTCGCTCTATATAGACGACATTTTGTCAGTTTGTTTTGTTTTGTTTTGTTTTCGTTTTTCTATTCCATTTTTGTTTGCTTATTTATTTCTTCAAATTTCTTCATTTTTTTGTTGATTTTCGTTTTATTTTTATTGCTGTATCCTTTTTTTTTCTTTGTTGTTTTCGTGTTGGGATTTCTTGCTCAGTTCGCATGTGCGTGGCCCAGCCGCTTTGCCAGAGTGGGACGCCATAGCTGAATGAGTTTGGTCGAAAGGGTTGATAATTTGTTTTTGGTGTGGAATTTGGATGAGGCGGGGCTCAAAAAAAAAAAGAAAAAAAAAAGGATATAGATTTGAAGAGGGGCGGCGGGAGGGGGCTAAGGGAATTGGGGAAGAATTTCGCAGGGGAAGAGCGAGGACGGGGGGGGGGGGGGTAGTTCTGGAAGTTAGGGATGGTTGGAGGGGAGGCGAGAAGGGGTGGAAGGCCAGGAGAGCAAAGCAAACATAGGCTGAGATTAAATACAAGAAGCGATCATCAGCATCGTCGATGATCGCCCCCCAAAAATGAATTAAAACTAGCAACGTCTTACAGACTAAAAGTACTTGGGGTGGCCCCGCCCATAGATCTGATACTATACGATCCACTGATGGTGACCCGCCCCGTGGCCACATCATGGATATTTTATGTATTTCTTCCGTTTGGGGACTAATCCTTCCAGCCGCCACCGCCACCGCCACCACCACCGCCACCACCACCGCCACCGCCACCACCACCGCCACCGCCACCGCCACCGCTACTGGTGGTCAGCTCGCGGCGCACACGCCACAACATCAGCTCCATGCAGGCCCGCGAATCCTCGAAACTGCTGTGTCCGGTGGCGCCATCGCCGGTCTGGATCTCACGATTCAGATGGATCTTGGTCAGATGGCGTAGCGCACGGCGATAGGGGAAGCCGCTAGTGTGCGGAAACGCAATAGATGTATCGATCAATGTATGATGGACGATGCGCAACGCACGCAAATCATTATCCAGGCCATGACCGATCAGTATGGTATCGGCATCGATTAGCTCCAGCAAATCGCGCTGCACCTCGGCCAGCGACTTGCAGCCATTCGCTTTGAGATCCTTGGCGGTGACGCCCGAGAAGCGTGTATTATAATCAACAATATCGATATCGGGCCGCACATAGTGCTCGTACACCAGCTGCCCATTGAGGGCCACCAGTGAGACTTTGGTAACGTCGAGGCCGCGGCCCGTATAGCTCATCTCGCAGTCCAGCGCATAGACAGCGGGCGGCTCGCGGCTGCGTGCCGAGTTAGCGGTACGCGGACGTGTATAGACAAAATCATGATATGGCCCATTCATGCCCACCACCGAACCGGTCCACACGTGCAGATCGTGATGTGTGCAGCCAGCTTCGGTCTCATCGCTGCCATTGCAGCAGGTCCAGCGACTCACCCAGAGATTGCCGTCATAGCAACGATGAAACTTGCCCCAATGATAGGTGCACTCCTCGTGCGTCAAATACTGTCCGCTCAGATCGTCGACCAGAAATTCGCGCTTGCAGCGCGCACACTGCTTGGCCAAAGAGTGCTCGACCATGGCATAGTTGCAATACAGCTCCAGATTGTAGGCGGTCAGATCAATGCCCGGCGCCGATTCGCATTCACTGCCGCTCCATTCGCCGCCCGATTCGGAGTCGAGCGAACGCGGCGATATATTGCCGGAGTCTGTAGATGCTGTTGTTCTGGCTGCTGGGCTATTGTTGTTGTTCATGTTGTTGTTGTTCATGTTGTTGTTGTCGTTATTGTTGTTGCTGCTGCTGCTGCTGCTGCTGCCGCTGGTGGTGCTGCTGCTGCTGCAGGTGCTGCTGGGGCTGCTGTTGCTGACGAAGCCAGCGCCGTTGGCGATAATCTCATTGATATCGGGATTAACCTCCTGGCCGGCATATTCGAAATTATTGGTATTTAGGCCATCATGACTATTGATGACAGTCACTGGCGCATCGGCCACGGCCATGACATGCGCAGCCGCAAAGCTCATGTGCGGCAGACACTTGAAGATCTCGATGGCGCCATCGAATATGACACTGGGCACCGGGAACCCGTAGACGCGCAACAGACTGCGATCGACCAGATAGCGGCGCAGCTGATGCATTAGCTCGATATCGTCAATGTCCAGGCGCTCGTATTGCCGCAGCGGCGGCACCAGGAAGTTCATATTCTGTCGCTGTGTCCGTTGCTGCTGTTGGCGCTCCTCGCGTTGCCAGCGTGGCACCGACTTGCCGCCATACTTCTTGCTGTTGTTATTGTAGCCACCGTTGTTGTTGTGGTTGCTGTTGTTATAGTAGTTATTTTGGTTGTTGTAATTATTTCTGTTGCCGTTGCTGCTGTTGTTGTTGTTGCTGCGAATGCTGCTGCCGCTGCTGCCAGTCGGTGAGCCGCCCGGCGAGCCGCCCGGCGAGCTGACTGCCGATGACGAGTTTGAGTTGTTGCCGTTGCACTTCATGTTGCTGTTGTTGCTGATGTTGTTGTTATTGATCGATTTGTTGTTGTTGTTACTATTATTATTGGTGTTGTTGCATTTATTTTGTTTCCCTTTGGCACGCTTATTATTGTTGCAGTTGTTGCCGTTGGCGTTCGCGTTGGTGTTGACGCCGTTGCTGTTGCTACGCCATTTGCCTTGCTGCTTACACTTGCCGTTTATTTTGTTCGGCTGCTGCTGCTGCTGCTGCTGCTGCTGCTCCTGTTGCTGTTGCTGCTGCTGTTGCTGTTCCAGTGCCACTTGCACCTGCACCGCTGCTTGGGCCTGACCCTGCACTGTCTGCCTGGCCAGAGTCTGCTTCTGCTGACGCTTCGCGCGTGACTTGTTGCAACTAGCGGTATTGTTGCCACCGATATTGCCACTGTTGCCGCTATTATTGTTGCCAACTCGGCAGTTGGGCTTGTTCAGGTGCTCGTCGCTAGAGTTGATGTCCTCGCTGGTCGTCTCGCTGCTGGTGCTATTCCGATGTCCGGGATTGTGCTGGCCCAGGAAGTTCTCTGCAAAGACACAAAACACGTTCTAGTATTTTTTCTTTTTCTTATTTTTTTTTTTGGAAATATTTGATATCAACAACTGCTGTTGCTTGTTGCAAGTTTGAACTGTTTCTGAATACTGAATTTATTTACTGAAACTTTTCGGTTCTTCGACTTCATTCCTAACTGATTTGTCGTAGCTGCCTACAATCCAATTTTGTTTCCTTAACTTCCCTTAGCTAGCTCATATGATCTAGTAATATTTTGCATTTCTCTTTTCTCTATGATATGAGGTTGTACTTGTGAACTAGTTCTAGTTCTTTGTACGTAATGCACTGTTTTCTGCAGTAGTTCTATCTATCATTAGACGTAGTTCACTGATGAACTAGTTCTTGCTTTTTGTTGCTATGCAGTAGTTTTGTATGTCATCATTTGATGTAGTTCACTTATGAACTAGTTCTAGTTCTTTGTACACGAAGCGCTGTTTTTGGTCTAATTGTTGTTATGAATAAGTAGTTCTATATGTTGTTATCATGTGTAGTTCACCGCGGAACTAGTTCCATTTCTTTGTAAACTAGGTTTTTTTCAAAATTGCTTAACCTATGAATTACTTTTATTTCATCGATAAAAATGACCCACTTAGGATGCAGCTCACCGCGGAACTAGTTCCAGTTCTTCTTGTACTAATGTTTTTTTCCAAATTTTTTCACTTCTGTACTAGATATCTATCATCGTTAAAAATTTAGTTCACTTATGAACTAGTTCTAGTTCTTTGTTCATTAGTTCACTGAACCACCATATATTCCAATATCTAATACGTTATGAATTTACATTCAAATAGCTTTTGATCCAATGAATAAGTATGCCGTTGATAATTACGCTCATAAGACGATAATTATGAACTAGTTCGCTCAGCTAACATACTTCTGAAGCGTGTTAGCTAGCTAGCTAGC
>JAWNON010000004.1:11255000-11520000 GCA_035045945.1 Drosophila anceps
ACTTTAAGTGAAACTATGAAATGTTATGCTGAGAATGGGATCTATATGTGCACACAGAGAGCTGAGCTCGGCTAAATCGAATTGGCTATGGATTCTGATTGGGCATATACATAGATACTATATGGATATAGATACATTTCAATGGATCCTATGCAACCTGAACTCAAACTTGATGCTTGCAAGCTTGTTTAGATCTGTCCTATATGCTACAACAATATATAATTGCTTCTACAATTCTTCAACTATGTTATTGCTGTAGACAACTCACAGCAACTGCACATTTAGCTTTATAAGAAATACTAAAATAATTCACATTTAAATCTATATATTTAAATCAAGTAAATTTATGGCACATTGCTACAAAAACTAATGCTTAAAGTTGTAAATCAACTTGAAAAATCATTAAGAAATATAGAAAAAAAAAAAAACGAACAAATTGAAAGCAGATGAATTATAGTGATGAGAAAAAGAAAAGAAACCAAAAGCAAATAATGTTATGCAACAGAATGGGAAATTGTAATCGGAGAAGATATGGATAGAATGCTATAGATCAGCGGCTAAGTGCGATGCGAATCTTAAGCGGAGATTAATGAATGTGATACGTTGAATGTCATTGGTTGAAGGCCCGCCAGACGTTTGACAAGCTATTAAGCAGCTAGCGCAGATTTGCCTTGTTCTCAAAGATCTGATTAATGTCATTCTAGATGAAGCGACGCCGAGACACGGGCCCAAAGTCATTTAAATGAGCTTACAATTGTTTGCTTTGTTTTGTTTTCTTGTTTTTTTTTGCATAACTTGGCGACGGTTACAAAACCAAAGCAACAACACTAAGGCGAACATTATTATTATTATTAATAATAATATTAATAATAATAATAATAATGAACTATTATAAAGTCCCTGATAAGATTGCAAAGCGTATGAAAATGTGTGGCTACTGCGGCGAGCTTTACGATTTGCTCACTGATAATCTATGCATAAACATAGTATATGCGGTAAATGTGGTAAATGTGTAAATTTAGTATACATAGTATATATAGTATATGTAATATATATAGTACATATAGTATATGTAGTACATGTAGTATATGTAGTGTATATAGGCATTGGATCTACATCTGCAATGCTAGACAAAGCATTCGCTCAATCAAGACAAATTATATGCCAAAGACAATCAAATACAATGGATGTTTGTTCCGCTGATGTTGACAATGATATTACCGTTGTATAATTAACAACGAGTGGGCGTAGCCCCGCCTCAGTTATATAATTACTGAGCTCAAATGACGAATTGATGCAGCCGGCAATGGACGTCGCACTTTGTACAGCATTAATGTTGTTGTTGTTGTATTCATTTCAGTTTAGATCATTATCGAAATGCTGCTATTGAGTAATAGACGTATCTGAACTATTTTCTCAGGTGAGTCTTTGATTTGCTGGGCAAGTGGACATATTTCGTTTGGTGCTAGTTGCCAGGGCGATAAGTTGTTGCCAATGGCATTTCAGTGCGACTGTCTAGCTGGTTGTCAAGTGGACTTCGCGTTACCAAGCACCTCTAATCAGCGGACAGCTGTGAGCGGCGGCTATCCCCCAAAAAAAAAAAACTAATATACTATATTACTATATAATATATATACAATATATGTATGCTGGCTGCTATGAGCTCATTGCTATGACACGCTGCACTTGCAGTCAACTTCTTCTTCGCTCTAGATAACGTGACCCACATTTAGTGTGAGCGATGAAATTTAGCATGCCTCGAGCTGTATGATGACAGTCCACAGCCGCCGCCACTGATAATTCCCAGGCCTAGCCAAAGGCAGCTAACTGCGGCCTTCAATTCAAGTTCGCATTGCCAAATGGCGCGCCATTTCCTGTCCCTAGGCCAACAGGGACAGAAGACCAGGCCAAAAAATAAAATAAAACAAACACACAGAGAGAGAGAGAGAGAGAGAGACTTAACTGCTGCTCGCATGAAAATATTGGGCTCAACATGTATGTTTATGCGAGAACACTTCATGTTGGCTACTTGGCTTTATGGCTATGTTAATGTGTTGGCTACGTACGTGACGATAAGTCGCACTTGGGCAATATTTAGGCGCGCTTGACATTTTTTTTTTAGCTAATATGCATTTTTTTTTTAAAGCACGCCCAATGAAACAAGTGCGCGCTGCTTGACAGCGCAGATATCCTGTAAGCAGCAGAGTGACTCGGAAAATATTTTCATTTAAGTCTGCGAACAAAATTGTAAAAGAAAATCTTAAGCAAAGCTTTTGGTGAAACACTATTTGAGTCTGTAACACCTCGTTGGCCGCATGTAATTGCAGGGTATACGAAACTAAGCATGCCAAATGGCCATTGAGGTCAAGACACCATAAGACGACGGCGACGCAGATGTCGTGTTTACATAGCCGTTTCGCATAAGTGAGAGTTGTAAAAATATGATAAGTATATATATATATATAACATATATATATTTATCATATACATACATATATATACGTATATATACAAACATGTAAATGGGCATGGCTGTTGCACGTTTATGAGCCAAGGCACGCAATCTTGAGCGTTTGCAGTTAACTATAGCTATTATCTTTATATAGATAATGTTCGCTGTTTTCTGATCTTATATATTATTGCCATCGAACTACACGAGATAAGCATCAAAGTGCATTAGGTTTTGTAGATAATAATAATGCAAGTCAGTTTTTAGTGGCAGATAAAAGCTAATCGATAACTATATAGATAAATTTCGATGCTTATATCGATTCTGTTGAGGCAGATGAAGATAGGGAAACATTTGTATGCAAAAACAGATAAAGATGATTACAAAGATAAAGATTCAGATACATAAGCAGTAACAGATACAAATACAATTGCAGATGAAGATACAGGTACAATTGTAGATAGAGATCTAGATACAAATATAGATATAGATACATATGAATTAATAGATACATTTACTGTCAACAAATGTATCTACAAGCTCATATGCATCTGCAGTTATGGATGCAGATACTAATGCAGATACACAGCTATAGATACAAATGCATATAGATACATGTGCATATATAGATACATTTGCAAACAGATACAGATGAAGATATAGATGCATTTGCAGGTACAAGGAAATAGATACATTTGAAGTTAAATATATATAAATACTGAAGATACAATTGCAGATAGAAAGATATAGATACAAATGTATACAGATACATGTGAAGATGCAGATACATCTGTAGATCAAAATATAGATGCGGTTGCATATACCTATGCAGATACAGATACAGATCTAGATATACATGCAGATACATAGGCAGATACAGATACAGATAAATATATATATGCAGATACAGATACAGATCTAGATATATATGAAGATACATATGCAGATACATATGCAGATACATATGCAGATACAGATACAGATCTAGATATATATGAAGATACATATGCAGATACATATGTAGATACAGATACAGATCTAGATATATATGAAGATACATATGCAGATACATATGCAGATACAGATACAGATCTAGATATGAGTGCAGATACATATGCAGATACAGATAGATCTAGATATATATGCAGATACATATGCAGATACATATGCAGATACAGATAGATCTAGATATATATGCAGATACATAGGCAGATACAGATACAGATAAATATATATATGCAGATACAGATACAGATCTAGATATATATGAAGATACATATGCAGATACATATGCAGATACATATGCAGATACAGATACAGATCTAGATATATATGAAGATACATATGCAGATACAGATAGATCTAGATATATATGCAAATACATATGCAGATACAGATAGATCTAGATATATATGCAGATACATATGCAGATACATATGCAGATACAGATACAGATCTAGATATGAGTGCAGATACATATGTAGATACAGATACAGATCTAGATATATATGAAGATACATATGCAGATTCATATGTAGATACATATGCAAATACAGATACAGATCTAGATATATATGCAGATACAGATACAAATATAAATGCAGATGCAGATACACATACACATACTCTTAGAGATGCAGATTCACATATATGTAGATGTAGATACATATAGAAATTAGCTAAGATCAGCATAGATTCGATGCAGCTAGATATCGATAGATACTCGTTGAAGATAAGTATCTAATGCTTAACAGATAAATAGATTTGGTTTCTGCACTGGCATCTCGAGAAACTCGAACATTACCAAACTAACAATGCACAGATGGAGATACGTTCGGCGAGTATCTGGCAGAGCTGTGAGCTATTGCTCAAAGGCAAACGTGTTAACCTTGGCCATTGAAGCTAGCGCTATGCGTATCGCAAGTGGAAAACAAGTGAGCGGTGGGGCGGGGGGCGGGTGCGGGGGAAACTGCTGTGTAGCCGGCATGCTGACGGGTCGCAACAAATCAAAAGAATTTCTGTGCGCCTTCTTTGCTTCTGCGTCTTCTTAATAGCGCAAGATTTCTGTACCAGAGCATTTAATAGGTTAATAATGCGAAGACTCGGCGCAACTTCATTGTGCTGCCGCCCCATCCAAGTGTGTGTCTATGACACACCGTTAGCCGCTCCACTCTTCACATTCCACATTCAACATTTGTCTGAAGTCTGCGCACTGCCACTTAAAAAGGCAACGAAATGAGTTCAAGTTTTTTGCGCCATCTTCGGATTACATAGACGCCCGCCATGCCCCAGGCACCGCTCTGCCTTAGCGCGTCGCATTAACCTTAAAGTGATGCAGCGAGGCGTGAAGTGTGCAGCAGCTGCAACAATTTCTTGGCCATACCGCAATAAGTTAATAGCTCGCAACATGAGCTCAAACTTTTTTCAACAGAATTTTGATTAAATATCGGAAGCCGAGAAGGCCAGGCCTCCATTTACGTTCTCGTCTTCTTCTATCTGTTGTCCATCATGGGTTACGGAAGAGCAGAACACATAAAAGATAATTATCTAGTTACATTTAACACCTTAACTGTAGATCTGTGCTAGCAAGGCGTTAACTTCTTCTGTCTGATGTGGTTTGTGAGATGTAAGATTTGAGCTGAGAGATGTAAGAAACGATCTGAGATTTATTATATTGTATTTTCTATTAGCTAATGATCTAATGCCAGATTGCATAAGAGAAAGTTAGCCACCAGCCAGCTGGCAACACTGAAGCTTAGCAGCTAGCAGCTTGATCAACTGATAGCCTAGATAGCTATAAGTATATACACTTTTCCATAAAAGTTATTCATCAAGATTTCCTAAGGAAGAGATCTATCTACTAGCTCAACTATATGTTAACGAAGTTGGGTTCGAACTAGTTTCAGTTCGCTTATCAATCAATGCTTAGGCAATGCTTTTCATGAAGCATGCATTGGCTGACGCCATAAATGTTTTGCTAATGACAAATGACATTTTAAACGCTTTTCTAATAGACTACAATATATATATATATATATATATATATATGTATATATATATAATATATATTATAATATGTTTTAGATTTAAGTCGAAGTAAAGCTGCAGCTGCTGCTGCTCCAAGTGCTAATCAATGACAAAAATGAAACGAAGAAAACTTATGCAATGCGCCAGAGCGAAGCAAATGAAATCAAACTGATTGTTGACTTGGCTATCAGCACAGGGCGTTTAAGCGGTATTTATGCCAGATATGAGCGGAAAAGCGAGTGGGTGGCAGGAAGAGCGTGACGACGCCGCAGGGCGACTGGGGGCTATGCTGGAAGCATACAGCGAGCGGCGCCAGCCAGGGCTTATTTGTTTTTTTTTTTTTTTTTTTCTTTTTGCTAGTGTCAAAATCTGAAAGATCGAAACGCTAATCAGACGATTCTACGATTCTACGAGTATTGCGTCTTAAATTGTTGTTAGCATTGCTATAAATAAATGCCATAACAGCGCTTTACAAGCGACAGCAAATGGAAAAAATAGAAAGAAAAAAAAAAAACAAAAACAAAAACAAAAACAAAAATAATAATAAAAACAAAGGCAGAAACAAAATCAAAAAACAAAATAACAAAAAATGTCACTGGAAAGTTTTGGTAAGACAAAAAAAAAAAAAAAAAAACAATTTATAAGCAATAAGAATAACTGAAAAGGCATGCGTGAAAATAGTTGAGAATAAGTTTGAATAGATTTGATATGTATATGTATATATGTATGTATATATGTATATATGTATATGTATATGTATATATATGTATGTATATATATATATATATGTATATATATATGTATGTGCATATATATATATATATATATATGTATGCATAACATGTGTACATCTGAGCCATTTGAATACAAATTATCAATTTGTAAAATAAATTAATAAAGAAAGCTTAATATTTATTTATTTACTCATTTATTTACTATTTATTTATTTTGTTTTTTTATTTTCTATTTATTTATTAAGTTTTATTTATTTGTTTTTTGATTTACTTTTTATTTTTTTACTCATTTCTCTGCTTTTTTTTTGCCTATTTATAGTTTGACGCTTCCTAATTCAAATATTTTTTGTTGCAATTTTCGGATTGCATCATTATCAACATCATTTTCAGCATCATTTTCATTATCATTTTCATCATCATTATCATCATTTTCATCATCATTATCATTAAGCCTGCGCTATCTGGCATATTTCACCCTGTACACCTCACGGTCAGGGTATTTTCTAGTTGAGATTTTCGTTGATTATTCTAGCCTTGTCGCAGCTACCTAAACTAACCAAACGCTCTACTTGCGCAGCGTGATTTGTTTTATATGTTTAGCTAAGGTTCAATTTTGTTTGTCTGAATTTTAATTGATATATATATATACATACAGATATATATCAATATTATGTGTGTGTGTGTGTGTGTGTGTGTGTGTGTGTGTGTGTGTGTGTGTGTTGGCAACGACTTTCATTAAGGTTGTTGCGGTTGAGCTTAAGCGAAGATTTCCTGCAATTTTCTTGTTTATGATTCTACATTTCAATTGCAAATTGGAATGCCGCGGCGAGGTCTGGAAATAGTTTTTGCGAATCAGAAAGAGAGCGAGAGAGAGAGAGAGAGAGAGAGAGGGAGGGAGAGAGAGGGACAGGGGGAGACCCGCATGCTTAACCTCAAAATGCCCTGTGTGTAATTCTATATAAAAAGATCCTTGGCTAAAAATATGCAGCTTCCGCCCACGGTCAACGATTGCAAATCTTTACTTTAGTTATATGGAATATCTCTCTCTCTCTCTCTCTATATATATATATATATATAAATATATATATATATATATATATATAAACTACATACTCCAATCTAGTTCAATTTAAGCGCAAGTGAGGGCAGGCGGCTGGGGTAGCGCTAGCCTGGAGAGCCCTTCATAAATTGAATGTTATTGCTCAGATAGGCAGCTCGCTTGGCCACGTTATAGATAACAGCGCGAATAAATAATACGAAACTGATTGGGTGAGGTTGAAAAACTGCGTTTTACAATTTCTGTTTGTTTATCTTTTGGATTTTGTTTTTTTTTTTGTTTTTTATTGTCTTGCGGTTTTTCCAGCTGTGATTTTCCCACCGCCAATTGCTATTGAGTACATGGCTAAGATGTTGCTGCTGTTGCTGTTGTTGTTGTTGTTGTTGTTGTTGTTGTTGGTCAAGTGAATTGTCAAGGGCAAAACCGTGCGCTTGACATAGATGAATCCTTTGACTATGCTAGCTGGCCTGCCTCACTAGCCACTCCTAGCTGAAAGCCCTCTTGAGCTGAATCTGTAAGCTGTTCGCTTTGTCAGGGCAGACAGTGAGAGCTAGGCTATCAGCAGCATTCGATCACAATTCTAACTGTGTGTATAATTATGGCGAGCACTGTTTAGGCCAGCTGGGTGACCCAATAAGGCGGGAAAGTCGAAAAAGTCGACCCTAATTAAAGTGAGTGTGCGCTCTAAGTGCGTTGGATTCGATTGAAGATACGAGCACGAACACACACACACACACACACAGACGTATCTATCTCTCTCTCTCTGTGTGTGTGCCAGCTGATTAAGTTACTTTGGAGAAATCTGGCGATGACGTTGCGACGACATCGCCGACGCCGACGCCGACTGTGACCGATGAATCATTGTGAATGGGCGTGCGATTTGCGCGGAATTCTTATAAGCAACAGCGCCGCGAATATGTATATGAATCAGCAGCTGCAGCTGTTGTTGTTGTAGTTGGACTTACCTTCGATGCATGAAGAAGTGACGTAACGTTGCCAGGACGAATTGTTGCCAGCGGCGGCGGCGGTGGCGGCAGCGGCTGCGGCTGCGGCGGCTGTTGCAACGGCAGCGGCATTGGCGCGTTTCTGCATATTGTAGGCGCTGCTCGATGCTTGAGCATCCGGACGCTTGTTGTTGTTGTAGCGCGACTTGCGTGCGGCTCTATTGTTGTTGCTGTTGTACGGCGGCTGCTGCTGCTGCTGCTGCTGCTGCTGATAGTTGGCTGCATTGGCGGCAGCTGCGGCTGCTGCTGTTGCTGTTGCTGTCATCATGTTGCCATTGGCATATTTCGGCGGGCAGCGCTTGGACTGATTGCCGCTGCTGCCGCTGCCGCTGGCACTGCCACTGTTGTTGTTGTTGTTGTTTTGGTTGTTGGTGTTGTTATAGCGATGCATGTTGTCATCTATGAGAGAGAGAGAAATGGAGAGAGAGAAATTAGTAAACAAGAATTGTCATACGCATAGAGTAAATATTATATATCTAATTATTATATATCTATATATCAGTACAGTAAACACCCCGTGCGCTGAACTTACAAATCTTGAGCATGTGCATTTGCAGGAAATCCTCGAGATAAACATGCATTTCGGGCGGCTTAAAGCACAAAGGCGCAAAGTTCGTGTGTCCTAAATAAGCGAATTGGGCCAAATGGGGCCAGTATTGGACAGGCTGTTACCTGTCTCGAGTGCTCAATTTGCGATACAAGCGACACTCGATATTCGTTGATGGCTGTCCCTGTTGCTCGCAATTCGCCCGCCTGCACTTGCAGTGCAAAGCAAACTAAACGTCGCGATTAGCGACGAGCGCGATATAAACAATTTGTGTTTAGCCTTAGTTTTATATGTGTTGTTCTTGTTGTTGTTGTTGTTGGTTTTGTTGTGTCTTGATTCGTTTTTCTTTCGCTCTTAGCCGGTCAGTAAACACTAAAAGTAAGCGGAAGGGAGAGCGGGCGAGGGGGGCAGGAGGCAAGAACAAAACAAGAAATGTGAATAAAAAACAAAAAAAAAACCCAGTTATACAATTCAAATCGCGCTGAAATGCGCGCGCGGGGCCATCGATGACGACACACACACACACTGTGAATCATTCACAGTGACGACAACAGCGACAGCGACAGCTACAACAACAATGACAGCAAAGACAGCTACAGCCCAAGCCACAACAACAAGCGCAATGCATGATAAGCGCTGACCGTTGCGCATGTCTCGTTGTACGAGTTGCAATTGCAGTTGTTGTTGCAGTTGTTGCAATTGTTGTTGCAGCTGTTGCATTCGCTGATTGTGCACGTGCCGTCCACCTGGCCACACGCACACGCGCTCAACGTGCTCAACTTGGTCAATTCTTACAGTGCGTCAAGCCTTGCTTTAGCTTTGCTTTGCTTAGCTTTGCTCTCTTCTCTTCTCTTCTCTTCTCTTCTCTTCTCTTCTCTTCTCTTCTCTTCTCTTCTCTTCTCTTCTCTTCTCTTCTCTTCTCTTCTCTTCTCTTCTCTTCTCTTCTCTTCTCTTCTCTTCTCTTCTCTTCTCTTCTCTTCTCTTCTCTTCTTCTTCTCTTCTCTTCTCTTCTCTTCTCTTCTCTTCTCTTCTCTTCTCTTCTCTTCTTCTCTTCTCTTCTCTTCTCTTCTCTTCTCTTCTCTTCTCTTCTCTTCTCTTCTCTTCTCTTCTCTTCTCTTCTCTTCTCTTCTCTTCTCTTCTCTTCTCTTCTCTTCTCTTCTCTTCTCTTCTCTTCTCTTCTCTTCTCTTCTCTTCTCTTCTCTTCTCTTCTCTTCTCTTCTCTTCTCTTCTCTTCTCTTCTCTTCTCTTCTCTTTCCTTCGCCCTCTCGCGCCTGTGCTGTGTGGGTGCGTTTAAGAGCTATAGTCTCTCTCGGTATACTTCTTCACAAATTACGTTTCACGCGATTCAATGCAATTACATTACAAACATTTGTTTTTCAACACGGGAATTTTGATATTGATTAAAACCGTACGAACAATACACAAAATTTTTGTTTAGTTTTTTACAGTTGAACACATGACGACGATATACAACATTCACAAATACTAAAAACGTTTTGAGGATTTCCTTTATATGTTCGTCTACACATCGAAACACCTACTTGGGTGTGTGTCGTTGACTTCTGTCGGCCTACTGTGCTTCGAAAAATCTCAGATCGAATTCGCAACAAGGTGCTTTTGCACCTGGGGTCTCTCCCAGTCGTTGGATTTGTACAAATATCAAGTGAAAAGTCAAAGTAATACAAAAAAAAAAGTTGACTAGACTAAATCTCGAATTGTGACTATATTGGACTCGAAAAAAACGAAATAGCCTAAAGAAATGGCATTTTTAAGGGGGAAAATCTTGTTAGTGATTTTTTTGGGGCAGTGCCCGACTAGCGAATACCGTGAACTCACTGCGCAGCGTGTTCTATGAATACATAGCCACCTGTCATATGAAAACACACACAGACACACACACACACACACACACACACACACACACACACACACACAGCTTTTGTTCTAGTTGAACTTTTTGATCCAATCTTCAGAGCGTGTTAATAACATCATTAATAACATCATATAGCTCTGGAAGGGCTGCGTTCATATGGAAGGGCAGACGTACAGACGAGGGGCAGACATACAAACGGACGGAAGGACAGACATACGGCTGAGCGCATAAACGGACATAGCTACATCGACTCAGCTGATCGTTCAGTCCATATAAAGTTAATAACTTCGGCATTTCAAAATTCCAAATTGTGCAATCTTTAAGCAAATAAGATTTGCTGTTTTGTTGATTCACCCACAAATGGTGGCAACAATTCTGACAACTACATAAATTTGCAGCTCATCATTAAGGGGGGGGGGGGGGGGCAGCCACACCCACCAAATCTTCCCCTCCCCCTCCCCCTCTGGCTTTCACTGTCAAGGAATTTGTGCAATTTGCGCTTAGAAAGGCGAAAATAACGGCACACAAAGCCCACGCTCAATAAACAAAAACAAAAACAAAAACAAAAACAAAAACAAATAAATGCCAAACGCGAGAAAATAAAAACGTAGCTATACAAAAATTTATAAATAAACAAATACATATATATTAAAAAAAAAAAACTGACCAAATAAAACAAAAAAGAAAAAAGAGAAAAAAAGCCGAAAATTAAAAATTAAAATAAATACAAGAAAAAGGCAGAGCCAAAAGCGACTACAATAAACAGGTACCAGCTCGTGCCTAGCGCCGCTCCATGTGACTACATACATTGTGTGTGTGTGTGTGTGTGTGTGTGTGAGTGTGCAAGTGTGTGTGCGCTTATAACCCACCCACCACGCCTACCCCGTCATCCGTTGCGCCAATACAGTGAAAGATACTTGAAATTGTAGCGTAATTTTTTGCCAAAAAATTCAAATTCAAATTCAAATTCAAAACAAAAGCACCCCAACACCTTGCGCCTGCCGCCGCGCCGCCGCGCCGCCTCCAGCTCAGGTTGCCGCTCTCCACTTTTTATAGCGCCACCGCCCCCAGGCCCCGACCGGCCGGCAGTTATGCGCTTTGATTTATGAAAGAAAAGACGATGTCGGCGACGAGCCGATCCGATCCGATCGTATCGGATCGGATCGGTTAGCATCGCGCCTGAATGGAATTGCGTAGTGGGTAAACTCAACAGCAGCAGCAGCAGCAACAAGCAGAAGAAGAAGAAGAAGAAGAAGACGAAGAAGAAGAATGACAACAACAGATATGAACAGTCAGACAGCCAAAAGTCACACAAGCTGAGCACACGGCACACGCAATACTCTGCCTTGAGAGAGAGAAACTTCAATTTAAGAATGAATCAAAATGAATAAACTGAAGTTGAACATAGTCTCTCTCTTTCTCTCTCTCTCTCTCTCTCTCTCGCTCTCTCTCATTCCTTGTCACTCTAACTCTCAATTCCGTTCTTTATTTATCTGCATTTCTCTGTTTTGTTCCCTCTCTCTCTCTCTCTCTATATATATATATTTCTCCCTCCCTATATCCCTCATTGTTTTTCTCGTTCTCTCTCATTCTCTTTCTTTCTTATTCTCTTTCTCTCTCACTTTTTCATTCACTTTCATCCTCTCTCAGACTTTCATTATCTCTCGCTATCTTTCCTATTCTCATTTTCTCTTTCTCTCACTTTCTTACCCTCTCTTTTTCATTCTCTCTCTCTCTTTCTCTCTCTCTACATATCTATTTATCTATCCATCTCTTTATATTTCAGTATCTCTCATTATCACCTTCTCTATCTCTATCTCTCTCTCTCTCTCTCTCTTGTTCTCTCTTTTGTTCCTGCTCTTGTTCTCTCTCTTGTTCTCTCTTTCTTGTTCTCTCTCTCTTGTTCTCTCTCTCTTGTTCTCTCTCTGTTGTTTTCATTTCGTTTGATTAGCTAAACACTTACTAACTGAGTTAATATTGATTATCGTGAATTAGTATATGACGAATTCATGATATCATGAACTCTCTAAAAAAAAAGCCCCGACAAGCCGCCATATCGCTCCAATGTTGTTGCTTTCAGGCCAGTTTTCGCAAGTAATAAAACTATTTATATAGAGTAACTAAAAATACGTACTATATATATGTGTATGTGTGTGTGTGTGTATGTGTGAGTGTGTGTATGTGTGAGAGTGTGTGTATGTGTGTATATGTATATATGCATGTCTGCATAACTTCATGCCAATGCTCGAAGTTTGTGACATTTTCATTGGACTCTCGTTCCATTTCTCTTTCACTCACTCTCTCTGTCTCTCGCCCTACCTCTCTCTCTCTCTCTCTCTCTCTCTCTCTATCTCTTTCACTTAAGCGAGTTATTGAAAAGATTTCGCATATGAAATTAATGCAAAATCAGCCATTCAAATGTGTCATAACTTTTAATGTGATATCAACGCGAGTTCGTTGAATTGCCTCAGATATAGACACACACACACTCGCACACACACTCGCACACACACTCGCACACACACTGTAGGTTTTTTTGCCTTGGCATCCCTGGCTGTTTTTTTTTCTTTGCAACATTTTAGCCCAATTGGCGGCACGTCTGCAGCTTTGGCAGCGTTGCCAAAACGGAAATGCATCGCAATGCAAACGGCGCGTGTTGCTATTTGTGGCAACAAAAACACACAGCAGCAGCAGCAGCATCAACAACAACAACAACAGCATCAACAACAACAACAACAAATAACAACAACAAACATGATCATGACGCGAGCGACAATGATCATTGGCATCATTCATAAGTTCACACAGACACATGTGTGCGTGACCAAAGTTGAATGAATCCCACAAAGACGCAGAGCGAGAAAGAGAGAGAGACTGAGAGTGAGAGTGAGAGAGACAGAGACACACAGACAAAGGCAATGATGCCAGCGGACGTAGAGCCCAACGCAACAGTCGCTCGAATTACAGCAGCTGCGCCAGCAAACCGAAACCAACAAAAGAGATCATTAAGGGAAGAGCCATCAAAAGGAGACGCGAAAATCGAGCAAAAACAAGAAAACAATAACAACAAAAATGGCAATTTTTCGCATGGCAACACAAAAAGCCAAAGCCACGACGCCGTTGACGAGCCCCAGCGCATGCGCACGCTCAGGCCTAACCCCTCCGGCCCCTGGCTCTACCCCAAGTGCCTCTACCCTTGCGGGCAGCTGCCTCAGAGTTCACATGTTCACACAGACAGACAGAGAGAGAGAGAGAGAGAAGCTTGTATGGATCAAGGACAAATCTCTCTCAATTCTAATGACTCTATCCAAATAGTTAGTTTACCAAATTTATGATTAATGATCATCGGAAACTCACTGAAACCCCAAGTTTAGTCCAGTTAGTGTAATCTCTTGGGTCTCATTAGTTCAGCGGTGACTTGCCAAAACTTTTGGACTGTGCGAACCTGTGCGATGTGCTAAGTATTTAAGATTCTGTCGCGTATTTCGACCCTAAACAAGTTTCACAACAGCAATGGACTTAATAGCTTATATATATATATGTATATACATAGAGATATATGTGTGTATGTGTTTAGCTTTGTTTTAGGGGTGCTGAACTGCGAAAAGCCGCCTTTAGTTGGAAACTTGTTTTCGAACTTCATGCGCCCAAAATATCATAAAATACAAGTGGCATATATCATATAATAATAATACTTGAGAAGAACAAGTCAGACTAGGGCCACCGACTGCTTAATACTCGCTCGGGTCTAACAGACGGCAGTTAACGCAGTCTTAAGAGCGAGGATAGAGTAACAAAGCTGTTAGGTTTTCGAGTTGAAGCTCCAAAACGTTGCTAGTTACAGTCTATATGAAGGGTCTATGGGGAGAATCTACAGGAAGGGTCTACAGGAAGAGTCTGCAGGAAGGGTCTACAGGAAAACTCTAAGAGTCTACAGGAATAGGCTATAAGAAGAGTCTATAAGGAGAGTCTATAGGAAGAGTCTGTAGAAAGAGTCTGTAGGAGAAGTCTGTAAGGAAAGTCTACTGGAAGAGTCTATAAGGAGAGTCTGTAGGAAGGTTCTACAGGAAGAGTCTACAGGATGGATCTTTAGGAAGAGTCTAAAGGAAAGGTCTACAGGAAGGACCTATAGGAAGAGTCTAAAGGAAAGGCTTGCAGGAAGAGTCTACTATAATAGTCTGCTATAAATTTTAACTATTTGCCACGCTCTCAGTGAGAATGCATAGATGATTGTTAGTCAATCTTAAGGCTCCAAAAGTTTGCAAGATATGCTTTATTTTCAATAAGTCACGGCCCAAAGAGGTGAATTTTCACATTTCCAGCTCTAAAACTTTATTAGGTATAGCTTTTTAACGATCTCCGACGTGCTCTGTCTAAGGCAAGGCTAACAACGAGCCTATTCAGTCTCAAATTGCTCTCTCGCCAAACCAATATACTCTCTACCCACTTTGTGAGCGAGCATAACAAACAATCAGGCTTCAGTTGAATCTTCTCATCTTATCTCTACCTGATGCTTCCTAGAATCCTCACCAGCTTGACAGATTGCTTGGCGTTAATAGGAAAGGCCAGAGATAACTTGTAGATACGAGCAGATAAAAAGGTAAGCTGAACCTTTTCTACGAACTTGATTAGCTTATAGGCTAAGAGAGTTAATTGTGGGGCTCTTAAATATTATGGATGCGACAATGTTGTCGTCCGTTTAATAATCGTTTTGTTTCGCTTTCAATGCGATGCGATTGTAATAAGTAGTTGAACGATTTCCGAGTGGGGGCTTGAGCGCTATTAGAACCGGAAATTGTTAATGCCACTTTAATGTATTGTATAATTGTGGCCGGGCCATAAAAATAAATCCAGTGAAAATGAAGCCATTCGCATTCAATTGCGTGCCTCGGAGTCAAATAGATTAACGCGCCGATGGCACAGACTCGCCTCGGACGGACTGGATGGAGCGGACAATGAATTGATGAGAGTCATGTAAGACAAAATACAGGAAGAGATACGATTTGAAAATCGTTTGATCAATCGATTGGGGAGGAAGGCCAGGGGGGGGGGGGCGATTGTGGTGGCTGGCTGGCTGTGTGTGTGTGTGTGTGTGTGTGGGACGTGATTAACCAGGCCAAGCCAGTTGCTAATCAGGGGGAAAATAGCTCACGCAACGCGACGCGATGACGTTCATTGCTCGTCAATTATTTATTTAATGCTTGATTGCCCCCCTGCCACGCCTAACTATCAAAGTCACAGCCAGTTTCAGGCTGCCACC
Organism: Drosophila anceps; assembly: GCA_035045945.1. Lineage (NCBI taxonomy): Eukaryota > Metazoa > Arthropoda > Insecta > Diptera > Drosophilidae > Drosophila > Drosophila anceps. The sequence continues at coordinate 11,270,952 of JAWNON010000004.1, forward strand.
CCGCCCCTCGCTCCACACAATTGCTGATTACAAATTAAAATAGGAAAAGAGCGTGGTTGGCGGCGTTGGCCAGAGATGAGTGTGCGTGCGTGTGTGTGTGTGTGTGTGTGTGTGGAGGGCAGCGGGGCGGCCAAAGGCGCGTCAATCAAGCGCACTTTAATAAACGTTCGCAGTGGCAGCAGCAGTCGCTACTGTTGTTGTTGCTGCTGTTGTTGCTTGCCAGCAAATCGATAAACAAATCACTTCCGATGACGACATTGAGCACATGGCGTATGCGCAATGTGCGCCAGCGCCTAAAGCAAAATCAACAAAAGAAAGCAAAAAGAAATGGAAATGGAAAGAGAAGAAGAAGAAGAAGAAGAAGAAGAAGAAGAAGAAGAAGTAACAGCAGAAGTTGCAAAACCTAAGCCACGCCCATTGCGCTGCCAGCCCTTTTCGCTTTCCGCTTTTCGCATATTCATTGTGCTAGGCGGGGCAGGCGTAATCATGCGTGGGAATTGCCGCTTATCATTCAGTTCTTCTTCTGCTTCTTCTTCATCTGTCTGATAACTAATGGCCCAGAGTTGGCTGCGGCATGAATGGCCATGGAAATGGCTGTGACAGCGCGCAGAGCACACATAATAATATAATTGATAGCTTTGGCTTGCAGACCAATTAGGGCAGGCGCGCGTTTTACAACACTGGCAGCTCGATAAAAATTAACTGAATGGAATGAAAATGAGTTAAGTTATTCAATGGAATGGAATTGATATCAAATATATGAGGTTTATCAATTGTTTCTGAAGAACTGAAGGTTCAAGTCAATTCAGATTAATAAAAGGGAAAGAGCGAGAGAGAGAGAGAGAGAGAGAGAGAGGGAGAGAGAGAAAGAGAGGCAGGCACAGTTTAAGCGGAAAAGGCAAGGAAAACTTAGTTATATTATCAAGTAACTTGAATGTCAAGAGTTCTTTTTATAAGTATAACATATCAATATATGTATGATGTAGTGTGGTGCTCATGAAAATAGTAGTGCTGCACTAGGCAAAACATAAACCAATTTTCCCAATTGGCAAAATGAAAAGTTGCCCACTTTTTATTTAGACTAGAATGTAAAGAAGAGAATAACAACTAAATTATGTTGTCTAACGTTAAAGTCGTATTTAACACTACTATTTTCATTGGGCACTACTATTTTCATTGATCACTACTATTTTCATGAGCACTACTATTTTCATGAGCACTACTATTTTCATGAACACTACTATTTTTATGAGCACTACTATTTTCATGAACACATCTATATATCCATATATAATAATAAACGCTTATTTAGTAGTAATCTAGTGTCACTCCAAATGCACACACAGCGTAATTCGTCAAGTCATTATGAGAATTGCATCCAACTAATTATGGTACTTATCAATTACTATCCATATTTACTCATCTACTCCGCCTGCTTGTAATCGCAAATCGATATAAGTATGTACATATATCGTAAGCGATCTAATGAACAATTTGATATATGGGACAACTGGGCAGATGCGCGAAATAGTCTGCGTCATTTACCCCCAATCAATGTGGAGAGAGAGAGTTGGGGGGCGTATGGCTGGGGCAGTGGCAACTTTTTGGCACTTGCAGAGGTGGCAAATATTCGGCGTATCATTCGGAACAATTGTTATTAATTTGAAACATTATGAGACGCTGTGTTTACACAAACCGAAAATACATGGGCAACAAGAAAAAAGTGAAAAAGTAAAAGTGGCCCGAGCAGGCGCGACTACAGCATACCCTGCAAATGAGGTATATAACATATGAAACTAACGCTCTAATATGCTCAGTGTGAGCTGAAAACTACTGAGCATATGGCATGAAAAAAACTAATTGTTGAAGAAGAATTTGCTTTTGTTGTGAGATTTTTTTTTAATTGCTTTGGAAAGATTTATAGTTTCATGTATGTTTGTGGATATATATATGTATGTATGTATATGTATCTGTATATATAGATATGAGTATGATAGATCGAAATTTATATATATATATGCGAATGTGCCTACTCTTGTAGGCCGTAGGCCAACCGCGTGCTGCCTGTCACAATTTTATGATGCTGACAGTTTATAGAACAGATTCAACAATAGCCTCAAATGGCTTAACAAACTGATCTATGTGTACGGTACGATAGATATATATATAGAGAGAGAGAAGGAGAAAGAGAGAGAGAGAGAGAGAGAGCAAGAGAAAGAGTGTTGTTGCTATATATTCTAGTCTATTTCACTGTTCTAGACCCGGATTTGAGCCCATTTCAAGCTGCTTTCGCCGTGCAATGCACTTTGAGTCTTTCACAACTAAGCAACACTGACTGGCGTGTGTTATACAACACTGTTCCAGCTGCTGCTGCTGCTGCTGCTGCTGCCGCTGCTCTGATTATGCCCAAAAGCAATGCAATTGGCGCTTCAGCAACAGCCGCTAGCTGCATGGATCATGATCATTATGAATACAATCTGGATATAACTTAAGATATATATAAACAGATATATATATATATAAATGAATATATATATATATATATATATATATATATATATATGTATATATATAGTAATTTGTATGTCGGTTTTCACTGTTTCCATTTGCTCAATCGCAACGCCCACGACAAATTGTTGAATTGCTTCAGGTGGCGTCCGAGGCAGAGAGCTCTACGAATGTTGTTTTGATTTGTGCTCATGACAAAATGATTTCATGCTTTTGCCTTTATTATGAATATTTTGTTGCCCTGTCTTCTGCTTCTTCTTCTTCTTCTGCTTGCTGCTGCTGTTGCTGTTGCTGTTGCTGTTGCTGTTTTGTTTATCGGCGTATTTTGTTTTGGTAGATCTTACATTTTTGGCAGCGAGTGCCAAAAATTCATATTCATTCATACGAAATGTACGCAAAAGTTCTTTATCATATACAAAAGGGGATATTTATAGAGACAGAGGGAGAGAGAGAGACGCAAAGAGACGCAGAGAGAGAGAGAGAGAGAGAGAGATAAAGAAACAGTTTTTATACATAATTATAATAATACATAATGAGCATTATAATCGACACATATAAACAATGGCATTAAACGCTGCTAATGCCAATGCTGACGTGTCTCTTTAGCTGTGCTGATTGTCAAGTTGCTGGTATACCCTGTTTTTTTTTTTTTTCAGTTAAGCTGCCTCTGCACAAGCCTCGCCCGTGAGTTGGTCTAGCAGCCAGCAGCTGCGAGCTCAGCTCAACTGAATAACTATAGAGCCGAGACTATGAAGTCAATTTTTAAAATTTTTCATATCTTCTAAAAAATATTTTGTAAGTTTTACATTTTTTCAAAATTATGTCTTAAGAGTTTTTAAATTTAAAAAAAGTAAAACTTAAAATTAGATATAAAATTAAAAAAAAAATATCTTAAATATTTTAAAAATTTTATAGAATTAAAATCATATTTTTTTAGTACTTTCAAGAACTAAATTTTTGGCACATCTCGATTTTTTTTTTATATTTTAAATTAATTAATTATTACAATTTTTTTAATATTTCCAATTTTTTATAGTTTTTTTAAATTTTTCTCATATACTAAAAAAACATTTTTAAGGTTTTGGAAATTATTAAAATTGGTGTTTTTTTTTTATTTTTTTGAACTTGCAACAATTGTGAGGCTAGACTTAAACATATCATTTAGCATGTATATATTTGTAACTATCAGAAATGTTAATGTAGCATGCACATATCTGTACATATATCTATATATATCTTTATATATATACATGTATATATATATATATATATATAAATAATTGCATGCTGGATACCTTTTAGTCGAACGTTTTGTATGCTTGTTTTCGTGTATTCTGAACGAGATGGGGGCAAAAACTATATTTTAGGCATGTTCTATGCAAACATATGTATATATATATATATATATATATATATATATATATATATATATATATATATATATATATATATATATATATATATATATATATATATATATATATATATATATATATATATATATATATATATAGAAACCGCAACCGCAATGATTTATTTGTGCACAGCGGGCAAGCGACAAGCGGCGAAACGGCAAAAGTAATCAAAGTAATACAAATGGGAGCAAAATATATATAAATAAATAACAAACAAGAGCAGAGAGAGAGAGAGAGAGAGAGAGAGAGAGAGAGAGAGAGAGAGAGAGGTAGACATAGAGAGTGAGAGGGAGAGGGAGAGAGAGAGCGGGAGGTGTGACAAAGAGGACGCAGCAGCAGCAGCAGCAGCATTGAAATAAACAGTGCGAACAGTAAACAGCATAAGTATCTGTATCTGTATCTGTATCTGTATCTGTATCTGAATCTGTACCTGTATCTGTATCTTTAGCTGTATCTACAGATGTATCTTTGGCTGTATCTGTAGCTAGCGACTATAGCTTCCATTTGTTAAATAAGTCGCTTTGGGATCTAGATGAAATGCTTAAGACAAGGGCGAAATTCTCGAAAAATTATGGCAAATTTTGATGCACGCCGGCAGCTGTGTGAAGAAAAAATAAATAAAAACAACAACAACAACAGAAATAGTTAATAGAATCAACGCCCTGGCATAAGCGCTGGGCTCTATTTGCAAGCGAAGTCTTATTTATTTAATTTTAAATAGAAAGTAACCTCAATTGCAGCTGTAAAAATCATAAGTAAATACCACGAAGCAAAGAAGACAACAAGAGAGCGACAGACAGACAGACAGAGAGAGAGAGAGAGGGAGAGGGAGGAGGGGGGGTAGAGTGAAAGGCCAAAATACAAACGGAAGCGCATATACAAACATAAAAAATGAACAAGAAGAAAGAAAGAAACACAAAAAAAGTACATGTTGGGAAAGTTAGTAGATAAAGTATATGTATATATATAAAATATATATATATTTATATTTAAATGACTGGCGGAAGTCATGTGGGCCATGAAGATGAGAGTACATTGATTCGGCAAGCAAGCAAACAGGCAAACAGGTAACAGGTAACAGGTAACAGACAGTGAACTGAACACGGAATTCCTCATGTTAATTCTAATATTAGCTCATTGTAAAACGTGTAGTGCCTGATAAATCCAATTGTTGATGCCCAAAAAAAAACACACACATACACACACACACACATATATGTATATATATGTATATGCAGCTTACAACATTTGTAATGCTGTTCACACCACAGCAACTGCGATGAGTGTGCAAATCAACAAGTTGGCAAAGTGAAACAACAAACATAGCATGAGCATATATACCAAACACACACACACGCATACACCTCTCTCTTTATGTGTGTGTGTGCAAATTTGCTGTTTATGGCCTGTCACAACAATTATTTGAATTTCGCTTTGAATGAAATGTCATCAGAAATGGGACATCAAAACAAAAACGACGCAATGAGAAAGAGAAACGAAACGAAACGAAACGAAACAAAATTTTTAACGTATCTGCATGCGTATGTGCCTGCAGAAATAGAAATACTTAAACATACAGAAGATAAAAACAAAACTATGAATGCTGCAAACGGGCGTCAACGGCGGCACAATGCTCGCTCATGCGGCAACAGAGAAGAATCTCAAGAGATAGAAAGAGCGAGAGAGAGAGAGACAGAGACTGCAGTAATTGAACTCTCAATTACAGCTGCACCCACAGCACTTTGAATCAGATTTGCCACGCCCCCAAAGAGTGAGCAAGTTGTGCATATTCATAGAGAAACTCAATTGTTACTCAGACTAGCCTTAAAACTGTGCTAGCTAGTTGTGGTCATAAAAAAGTAGTGCGACAGAACTGTTCATAAAAATAGTAGTGCGACTAAACTGTTCATGAAAATAGTAGTACGACTGAACTGTTCATAAAAATAGTAGTGCAACTGCACTGTTCATAAGAATAGTAGTGCGACTGAAATGGTCATAAAAAATAGTAGTAAGCTTTCAGCTCAGCACAGCCTATAGAAGATATAGATGTTCGCCTCCCCAGTGAGGTGTATCAATAAAAGCCTGAATACCTTTTAACGATTAACATATGCAGCCTGATATTTCTATCTACTGCACAAAACCAATATGCTCACTTTACAGCGCGATGAGCGCGTATGCGTCTAATAGAAAAGCATCTCAAGATTTACTTGTGCACAGAGATACGTAGCTGACAATAACATTGAGCTATTAACAGCTGGCTGTTAACCCAGTTCGTTGATATATTTATATATATATATATAGATATATGTCTGTATATATATATATATATCTTGTTTTCGTTTCAATTTCATCACAAATTGAATTTGCTGAAAAGATTTGGATTTTGGTGGCTTGTTTGAGTTGACTTCAGTTATATCAGTTAATCGGGCTACTAACAATAGCTAGCTAATGCCGCTGAAACAGTGAATTTTGGATAGAAAATGTTAGCTTTAAAGCTAAACTTACAGTTTGCTTACATGATTGCAATAAGTTCACCCAAAGATTCCTTAGTGCTATCAAATTGATGTCAAGTTGTCGAACAAATACATGCTCAATGCTGTTATGTATGCGTGAGTGTGTGTGTGTATGTGTGTATGTGTGTGTGAGTGTGTGTGTGTGTGTGTGTGTGTGATGCACTTTGCCAGCCACATTTGTTGTTGCTGCTGCTGCTGCTGCTGCTGTTGCCACATGTTGAGAGAGAGTAAAAGTGCCTTCAATTAGCCTCAATTTCGGTTATGCCTTTTCACACTAGCAAAATGTGACGCGGCGCTAACAACAGCAAAGAACACACAAGTGTTTAGCACTCTGCGCGCGTGTGTGTGTGTGTGTGTGTGTGTGTGTGTGTTGCAATTATGTGCGCGTGAAAACGTGTTAACAACGGAAAACAACTCGCCGAGCATTTGAGTTATTGCTTTTGGGCGACAGCTGCCGCTTCAGCCGGCCGGCCGCCCGGCGAACTGGCTAACTACTTAGCTAACTTGGCTGATTGGCTTGACTGACCCTTGACTGAAATCTTGTGCTTGCTTTTTGCATTGAACATTGCCTAATCTAACTGCAAACAGCGCTTACTGGCGGCGGCGTTTTTGTTACACCCTGTTGCCATTTGGCTGGGCCAAGTTAGTTAAACTCAATTTGGGCCATGCTGCCACTTGTATAACACTTGCCAACACTCAATCAGCAGTGCCTACCAACGACGCATTTCGCATGCAAAACGAAAGTCTCCAAAGGGTACAAAAAAAAAAAAACGAAAAACAATTCGCAAATTTTATGTTTTTGTTGCTGCTTTTTGCTTGGCTAGAAGAAAGTGGCAACGCAGTCAGTCAGAGCTGCTGCCAGTTGGACTATAACAATTAACAAAGGCCAAACAAACCAAATGTGAAATGCTGCTAAATAATTTCACTCCAGCAACTAGAGTCTGTCTCGCTCTCGCTCTCGCTCTCACTCCCCTCGCTTCCCCTTGAAGCGCAGTTAATATGCAAGCTGCTGTTGGGTGCAAAGCTGCAAGTTCTATTATAAGGTTTCAGCTGGAAACTGAATCGAGAACTCGTATGCAACTCAAGTCTAATGAGAATTTCTGGATTGTTTATAGGCCGTTCTAGACTCAGCACTATGAGTATCAGACTTGAATGGATTTTATGTTTGCTTGGAACAATTAGATTCCGGGTTCGAATTCCAGGCGTCTGCTTGGACTTGGTGTTTGTCTTAAATCAAGGTTTCGACAGTCATAAGACAAAGTTCGGTTTGGATAGAAACTATAAACTAAACATGTGATTAACTATATTCTGATGAAATGGCATGGATGATGATGAGAATGAGAATGATTATCATCATGATAAGAAACAATGATATGTACTAAAATTAATAATGACAATGACAATGACAATGACAATGACAATGACAATGATAATGACAATGACAATGACAATGACAATGACAATGACAATGACAATGACAATGACAATGACAATGACAATGACAATGACAATGACAATGACAATGACAATGACAATGACAATGACAATGACAATGACAATGACAATGACAATGACAATGACAATGACAATGACAATGACAATGACAATGACAATGACAATGACAATGACAATGACAATGACAATGACAATGACAATGACAATGACAATGACAATGACAATGACAATGACAATGACAATGACAATGACAATGACAATGACAATGACAATGACAATGACAATGACAATGACAATGACAATGACAATGACAATGACAATGACAATGACAATGACAATGATGATTGATAATAATAATAAAGATGAGATTGAAGCTAACAAAACTGATAATGACAATAATGATTGTAGTAATGAAAGAACTCAAACTGATAGATGATGACAATGATAATAATGATCACAATAATGAATGAGCTCAAATTTATATTCATATTTGAGATGATTGCAGTGAGTTAACATATCATTGTGCACTACTATTATTTTGAGCATTAATACTTATAGATTATCATTATACATAATTCATTATACATCATTATTACATTTTTGATATGGCTTCACTTATCTGTTCGCTAACACAAATGACTTTCAATCAAACGAAATTCAAATGAAATCGAACACATTCAGCTGAAACACGATTAGGCAAATGCATTTATTTAGTAAGTACAACTAATTAATGTATTCATCGAATGAGTCAACGAAATAGGAAGAATCAAATGAGTGTATATATGTATATATATATATGTATATATGTTTATATACCTATATATATATATATATATATATATATATACATATATTATATGATTTCTCGAGCTGATAGACGAGCTTCACCTTGCGCTAAAGAAACTTAGGTTTTTCTTGAATTATTTGTACAAATAATCGAAATGTTTATATATATATATATAGCTATATATATACATATATATATAAATAATATATAAATTGTTTTGGCTTTGAGTTGCGGCACGTTCAAACAAGCAGCAGCCGCAGCAAGACAAAGTGAAAACGAAGCCAGGTTAAATAAGAAGTTAAAAAAAAAGCATCAAAAAACCAACAACAACAGCAGCAGCAGCAGCAGCAGCAACAACAACAACATCAGAAGAAAAAAAATGTAAAGAAGCAAAAACTTTCGCTTTGGCTTTGGACTTGGCCATCAGCAGCTTGGCCAAGAAGAAAACCAAGAAAAGCAAATTGACAAAAAAAAAAAAGTAAAAAATAATAAATAAAAAACGAAATGAAATATCAAAAGTGATCTCTGTCTGTGTGTGTGCGTGTGTGTATGTGTGTGTGTGTGTGTGTGTTAGCCAAAGCCAACGCCAGAGCTGGCTTGAACTGGCTGCGAATGACGCGCGACTCTGCACAGCTCTTGGCCACGCCATGACAATGGGCCACGACCTTTCTTATGTCACGTATTTACCGTTGCTTCCATCTATAGCTATTTCTCTCTCTCTCTCTCTCTCTCTCTCTTACTCTATCTTCTTCTGTTTTCTTAGCATTTCTTTGGCTTTTCACTTTTTGTTTTTTTGTTGGCTTAATTGAATGCAAATTTTGGTGTTTTTTTTTTTTGTCGCATGGCCGATTATGTCACGACACGCGGCACGCAGCACGCAGCACGAAGCACGCAGCACGCGTGGCACGATCTGAAGCATCCACAGCTTCCACAGCTTCCACGGCTCGAGGCGGCAGCTGTAGCCGGCAGCTGCTCAAAGACCAATTGAAGAAAACAAAAACAAAAACAAAACACGTTAAGGCCATGGCAGCTGCGTGATTTTAGCTTTATATAGGTCAGCGCTGCCATAGAAATATATCTATATATCTATATCTATATATATGTATAGCAGATATATCCATGGGCAAAAGTGAAATGATGGAAATAATGAAATTTGGAAATGAGAATTTGAATTTGAATTTGAATTTGAATTGAAAATGTGCTAAGCGGACAGACACGCTCTAAACGAGACGAAAGTCAAAGCAGGCAGTTAATGCTGCTAAACGAAAGCAAAAGTGAGAATTTCTCACGCACAAAACTGTGGAAAATGAGTGAAAGGAAAGGTAATGAGAGCTAAAAGAAGCAAAAACTAAACCAAATGTATTTAAGCTCGAGCTGAAGCTAAACAAAAGTTGATTTGGGAAAGTTTTGAAGCAAAATTGTGAAAGACGAAAAACTAGCGTTTAGTTATTTACAGGGTATACAAATGAATACAAAACGTTGTATATATAAATGTTAATCATATTGGTGGATCTATCTATATCATAAAGTTGACTGAGAAACTTTCATATAGACTGTAAGAGCCAATAGGCTGCAGCTTAAATAATTACAGGGTATCTAAAAAATACTAAAAAATATGCATATCATTTCTTATATGTGTGCATATAGATTGAGAAAGTGTGATTCAAACTGTAAGAGCCAAGAGCCAATAGGCTGCAGTTATAATAATTACAGGGTATCTAAAAAATACTAAAAAATATGCATATCATTTCTTATATGTGTGCATATAGATTGAGAAAGTTTGATTCAAACTGTAAGAGCCAAGAGCCAATAGGCTGCAGTTATAATAATTACAGGGTATCTAAACATTTTAAAAAATATGTATATCATTTTTTATATGTGTGCATATAGATTGAGAAAGTGTGATTCAAAATGTAAGAGCCAAGAGCCAATAAGCTGCAGTTATAATAATTACAGGGTATCTAAAAAATACTAAAAAATATGCATATCATTTCTTATATGTGTGCATATAGATTGAGAAGTTGGATTCAAGTTGTGAGAGTCGAAAAATTAATTTTATGTTATTTACAGGGTATCCCAAGAAATTTATAAATATCATTTGATTTGATTGAGAAAGTTTTGCTGTGGCGGACAGCAGACGAAAGACTGAACTAAAATTAATTACAGGGTATGCTAGAGCTATCATATTAAATATATATAAATATAACAAAAGTTGTTTGAGACAGCCGTACGCAAACTGCCGAAAAGCTGCATTGAAATTAATTACAGGGTATCTTCAAGAGTATATTAAAAACAAATATATATGTACATATATATACCCCAGCACAAACTGGGCTAGCTGTGTTGTAGCATCAACAAGAACTGCGACTAAATGCCAGCGAATTAGCATAAAAGTTGAAATGAATTAAGTAAATAAACGCGCAATCTGAATGGAAACATAAACAAAAAGTAAATAAACAACAACAGCAACAACAGCAACAACAACAACAACAAGAACAAGGCGAGAAACATGTTTTTCTTTTGCTCGCTGCTATCAATAATCAAAATCATATGATGATGATACTGCCGAGTGCCCAGCAAATTGTGTAACAAAATGCGAAAAGAAAGGAAGAGAAAAAAACAAAGCGAAAAGCAACGAAAAGAAAAGAAAACAAAACAAAACAAAACAAAGCAAAAGAAAACAAAAGAAAACAAAGCACACAAAATGAAAATAGATTAAAGCCATCAATTTGTTGTATAACAAACACGAGTTGGGCAGCAGATGCGAAGTGTGGCAAGCGCCATCATAGCCAAGCTCAACTCAGTTGGCAGTTTGCATTGCTTTTGCCGAGAGTCGAACTCTGCAAATCAAAGTACTCAATCGAGCTGAAGTGCATGTTGCAGTGAGAAAGCTCCAAATTTCAAATAAAATATGTACATCGAAAGGGTTCCATATCACTTGTTATCGATAGCCTAGCCTATTCACTTGTTATCGATCAAAATCGCTAGTTTGATTTCGTTTGCTAGGCGTGGCTTGAGTGCCTTAAAAGCGGAAGACTTTGATCAAGGCAAAGATTTTGGATAACTCTGCATAAAGAAGCTTCAACTGCAGCTCTGCACAGGGGTCACACGGTACCTGCTAGTCATGCACTCCCCATAGAAGCACTCTCACTTGTTTATACATATTAACTTAAAGTTTTGCCTAAGCAGAGCAGATATAGCATGTGCGCATACGGAAGATAGTAGTATTTGCAGCTCAATTGCATAAGCCCAATGATTTAGGCAAAGAACAGAGCGTATAATTAATATAAATATATATTTATTTATTTATATATATATATATATATATATGTTATTCAATTCCCCGCCTGTTGCGTGAAAGCCTTTGAAAATTGACTGGCAATTGAGGTGTTTTTTTTTTTTTTTGTTTCTGCCAAAGCTGCAGCTGTCATCGCAGCGGTGTTCTCAAGCGCCTCTAATTACACAGAGTCAGCTTGATCTCTGGCCGCAGAGAACAACAACTATATATATTATATAGATTAAGACGACGGCAAAACAAACCAAAGCAAAACAAAACAAAACAAAACAAAACAAAAAATGGAAACAAATCAACAGCTTCGTATCGCCTCAGCATCATCGGGTTTGGGTGGGCCCGATCGCAGTCGCACGTAATGCGCATCTGTCTAAACTAACTAACTAACTAAAACAAAAGCATCCACCTTAAAAGCGGCGACAACTGTAATTAGGGCTAGTTACAACAGTTGACAGACCGTTCAGCATGCAACAATGGCTGGCTAAAGATCCAGCTGAGTCGGGCATAGCTGACTGCCCAATGCCCCGTTTGGACATATGTGCGTTACAGTTCCATTTGTAGCGTAGCTGCTGGGCGTGGCTCCTCCCAATCGCATATAGCTATAGCTATAGCTATAGCTAAGCTAACTGCCTAATCACTAGCTTCAACAGAGTCATAATTAAAAACTTTTAATTAGAGTCAATTCGCCAGGCCCCTCACGTGCGCCGCCTAGCGCAAGTTGCCAAATAACTTTTACATAACCCAGCCCACTTAACAGCCACTTTGACAGGCAGTTTATGAGCTAAACTAGCTGTTAGCTATATCTGCATGTCACTGTAATTTTCAGCTAAACTACTTTGCATGTTATATTTACATTTGGCATGCAGTTGGTGACAGCTTAGCTGAGAATGAGCTTTAACATGAAGATAACATGACAGCTGCAGCTCTTTGAGTCAGCTTAAAATGAAGTTTAACAGGCAGTTGGCATTGTAAGTATACTTGTTCAAGCTTCTCTAGTCAACTTTAACAGCTAGTTGTCGAGCACATGACAGTCAGCTAAACTGTTAATCTGTAAACTGTTAATCTGTTATCTGTAAACTGTTATCTGATATCTGTAAACTGTTTTCTGCTATCTGCTATCCAACTGTAATTTGAAGACAAGCTATGTTAACAGCTTAGCTTGAGTTCAAGTTCTTCAAGTCAACTTAAAGTGTAATTTAACTGGCAGTCAACTTTGACAGCTAGTTGTCGAGCACATGACAGTCAACTTAACTGTTAATCTGTAAACTGTTAATCTGATATCTGTAAACTGTTATCTGATATCTGTAAACTGTTATCTGATATCTGTTATCCCTTTGTAATTTGAAGACAAGCTATGTTAACAGCTTAGCTTGAGTTCAAGTTCTTCAAGTCAACTTAAAGTGTAATTTAACTGGCAGTCAACTTTAACAGCGCCAATCAGCTCAGTCCTGATCAACTCGGTTCAGTTGCAGCTACTTTTGGCAGCCACTGTCAGCGCCGCAGTTGGGCACTGTTAAGGCGCATCGGCAGCGAAGCAAGTGAACTCAATTTGCGAGTGGCCAAAGACAACGGCAACGACAACGACAACAGCAACAGCAACAAGTGAAGTCAACAAGTCAACAGAAATAGCTAAGCGGCAAAGCGAGATAAAACTAAATAAATAAATAAATAAATAATAAAATAGCAGCAAAGGCAAATCAAATAAAAATTTAAATAGAATCGAAAGAAAAAAAAACTTAAGACAAAAACAAAAGCAGGAAAAATTGTTAACTGAGTGAGGCTAGCTGGCTGGCTGGCTGGCTGAGTGTGTGTGTGTGTGTGTGTGTGTGTGTGTGTGTGTGTGTGTGTGTGTGTGTGTGTGTGTGTGTGTGTGTGTGCTAGTGTGTGTGTGCGCGCTAGTGTGGGTGTGTCAAGGGAGCGTGTTTGACTTGGCTGTTTATGCAGCTTCTGCTCTTATTTGCATTCACACACACAGACACAGAGACACACAGAGACACGCCCACACGCCCACGCTGAACTTTTTATTATGGAATAGAAGAAGTAAATAAATAAATAAAGAGAGAGAAAAACAATAGACCTTTCTCAACCAAAAGGAAAGTAAGTCAGCCGCCAAATGCTGCGCTGTGCTAATTTCCAATTAGTTTTTTTTGTTTTTTTGTTTTTTTGTTTTTTGTTTTTTTTTTTTTTTTGGTTTGCCTTTTGGCGACAGTTCGAATTGGATTTTTTTTTTTTTTTCAGTTGGGAATGAAAGTTGTTCGAATTATGTAAACATCGTGTTTTTTGATCGTAACTAAAAAAATAAATATAAAAAAAAAACTTGATTCAAGTTATTTTTTTTCAGTTTTATTTTTAGCCCAAAGACTCGCTGATTGCCTAACTGTGAAATGAGGCTGAGCGAAAGGGTATGAGAAGTCGTTGGAAAACCAAAGTAGCTGAACACGAGAGCAGAGAAGTTCGAAGTTGGAACAGAAGTTGGGCGGAGAAAATAAGATAAGATGTGTATACAGATCAGCAAAAGATAGGGAGTAGACGAGCAGTGAAGAGAATATATGTAAGCTCTCTCATGAAGCGAGTGGAGGAGATGGGAGCAGACGTGATGCGGCAAGTAGAGAAGACTAGATATATCTATATATATATATATATATATATATCAGCAACAGATCGCTTTTGAAGTCAGAGTAGAGCAAAGTATAGAGTAAAGAGAAAAGGCGAGAAGATATGCATATCTCCAATAGTCTTTACCCATCTCTATATATAGAAGAGAAGAGAAGAGAAGGGTAGGGAAGGGAAGAGAATATATATACACCCATATATACATATACATATATATATATATATATATGTATATATGTATTTGATTTGTCTAATTTGCTGAGCGTCGTTATCATTCGAGATACTGCACGAAAAATTGTGGTTCTGAACAGAAATACAAAACAACGAGGGATAGGTCAGGCCCGGCATGCCAACAGAAGCGAGAGAGAGAGAGAGAGAGAGAGAGAGAGACATATATATGGTATATATGATATAGAAGTAGTATATACAATACAAAACATATTTAATATACTCATTTGGACGGGATTTTACGCAATTACTTAGCGCTCGGCCACTGCGGCTAAACACGTTTTCAACTTGTAGTTTGGGGCTATTCATATATATATATTTGTATATATATAAATACTATATTTATATATATATATATACTATATACTATATGAGCAATATAAGTGTAAATGCTTAAAGCGGAACGCGTCACATTCTGTGGGAAAGACCCAGTTAAAAGAAAAGAAAAAAAGAAAGAAATTCAGAAGAAGAAGCAAAAATATTTGCATTACGAGCGCATTGCAGCTGTTAAAACTTGATGCCTGAAAAGCCTGCGAAATTCTTTTCTTTTCTTTTCTTTTCTTATTTTTTGGTTTTTTTTTTTTTTTTTGTTTATAATATTTGCTTGGCAAATGTTGGAATTATGTGTCACAGTGCGCCATCTAAGCCATTTAGGTATTTGGGTTAGCTCTAATTCCAACTAGAATAGTTTAAGTCAACATTAGTTTGGCTCCAATTGGGCCGCCGCAGAGTTTGGCAGAGCTCAAATTCGTAGTGTAATGCTGCAATGTTAAGTTGGCTGCACATTCCAATTGGAAAAAAAACAATACTAATGTTAATTAACATGAACTCCAAGTGCCAAATAGCTAATAAGAACAAATGTCTAATAAGAACAACTGCAGCTCTGCATAGCTTTGCATCACTTGGCAGAAAATGTTAAGTTACAGCAATTGGTAAAGCATATTCTGCTGCCAATTCCAATTGGAATGCACGCACACACATGCAATGCAATACGAATGCACTGTAAAGGCAGCATGATAGTTTCCTATAAGAATTTTGGACAATTTGGCAATTAAACATATAAATTAACATACAAAATTCTAATTGGAAAAAGGGTACCGTATGAAATGAATGCTTATTGGACACACAATGTTTACAGAAAGGAACTTAGCTATGTTAAACTTGACATGTTAGGTGGGCAGGACTGTTGTTGGATGTTAACACTCCAATTGGCAAATGTCAATGTTAATGTAACATAAATTCTTATTATGAAACAAGCATAAACATGTCTCTTATTCTAACTGTGATTGCTATTAGACAGCCTAGCGCTTAATGTTAGTTAACATAGGTGCATTTGCAGCAACTATGTTAAAGTTGCTGCAATTCTAATTGGACAGCTTTATCCGCTTAGACTACATATGAAAAGCCTGACTCATTATGGCCTGGCTAATAGCACAAAATCCATCTGAACACAATATATACTATATATTTAGGCATATTGGAGTATATCCATATAAAATGCCGCTATGACTCCATAACATGAGTCACTTTGCATTGCAAATTGCATGCAACTGATTCATACATTCATTCATTCATCAATGATCAATGCCTCGAGATCGATCGATCGATCAAATAGTCAGAGCTGTGATGCAGCACACTTACGTTTGCCCTTGGCCAGGCCGCTGGCCACCTGCAGGAATCCGTAGATGGCAATGATAACGCAGGGCAAGGCTATCACGCTGAAAGACACGTAATCCATGTGCTCAAAGTAGTTGGTGATTTGCTCCATTTTCCTGTTGCTTTCTTTATTTTTATTTTTATTTTTATTTTTATTTTAATTAATATTTATTTGTTGTTGTTTTTTTTTCTTTTCACTGCAACACTTGGCACATAAAATAAAATAAAAAATAATTTTTAACGCAAATTATATCAACAATTTCTTTTTAACTGTGCGCAGGCGCGCGCGCGCTTTTCTTCTTCTTTTTCTCTTAGATTATTTAAATATTTTGCTTGCTTTTATTACGATTTCAATTAGTTTCCAACTCGACTTCCGCTGCATATTATTGGATTATTTCCAATTGGATTTTTGGCAAATTTCGTTTCGTAAGAGTTTTGTTGTTGTTACTTTTTTTTTATTCTATTTTGTTGTTGTTTTTCTTTGCCTTTTCAAACGTTTTTCTTTTTGTTGTTTTCCTTTTGTTTCTCTTCACTCTTTTCTGCTTGCGGTAATTGTTGTCTGTGGCAACGTGCGCTGCGTATCCTTTGGCTTGTTTACGTGCCACTGCTGCGTTGTTGTTGTTGTAATTGCTTTTGCCTTTGCTTTGCTCGTTTTTGCTGCTGCTGCTGCTGCTGTTGTTGTTGTTGTTGTTATTGTTGTCGTTGTTATTGGCGGCAGGCAATGTTGTAACGCCATGTTTTGTTTTGCATGGACCCGTTAAATAACTGTAACAGCAATTCCACAAGCGCAGCAAGAAATCGAAATATATACAGCTATCTCTTTCTCTTTCTCTCTCTCTCTATTTCTCTATATATGTATGTATTTATAAAACAAATTGAATTGCGAAATTCACGACGATTGATGTTTTCGTTTATATTGAAATGCACACGAAAAACGGGGCCGGGAATTTGAGAATCGCGTTTTGATGCTTGTGATGCGCGCGCGTCGTCCGACCGTTCATCATCACACACGTCCGTCTCGTTCGGCTTTGTTTTTGCTTCTGCTTCTTCTGTCATCTTATGTTATGCTTAACATGGTTCGCTGTATTGACTTTCTTGCAGAGCGGCCGCAGCGCTGCCGCTGTTGCTGTTAAGAGTGTTGCGGAGAGTTTTTTTTGTCGCAAATTAACACACAAGCTCATGCTAAACGCAAGCACATGTCTATGTTAAACTCATTATGGCACTGTTAACTGACGAAAATGAGCGCAGCGTCATGTTATTCAGCCGCTCACGCGCTCTCTCCAATGTGAATGACACCGTGGGCAGAAATGATTTGTTTTGTTTTGATTTTTCGCATATGTGAAAATGTAGCAAACTCGCTTGTGTTATAGTAAATGCATTATACATGCAATATAAAATATTTAGAGTATTTTTATTGTATGCAAGTTAGATTTTAGTATTAAATAGTATTTTTTCAATGAAAATATATATTGTTACATCATATGGTATATGAAATATATCAAAAATACTTAGTTGAATTATGTATAATAAAATATGTTCATCAAATTGTATATATATATATATTATATATTTTTCTGTTATATCTTGATATATATACTTGAACTTGTGTTCATTCACCTGCTAACCACTGTGCCATGCTGAGTCAGCTCTTTTCATTTGGCTCCACTCTTGCACACGCTCTCTCGCTCTCGCTCTCGCTCACCCACTCTCTTATTTGTGTTGCTCTTAATAAAATAGCACGCGGTTGCGGATCGCAATAACAGAATGCCAAATAGCACGTGAGTCAAGCTGATTCAGAATGAATTTCAGCTAAACTTGTTTGAGAATAACCAACAATTTTTGATGGAATCGATGCATAATATATATTGATAAATATGCTATAAATATAAATGCGATCTCAGTATGAATGACAATCATAAATACATACAAACACACACACACACACACGCACACACACATACATATATGTATGTATGTACGTATGTGTGTGTGTGGCAACATTTCAATTAACTTAAACTCTGCTAGTTAGCCACATTGAGCAGCATGTTAAACATTTGGCCTTGGGTTCAATTGAGTCGCTATTGAACTACCCCCAGCCAGGCGCTTGCCTGGGGCATTATAACAACTTATGCGCTTATTAGCAACATGCAACACACACACACACACACACGCAAGGCACTTAGGGGCGCAGCCCTGCGATCCACAAAGGGTTGCATTCAAGTGCTATTCAGCTGCATTAAGGACAGACTCTTGACAAGTGAAGAAGAAGAAGAAGAGCATATCGATTGAATATACATAAGCGATAGATATAGATACTATATATATGTATATATAGAGTGCATAAATCTGAAGTGGGCTACACGGGTAAGGGTATTACACAGTCGAGTGTATACCACAGAACTGATTTATATTTTACTGCTGCAAATGGACACGTACGACATTGTGTGTCTCTCTGTTGTTGTTGTTGTTGTTGTTGTTGCTGTTGCTGTTGTTGCTGTTGTTGCTGCCACAAGGTAGGGGGCGCACAGACAGCGAGTCACCGCAGACACCAGGGCTGGGGGAGCGTGTGGGGAGGGCTGGACTGCTCTTGGTAACAGCAACTTTTGTCGACAAAGCCAACTTTTGGCCTTCCCAACCGCGTTGCAAGTCCTTCGCTTCAGCTGACTGCGTGTTTGGTAATTAGAATAAAACACAAACAGTCTGATATACATATATCTATCTATCTATCTATCTATCTATCTATCTATCTATCTATCTATCTATCTATCTATCTATCTATCTATCTATCTATCTATCTATCTATCTATCTATCTATCTATCTATCTATCTATCTATCTATCTATCTATCTATCTATCTATCTATCTATCTATCTATCTATCTATCTATCTATCTATCTATCTATCTATCTATCTATCTATCTATCTATCTATCTATCTATCTATCTATCTATCTATCTATCTATCTATCTATCTATCTATCTATCTATCTATCTATCTATCTATCTATCTATCTATCTATCTATCTATCTATCTATATGTCCATCTGTCTATCTATCTATCTATCTATCTATCTATCTATCTGTCTATCTATCTATCTATCTATCTATCTATCTATCTATCTATCTATCTATCTATCTATCTATCTATCTATCTATCTATCTATATGTCCATCTGTCTATCTATCTATCTATCTATCTATCTATCTATCTATCTATCTATCTATCTATCTATCTATCTATCTATTTATCTATCTATCTATCTATCTATCTATCTATCTATCTATATGTCCATCTGTCTATATATAGCTGTACAAAGTGCATGCGCGCCACGTCAGCTCCCAAGTTTACCCAATACCTAATTGCCACATCACATCCTTGGCATTTGTTTTCCTTGACATTTCCTTTGATTAAACGCGGAATGTTTTCAACTGTCAAAGTTGAAAATTCTTCATATATAAAATCGTCTCCATTGAGAAATTTTTATTATATACAGAATGATATGTTACACACATCAAATTCTGAAAAGTATGAGTAGAAAAACTGTTGAAATTTAAAAACTAATAAAAAAAAATTATATGATAAAAAAAATTTTAAAATATTTGAAAAAAAATAATTTTCTCAAGTTCTATTTTGTCAAAAAAATATTCTAGATAAAATCTAAAAAAAAAATTACTGGAATTTATATACTAATAAAAAAATATTATATGATACAATTTTTTTTTTTAAATATTTGAAAAAAAAACTAATTCTCTCAAGTTGTGTTATAAATAAATATTTTAGATAAAATTCTATAAAAAAAATACAGAAATTTAAATAATAACAATTGATAAAAAAATTTAAAAATATTCAAAAAAAAAACAAAAAAAATTTAAAAAAAGTAAAAGCTCGTTTTTTTACTCAAAAAAAATTATATTTTTTCTATAATAAAAAAAAATAAATAAAAAAAGTAAAAGCTCGAATTTACTGAAGTTTTGTGTAAAACATATTCTAGATAAAATTCTATTAAAAAAAATTGTTGGAATATAAAAATTATTATATTATATATAATGAAAAAAAAAAAAACAAAAATAAAAAAAAAGAAAAATTTTCAATGGTAATTAAAATAACTGAAGTTTTCTGAAATTTTGTTTTATAAATATGTTTTCCTTATCAAATTCTAAAAAGAATCCTTCAACACATAATTTGTTTAAATTTAAAAACTAGTAAAAAAATATAAATATTGTTGATAAAAAAAAATAAAAAGAAATAAAAAAAAAATAAAAAATAAATAAAAAAAAAAATAAAAAAAAATTAAAAAAAAATATTTGAAAAAAACATTAAAAAAATTAATATTCTCAAGTTGTTTCAAATATATATTATATTTAAAATTTTATAAGAAAAAAAATAAAAAAATATATATATTTTTAACCTAAGTGCTTCAAGTAGAAGATATTTTAGTATATTTTAATGTATCTATATCTATAACTATATCTAAGTCACTCGCAGCTGGAATGCATATACATATATATATATATATATTTATATATATATGTATGTACGTATATATGTCTACCCATAGCAGCTGCTTACATATGTCAAAACTGGCAGCCAGGTGTGTTCGTGTCTCCCTCTCTCTCTCCCTCTCTCTATCTCTCTCTCTCTCTCTCTCTCTACCCCCTTCTCTGTCTCTGTCGCATTGTTTGCTTGTTGAATTGATGAAGCGATGATCGCTGCCCATAATGGGGCATCGGAACGAGCAACAACCTTAGGAGCGCGCGAGCAGATGTCCTTGCACAATGCGTGATGCGTGATACTGTTTCAGGTTTCGTCATGCGGCCAACAGATGGCGTCAGCCAGGCAAACATCTGTTCGTTTGCTCAATGCGTGTGTCGCTGCTCTCTCTCTCTCTCTCTCTCTCTCTCTCTCTCTCTCTCTCTGTGTGTGTGTGTGTAAATCTTAATGCTATCTGGTTGAGCTCAGGTTCAACGAAACATCGCTGCCAAAATGTTAATGACTCGCGTTGCGATGCGACGCGCAATTGCAACCCTCTCTCACTCGCTCCCGCTCCCGCTCCCACTCCCGCTCCCCCTCCCTCTCTATCTCCCTCTCTCTCACACTCTTTCTCTGCGGCTGTCTCCAGGCCCGCTACGCAGTTGGCCCCCAAACTTTAGCTGAAGCTGGCTCGGCAAGATTTTGTTGTTGTTGTTGTTGTTGTTGTGCTGGTTCGTTGAACCGCAGCGAAGGACTTCGCCTGGCACAGCCCCACACCATATTATCAGCTACCCCTCAGGGCCCGCATCCCCCATCATCGCTGTCCCCAAAGCACACCCACACATTTCCTGTTTTGGCTTTTTGATCAATTTACTTCAAATTTATGCGCTATTCGAAATTTTAGCAAATGCAACAAGTTTCACATTTAATAATGTGTCACTTGTCCGTTGTTGTTGTTGTTGTTGTTGTTGTTGTTGTTGTTGCTTGTGTTTCTTTGCAAATGCGCAATTTCTAACGCGTTTAGCATCGTTAATAATTGTACATTTTTTATATTTTTTTTTTCTTTATTTTTTATGAATTTTGTGTTGGTCACGTCGCAACGTGTATGATTTCTGGGGCGTGGCAAAGACATTAAAATAGTAGCACTTACCCATAGAGTTGTTAGATGCATAGGAAAAAGAATAAAATAAACCGAAATTCGAATTGAACTCACCTGAAAGAGAGAGAGAGAGAGAGAATCAGAAAACATTAATAAATAGAATAAACATAGTTAACATAGTGCAAAATGTTAAATACTCTACTGATTGCATTGATTGCTTAACAGCACGCTGTTAGCTGAGCTGTCCTAGCGGAAGCACTGTTATCAGCCAAACTCTTAACTGTTTTATGACATTTTAAATGGGATTAATGGGGATTTTTGTAGATCCATTGCAGATGGAAAGGCGGGCTATAATGGCTTTTGCGAAAGTATATGTAACAGGTGGTAGAAGGCGTGGCAGATCATATAAAGTATATGCAGCAGTGTTCAGGAAAATAGTAGTGCGACTCAAATGTTGTAACATAAGTGTGTTCATGAAAATAGTAGTGCAACTAAGCATTAGATATTGGACAGTAAAATTAAAACAAAAACATATCAATTTGAAAGCAATTTAAAGCGATATTAAGCTTGGCATAGATATTTATTTGTTTTTTATTTTTTTTATTATTTTTATTTATTTATTTATTTTTTTATTGTTTTTTATTTACTTATTTATTTATTTTTTATTTATTTTTAATTTATTTTTTATTTATTTTTTAATTCATTTATTTATTTATATTTTTTACTGCTGACACTACTATTTTCATGAACAACTAAATGTTAGGTTTTCTTGCTTAAGCTCTACAGATAACATATACCAAAGTTTGTAAAAAAAAAAAAACATCGAGATTAATAAAAAATGTTAATTTTAATATACGTTTCCAACTATTTTTAAAATATTGTTTTTTTTTTATTTTTAGTAAATTTCACTGTCCAAGATTTAGTATTCAGTCGCGCTACTATTTTGATGAACACACCTATTGTGTATATAATTTATTCGCTTGAATATCTAATGCTGTTGCTTTTTGTTAGCCAAAACAGCTTAATTGTGCAGTTAACAATTCAATTAACAGAATCGAAACAAAGTGGGGAAAAAGCTTATCGATGAAA
Source organism: Drosophila anceps (assembly GCA_035045945.1). NCBI lineage: Eukaryota > Metazoa > Arthropoda > Insecta > Diptera > Drosophilidae > Drosophila > Drosophila anceps. The sequence goes on from JAWNON010000004.1 coordinate 11,294,076, forward strand.
CGAACCGTTCGCTGTTATGGCTTTTGCTGTTAAAGACTTAGCAGCGGCGGCTGCTGTTACTGTTGTTGTTGTGTGTGTGTAGGAGAGAGAGAGGGAGAGAGTGAGTGAGGTAGAGTGAGGGTCGCGCGCGTGCACTTAGAAAAAGCTAAGCGACGCGTCGCTGCAGGTGCTTGAACTTTTCTGCAGCAAGTGACAGACACAAATCTGTTCTGTTAATTTGATGATAGCAGCGACGCCGGCAGCGACGATGGCGACAACTGTTGCGCATGCTGCAGGCCATTGGGCCACAACAGCAACAGCTACAGCAACAGCAACAAGTTCGTTCAACTGGCGCAATTTCAAAATATTGGGCAGGCCAGGTTTATTGAACCAACTTTTTGCATACACACACACACGCATAGGCGAGACTATATATATATGTGTGTATGTGTGTATGTGTGTGTGTGTGTGTGTGTGCTGAGCACTAAATGATCTGTGGCAGCAACAACCTTAGCCACGGGCGCGTCGCTGTCCTTGCCTAGCGACAGCGACGCAACTTGTTGGGGTAGGCGACATTTTGGCTGTGCCAGCAGAGGCGAGGCGAGGCGAGGCGCGGCGCGGCGCGGCGCGGCGAGTGCGCTAAATAATTAATAATATTGTAAATTATCAGCATATTGTGCGCATTTTGTCATTCAATTTGCATTGCGTTGCATTCTTGGCTCATGGCCGCCCATGAGAGCAACAAAAACGAAAACGAAAACAAGAATTTTTGTTGTTGTTGTTGTTGTTGTTTTTTTGTCGCCTCGTTTCCTGTCTGCTGCTCTCTTTGTTCATCATCTGCCGATTACGCACAGGAAGTAATGCACAAATACAGATACAAACACACACACACACACACACATCTCTCTCTCACACACACACACACACACACACACATACACTTAGCGCACCTGCGGCACGTGGCATCACTGCATTTCAGTTAAGCATTGACTAAGCTTCGCTTGCGGAAGCACTCGACTAACGGCCCGTCTGATTGGCGCAACGGAAGTCTTATTGGAAACGACAGTCTGACATTAAAAGCGCTGCAATTGCGTCTTTCTGCGGCATTTCAGGCGCACGAACAACATCATCATTAATAATTGTTGATAATAAAACTAATGAAAATAAACGTATTGAAAAAACAAATGCAAAAAAATGTACTAAAATAAATGAAAAACTAAAAAAATAATTAAAAATGCAAACGAAAGGAAATTTCAAATTATTTAATATACAAAAAAAAAAAATAAGAAAAAAAATAAATAAATAAAAAAAAAGTAAAAAAAAAAATAAAATTTAATACATTTAATGAAATATTCTAAAAGTTGAATTAAATAAATGAATTAAATGGAAAAATAACTTAAAAAAAAATGAAAAAGTAAATAATAAAAAAATCAATCTACTTAGTGAAATATTTAACTATTAATTAATTGAAAAAAAAATATATAAAAAATAAATATTAAAAAAAATAAAAAAAAAACAAATAAAAAAATTAATAACTAAATAAAAATGAGCCTAAAATTTTAGCTGACAAAATAAATATAAATATCTTGGTGAACTAACTAATTAATTACAATTTATATAAATTATAATTTTGTTTTTTTTTCAATTTAAGTGCATTAATTATTTTCAATAATTTATTTAATTATTTGTTGAGAGTCTAAAATAACGAAATGCCTAATTAATTAAGTATTTAACTTCAAGTTAAATTAATTGATTTAATTTAATTTGATTTAAGATAACTTAATTTATTTTTTTTAATTTAAATTAATTTTATTTAATTTAGTTAAGCTTAATTTATTTAAATTAAATTAAATTAAATTAAATTAATTTATTTCAAACATTTAATTAAATTTAATTTTATTAAATTTAATTTAATTTGATTTAATTTAATTTAATTTGATTTAATTTAATTTAATTTAATTTAATTTAATTTTATTCAATTTAATTTAATTTAATTTAATTTAATTTAATTTAATTTAATTTAATTAAATTTAAATTAAATTAATTTTTAGTTTAATTTCAAGTTAAAATTGATTTAAATTGTTATTCGATTTATTTTGATCATTTTCGGAAATGCTGCGTATGCGTAATATTTCCTATTTACCTAAGAAGCGCCCGAAACTTGCTTTAAGTAGCCAATAAAAATCATATTTTATACAAATTTTAAGGCAAGTGCGATGAAGTCATATATGAATTAGTTTCTTAAGCAACAAATATATAAATATATATATTTATATACTTCATATATGTGTGTATATATATATAATATATATATTTCGGCAATTTCGGCACGATAATATTGTGCGCAATTATAAATATGTAGAATTGCAACAAGTTCCATTGGCATTGCTGTTAATTGAGAGCGAAAGAAAAATAAATGACAAAAAAAAAGTAATTTATCAAAATTGTTGTTGTTGTTGTGGTTGTTGCAGATACGGCGGCGTATGCGTAATATAAGAATAATCGCAACAATTTGGCGATAAGTTTGCGTATGACAAATATGAGAAAAAGTATAAATTGAGCCATGAGCAACAGCGGGTTGAATGGGCAACGCGTTCAAAAGTCACAAAAAAAAAAAAACAAACAAAACAGAATTAAAAAGATTAAAGCGATACCAGCAGCAGCAGCAGCAGCAGCGGCAGCGGTAGCGGCGGCAGCAGCTGGGCAGAGTAGAAAATGTTGAGGTAGCTTAACGGTGCATGAGTGTGTGCATTAACAGCAAACTGTTAGCTAACAGCACAGCGGCAGTAAGCAAAAAGCTCTGCGCCAGCAGCTACTAAAAGCTCTCCGCTTGCATGTCGCTGCGTGTGTGTGTGTGTGCGAGAGAGTGAAAGAAAGAGAGAGAGAGAGAAAGCATGTTTTGTATATTTGGCAATTGAATTCTACTGCGCGTTTAGTGCATTGAACCTATTGTGTTTATTCAATTTTGGGCAATTCATTTAGGTTTGTTCGATATGCGACGCTAAACAGAAACTGCTGATAAAATGTGAAAAGATAGCGCACGAGCAGAGACCGATAGAGTGAGAGAGAGAGAGAGGGAGAGGGAGGAGTGAGGGGTAAGGGGTGTGTAGAAAGCTCAAGGCGAATTGCAGACAAATGTTCAATGCCAATGCCAATGCCAAACTGAAAGCCCAACAACCCCCTAGCTGACAGGCGAACACACACACACACACACACGCACAGTGGGGCGGCATATTTAACCTCGAAAACAACAAACTTTTGGCTGTTTTTTCAAGTTCATTGCCGTGCCTTAACCTCTTTGAGTGCGTTGCCTCTCTCTCTCTCTCTCTCTCTCTCTCTCTTTAGTTGTTGTTGCTGCCGCTGATCTTCGTCTGTTAAGTGCATGTGTTTGCATTTATGATTTTAATAATTATTTTCTTAATGGCGCATTGCTTAGCAGCTGTATAGATGAGTGTGCGTGTGTGTGTGTGTGTGTGTGTGTGTGTGTGTGTGTGGGAGAGCGAGACGCGCAATGCCTGGTTTATCCTTGGCCGGCATCATTGCCGGGTTGTCGACGACGCCACTCGAAGTCAATCCAAACGTTTTCCTGCTCAGACTCAAGACAGATGCCTAGATAGATATGTAGATAGATGAGATAGATAGATAGATGGGATTTTGGCTTCTCGGAAATAGCTGCTTTACAGTGCTTCACTATAATAGAGGCGCGTAAACATTTCCTCCTAAGAGATATATACAGAACATCTATGCATATGAAAACAGACTGATAAACAAAACTCAAAACAAAAAATATTAAATTTTTACTCGAAACTTTTTGGCTTTAACTTGAACTGTAGATTAGAAAACTAATACTAATAAATGTGTATAGCATCTATAAAGATTATTTTATATATATAAAGATTACAACATCTATAAAGATTATATTATATATATAAAAAGATATAGCATATATAAAAATTATATTATATATATAAAGATCTATAAAGATTATTTTATATATATATATATATATATATATATATATATATATATATATATATATATATATATATATATATATATATATATATATATATATATATATATATATATATATATATATATATATATATATATATATATATATATATATATATATATATATATATATATATATATATATATATACAAACTTGATAGATAGCTGTTACCATAAAATTGGTATACAAAACAAATGATCAAAGTGAACTGAATCATCATTTATATATATACAGCACTACTATTTCTATGAACAGCCGATTTCTCTCCTCCGCCGCAAGTAACGGCACTTTGATGTAATTCTCTTTAATTTACATTCTATGCCAAACAAAAGGTGGGCAACTTTTCATTTTCCAATCGGAAAAGTAACTTTTCATTTGGTTTATGTTCTGTGTAGTGCAGCACTACTATTTTTATGAACACAACTATGTGGTATATAAATACATGAACACGTCTGTAATATAATCACTAATAACTTTGTTAATATTCCAGAACAACAATAATTATATTGCTGTGTGTGTGTGTGTACTTAACATATTATATTAATATAATATTATACCATAAATATTATTTTAAATATATTTACAATTATTTGCACTAGTTCCATATAAAAAGCTTACACAAAAAAATTGCATAAAATTTATAAATTTTTTGTTTTAATTATTTTCCAATCAATTTCATACACAACATTAACACACACTAACTAATCAATTATTAGCACAAATGCATGCGCGCCTTGTCACACTGTGCGCTGTACGCTTTGCACTGCAATCAGCTGTTTTCTTTACAAGCGCGCAGCTGTTTGCAGCTGTTGTTGCTGCTGTTGATGTTGTTGCTGTTGTTGTTGCTGCTAGTGCAAAACGTGCAAGGCGATAACGTTGATGCACTGCTTAGGTGTGCGCAACAAAAACAAAGCAATGAAGCGAACAACAACAGAAATTATAAGCAGCGAACATAGCGTAGAGCGCACGAAGGAGGATGATGACAAAGACGAAGACGAAGACGAAGACAAGAGCAAAGCAATAACAATTACAAGAGACTCACTTGTCGTAGCTGTTGTTGTTTTTGGTGCTGGTACTGCGTAAGTAGTTAACTGTTGATCGTTGTTGTAGTTTTTGTTGTTGGGAAATGCTGCTGGCATTGCAGTTGCTGCTGCTGCCGCTGCTGCTGTTGTTTTTGTTGCTGTTAACATTGGTGCACGGTATTTCGCAGCAAATGGACGCACATTCGAGTTGTAAAACATTTTGGCAAGCTGCTTAGGATGAGCGCTGCCATTGTCGCTGTAACTGTTATTGTAACGGTTGTTGTAACTTTCGTTGTAACTGTTGTTGTAGCCATACGCATTATAATTGCTGCGCAGCTGCTTGCGTCGCTGCTGCTGCTGCTCCTCCTCCTGATCGGCCCTGCGTTTGTATGCGAACGAAGCGCCCTGTGCATTGCCGTTAGCATTTGCGTTCGGTGTATTTGCGTTCGCCGTAAACATGAGCAGCATTTTACTGCCGCGTTTTCTGCAGTGTCGCGAGAGTTGTTTCAATTGTTTTTTCCTTTGTATTGTTGTTGGTTCTTTTTCGTTTACTTATCGTTGTTGTTGTTGTTGTTGTACGTATATAGTTTTTCGAAGTTGCTTGTGGCAAAAGCAGCGTAAGCTGCCAAAATCTGATAAAACACACACGCACACAGAGAGACAATGTATGTAGCTCGCGGTTGACGTCAAAATTTTTTGGCGGCGCGCGAAATTTTGGTTTTACGCAGCACTTGAGAAATTCCGAAAATTTGAGAAAATTGTGAAAATCGAGAAAATTTCTGCCACTGACTGGCAGAGAGAGAGAGAGAGAGAGCGAGACGACACGATGACACACCGGGAAAAAAAAACGAAGCAGCAAACTGAAGTTTGATTTGATTTTGCATTTGCATTTGATGTCATTTGATCATTGACATTTGCAAGAGTTTTGCAACACTGGCGCCAGAAATTGCACGCCCAGCAGAGCCAGCTGTTGGCCTAACATGTTGACCAGCCGCCAACAACAAAATAAACGTCGGCGGTCGTACGTCGTGTATGATTGAAGCTCAGTATGGTCGTAGACAGCAACAGCAACAGCAACAGCAACAGCAACAGCGACAGCGACGGCGACGGCGGCTGCAGCTGCGGCTGCGGCTGCGGCAGCGCCTCTCTTGTGTCTGCGTCTGTGTAAGCAAATGAACTTGCGCTGTCGCTGCTGCTGCCGCTGCCGCTGCATGTGTAAGCTGTAACAGCGACGCCCGCGTCGCGCTCGCTTGCCAAACAAAGAAACAGACAAATGCTTTTGCGCTGCGGCCGGCGTCAGTGCTAGCTGCGCTGCGCTGCTGACGCATGTTTCCAATTGCGCCTAACCCAATTCAAGTGTCGTCATTTGGGCTAGCGGTCATGGAACGGCAGCAGCAGCGGCAGCAGCAGCAGCAGCAAAACAGCAAAGCTCGCCAGCTGCAGCTAAGAAAGCTTTCACACACCAAGCGCTGCACCGTGTACCAAGCCTTTTGTGTCTGTGTGTGTTGTCCGTGTGTTGCTTTGGATTTTGCTTGATTTATTCACGTGCGATTCACTTATGTCGAGGAAATCCAAAATTTCACTTATTCTTTTCACTGTTATGAATTTTGTGATTTTTTTCTTGTTAGACTTGGGCAGAGCGTCAAACGGACAATGACGTGTTAGGATTGGTAATCGAATGAATCGATAGGAGATAGACTATTCGAATGAATCGATAGGCGATAAACGATAAATCGATACTTAAGCTTAACTGCGGCAGCAGAGCTATTATTATAATAATTATCATTTCTTTCCACTTACCTAATTAATAATTGATACAGGTGTATTAACGGTTCTTTTTTTCTTTATTTTCCACACAACTTTTGAGCTATGTTTGTTTTGTAGACCTACGAGGATCAGCATTGAGAGTCAACTGCGTGACAGACGCCTGCCCACGGACACCTTTATAGGCAATTGAACAGGTAAGTACATACTATGTCGGCAGGTAATTTGTCGCCTGGGCGGGCGATTAAAAAGCGATTGCGGCCAGCCAACAGGTAGTTAGGCCTGCCAGCCTGGACATGCAGGCGCGTGTCGCTGTGTTGCGGTTTGCATGGCCCGTGGCCCACGGTGCCAAAAGCTTTCTAATGCCCAAGCTTTGATTTGAAACTTGGATGAGCGCGAGCGCGTGAGTGAGCAAGAGAGAGAGAGAGAGAGAGAGAGAGAGAGCGCAGTGTAGCTGTGATAAGCGCAGTTGGCTTTCTGCTTTGTGCTCACAATTCTAAACAGAGCCCAACGCGCTTTTTTTTGCTTTTTGCATTTTGCATTTTGCTCAAGCCCCATGTGTGCACGCGCTGCAGGTGTGTGTGCGATTGCCTTTGGCCCAGAGTCGCGCTCGAGGCAGTTGCGGGCACGTACGATCTTAGCCAGAGTTTAGCGTCTCTTTAGATACACACACACACACACACACACACACTCACACACACACACACATTCACATACATATGCATATGCGCATCCAGTGGATGCAAACGCTTGCCCCCCCTCCACCAGCCCCAGTCCACAGCCAGTGCCAATTGCGTTTCAATTTCAAGATTTCTGACAGCGCCAACTTTATCACGAGCAAGTCAAATGCTCCAACGGTGAGTCACGCGCCGTGAAGCTCATTATATGCGTGTGTGTGTGTGTGTGTGTGTGTGTGTGCGAAGCTCCCCTTTACAGCTAATTGGGGCACACGCAAATGAACTGCAGATCAGAGAGAGAGAGAGAGAGACAAAGAGAGAGAGAGGCGAACAGGCCGCACAAATTGTGTCACTGTGTCATGTTTGAGTTTTGTCTTATTTTGTTTTGCTTTTGGAGCCGCCTCAAATGTTCAGGTAAATGCAAATAACACAAGGAAGTCAAGCAAACAAATTGCAAAAAAAGCAAGTAAGTTTGCTCTGCTCGACTAGGAGATACCCTGACTACACTGCGTAGAGCTGATATTATAAACAGCTGTGCTCATAAAAATAGTAGTGCGACTGAAATGTTCATAAAAATAGTAGTGCGACTGAAATGTTCATAGAAATAGTAGTGCGACTGAAACAAAAATAATTTTTTGATAAACATATTTTGAAAATAATTTGAATACGCATAATAAATCTATGTTAACTTTAATACTCGTTTCAAACTCTTTTCCAAAATACTATGTTTTATTATAAAATGTTGCTGGTAAACATTTCAGTAATGTTTCAGTCGCACTACTATTTTTATGAGCACAGCTGTACATAGTAAACAACACACACATATACACACCCGCACGCATAAGCACGCGCTCTGCTACCTAACGCAGCGACTGCGCTTGAGCTTTACTATGGGAACTAATTTTTGTTGTTGATAGACTTTCTTAATTAAACTTTCAGAGCGTAATAATCACATTCAGATGTATGTGTTTGTCAAAGCGCGAATCTCCAGTATTTCAAATACGTTTTTTTTTTTTTTGCAAATTTAGGTTAAATGTGGGAGGTGGTATCCAAAATGCAAAAATTTCAAAATGTCTGTGTTTACTACAGGAATAGACAGAGCAAAATTGAAATCTCTAGCTCTGACGTTATTCGTGCTACGCTCATGAAACGAAGAGTAACTATCGATATTTTATCGTTAAGAAAATGGGATGTGCTATCGAAAGTGAAAATGATAAACTCGTACACGAGCATACATTTAAAATTACAGATCTGTAGCTTTTGTGGTATACCAGATGGCTGTGTTCCTACGGACGGACAGACAGATAGACGGACGCACGGACAGACGGTAATGGCCATATCGATTCATCTCGTCCTACTGATCAAGAATATATGTACTTTATGGGGTCTGCCACGCCTCCTCCTGCCAGTTACATACACTTGCACAAAACCAATATACCCTGTACTCGCATTTACAATGGGTTCAATGGGTTAACACACAACAGAGAAACGCCTCGATTAGCTAAGAGCGAAAGCCTTTCAAATTGCTATAATATTTATATGCTATATACTCTACATATAAAATACAATAATGATAATAATAATAATAATAATAATAATAATAATAATAATGATAATAATAATGATAATAATAATAACAATGAAAATGCGCTCACCCAATTATGAATGCCTTTAAAGTCCTTGTTGTTCTCTCAAATAAAAAGAAACCAAAACAAAATAAATACTGTTTTTTTATATCGCGCTTTTGCGGGTCAAAACGCGTAAAACTTAATTTTGGTAAAGCCCGTCGACTTATTTACTTGAACCGTAAACGGAACTGAAGAAAATACATGCGGAAACTGAAAATCGTAAAAACTGTTGGAGGTAAAAATTTGTTGATATTTTTGGTTTGTTGATACAGGTACAAAAATTTAACAAAAATTGAACGAGTTGCTTTGAGAGTATAGAAATACTATATCACAAAGCCCTTTGATCTAAACATTAACGAACAGTATATATATAGATAGGTACATATATATATATATATATATATATATATATATATATATATATATATATATATAGATACATATTTATATCACCTGTAGTGTTTGAACTATTGAATGCATTTGACAAGTATTTTAGGGTTTGAAATATTTAGAAATATTTTTAAATATTTTTTTTCTTTTTTACTTACCCATTTCTCCCACATATATATATACACGTATATATCTATAATTCTTAACCGATATTGGCGTCACTTTTACCTTGTGTTTGCTTATTAATTTCATTTGTTTGTTTTGCCTTGTGGCAGGTCCGCTCGCAAACGCGTTCGATTATCAACTAAGCAGCGACTTGAGCTTGAAACGTGCAAAAAAAAAAAGAAATGAAATGAAATGCAAAGAAAAGAAAAGAACAATAAATCCAAAGTAATAACAATAAATGGAAAATGGAAATATACTCACGAATACAGCAAGAAGTTGTCTAAGCATAAGCAGAGCTTTCATTTTCATTCGGATACAAAGCTTCAACAACATAAGCGGCATGTGCAACAGTTCTCAAATATGATAAGCATCGCTTGGAAAGAGGAGAGTGAGGGCGGAAGAGAGGGAGGCAGAGAGGGAGAGAGAGATAAGAGAGAGAGAGAGAGAGAGAGAGAGAGAGAGAGAGAGAGAGATGTAGATATGATCTCGAAGCCAAATACATATTTTTGATTCTAAGAGCATAATACTTCCTTTATCTAAGTTCAGCCAATGAAAATCGCGTAGAGAGGGGATACATAATTAAAGAGAGTGAAGCAAACAAGTAAGAGTGTCTGTAGTCGGGAGTGTCTGACTGCATAATACTTCTAATTCTTCACTCATACATGTAAAATGGAACATATGATTTCTTTACCATATTTGCCACGCCCCCTATTCTATTCTATATATAGACATATACATAATTATATAGTTGACCAGGTCTAATAGCAGCACGTATGTATTCCAAATTTTTTTGTTTATTTTGCAAACTCTTAACACTTTATAAGTTGAGGCTACCAAAGAGTACCTATGCTCAAATGTCCCTAGTTTCACTAGCAACGAAACGGAAACAACAGACGGACGGATAGACAGACAGTAAGACGGTCATAGCAAGAAGCCGTATACTCTTTTCACTTTGTGAAAGAGTATCAAGAGCAGTGCTAATTTCATTATAATTTCATCCCGTCAATGCTCTATATCCCGTCTTCAAGGAATTATCTCACTTGACAGTCACATATTCGATGCCTGTGATTTTGTTATTATACGTAGTAAGCCTTTCGAGTGTTGTCAACTTAAACTTGTGGAATAAAGAAATTCTGTGTTGAGAACTAATCAAAACAAAATTGTTTTCTTTTGAATTCTATTAACTGTTTATTGAGATGAATATGTGCGAAAACGTTGAGGTTTGTGGACTTTATTTCATTGAACAAAGGTTCAACTTGCTGCGTTTCCAGATACACAGCCGCTATGCAGAGCCGATGCCACAGATGGATTCGTTTGGTCGCGGCTACAACAGTGATCGCGTCTTGTATGATTGCCAGTCGCAGTTGCCGTCGAATGCCAGCAATGGGAAAGGGCATGGCTACTATAGCCAGGCACCAGCTGACGATGCGCCCTTCTTTGCTAGCAATCTAATCTACTATCCCCAATTGTCGCAGCCATACCAAGTAGGTCCACAGCAGTCCGGCGGCGGCCGGAGAAGCCTCAATGGTACGCTTCAGGTGAGCGAAGATGTGGTTGGCCCCAGTCGCTTCGAACCAGAGGTGAAGATGCAGCAACAGCAGCAACAGCAGCAACAGTTGCAGCAGCGACAGCAGCAGCGACTGCAGCAGCGACAGCAGCAGCTAAAGCAGCAGCAGCAGCAGCAGCAGCAGCGACTGCAGAAACAGCAGCAACAGCAGCAGCGACAGCAACAGCGACAGCAGCAAATAGAGCAGCAACAGCAGCATCAACTACAGCAGCAGCAACGGAAGAAGCAGCAGCAACAGCAGCAGCGACAACAGCAGCGGCAACAGCAGCAGCAGCAACATCAGCAGCGGCAGCATCAACAGCAGCAACTGCTGCAGCAACAGCAGCAGCAACAACAGCAAAAACAGCAGCAGTATTACCAGCAACAAGAACAACAGCAGCAGCAGCAAAGGCAGCAGCAACAGCAGCAGCAACAGCAGCAGCAACAGCAACAGCAGGAACAGCAGCGACAGCAACTGCCCCAAGAGCAGACAGCAGAGCCAGTTGATCCGAGCCAGATGATGGAAATCTGGCAGAAGTTGGGCGCAAATATTTACTCATGGACCCATCAGCCGAACGGGCAGCCGCTGGTGCCGCTGCCCTCGCTGGCTGATATGAGCGGCGTGAACGTGGCCTGTGTCCTGATGGCCGCCCATCTTATCCAGAACCGTCAGGATCCCAGTGAGAGCTGCATGCTCACCCACTTCAGTGGCAATGAGCTGCGCTGCTATGTTGTCATGAACGAAGAGGTCATGGGTGTGCTCAAACGTTGCGAGCGACGCGAACACAATCTGCGTAACACGGTGCCACATCTGGGCTCGCCCATGGCTCAGGACCTGCCCCAGCCACCGATCCAGTGGCTAACCAAGCCAGAGCTAACGCCCATGCAGAAGAAGCGACCCAATAGGCAGCACAGCGAGCAGGTGGCAGATGCCAGAGGGCACGACAAGTTCATCAAGTCCAATCTAATGTTAACCTCTGAATGGCACCCAGAGACATCCAGCTACAATTACAAGTTGCAGTCACAATAGACATGAGATTTACGTACAAGAGTCAAAGCGATATGTATGGGAGCGAGAGATAAAGAAAGATATAGTGAGAGTGAGAGAGACTGCGAGATAGTGTAGGAGAGATATAGTCAGAGAGAGCGAGAGAGAGAGAGAGAGAGAGAGAGATATAATGAAAGACTGAGACTAAGAGTGGGAGTATATGAGACTAAGACTAAGACTGAGAAAAAGTGAGAGTGCATGAGAAAAAAAGAAAGAAAAAGAGAGAGAGAGACAGAAGAAAGAAAGAGACAGAAGAAAGACAGAGATAGAGAGAGAGAGAGAGAGACAGAAGTGAGAGGGAAAGTATGTGTATGATGAGGAAGCGAAAGTTAGAGAGAAAAAGGAGAGAAAGAGTGAGTGTGTGTGTGAGAGAGAGAACGAGAGTAAGCTAAAGTGAGAGAGAGAGAGAGAGAGAGAGTAAGAAATTGAAGCAGAGAAAAAAAAATATAGTACGACATAGTGAGCAAGGATTAGAGAATGTGAAAGAGGGAGTATGAGACAGAGAGAGAGAGAGAGAAAGAGAGAGATATAAATATATGCATTGAGCGAGAGTGAGCAGTAGAGAGTGAAAAATCGAAGAAAATTTAAAGAGAATTGAGATGTTTGACAAATTAGTTAATCAACAATAAGAAAGCAGCTGATTGCTCTTGGAACCTTCGTAAGACTAGCTTTAATATAATGTTGTAATATAGAAGAATAATATAAATCTCACTTCTACTAACTCTACCTTTGGCTTTGATCATCTATGTATTTTGAGCGAGATTACTTGTAGAAGATTTAGCTGCGAGGGGGGTCCTGACGTTGCCCATGCTAAACTGATCGCCTTCTTAGATACCCTCGATATTTTCATACGCAGCGTGTGACGCTCGCTGTCTGATGCAAATATCTTTCGTTTGCGGAGGGCTGATGATGTTAAGGCATATATATATCGATATGAAATCGATGATATATTGGTTTTATCGGTTTTTAGATGCAGAACTCAATGAAATATTGTTGGCACAGCTTACAGGCCTGAGGTTCTTGACGTGCTGAAACTGCCGAGACGTACAGCAGCTTAAAGTGAGATTACTCCAGTGCAAAACTATAGTGAGAGAGTTGATGTGAGAGAGCTGGAGATGTAAAGCTGCTAATGTCGATAACCTTGTTAGCAATTGGAAGGTTAGGCGCAGCTCTATCCGATAACTTAGTTATCGTTTCGGTTCCGATCTCACAAGCCCAAAATGTTAGCAGTCTTATCTAGTATCTTAGTATAGTCTGATTCCTTCTTAGCAAATCTTATTAAACTTTGTTGGCCAGTGCCGTTACGTTACCTTTTATATGCATATATGTTTTCATTCAAGTTTGATTGGACTTTCAATAAATGCGGAGAATTTAGTTCAAGTTTAATGCATTTTTTTGCGCAGCAATAAAAATTTGTTGGTGATTCGAGGAACACAAGTGCAGATTGCGCCCCTATATATGTATATATATTTGTATATATATTTATATATGGCTATATATGTAGGCTCTATCTGCAATCTGGCGGCATGCCGCTACTCAATAGTTAGCCAGATGGTATGTGTGTGAATTGTTGTAGACAAGGTAAATAAGGCGATGCTACTTGAGTTTTGACACAGTTCGAAAGCGTTTCGAATGTGCTAGAAGACGCAGTTATCGATTATCTATTGAGGTATACGAGCTGCATTAGCACTTCTACGCCGATATCTACGTGCTGCACTTTGATTTCGTCGTTTCGTCGCCCGCACTCGTACGCTGTGGACATAACTATCAAGCTCTCAAGCTGACCAATCGCCAATGTTTGCCAAGTTCTGGATTGCGTTTAACTGGCATTTTTCATGCCGAGACAAGCCAGCTCGAGTGCCTGAAGGCTAATAGTACATAAGTATAACAATATATTGTGTACACACATTGTACTTTATACCTATGTGTATCTGTAGAAACAAATGCTGAAGCGACGCATCTGCTTGGCACTATGTGATGGCGAGACTGCGATAGCTTAAATCTGGTCACAGCACAGAAATCGGAAAGGATTTGAGTCACGCTCGAGCATCAGCAAGATTTCGCATGATCCATAGTGCAAAGAGGGCTGAAAATCAAGTGAGAGAGCTATAGTCTGAGAGGTAAGAAATGTAGTTGGGTGATCAAAGAATGGGTTACTCTAGTATAGTTCTAGGAAATTCTCCAGTTGATTGCTCTAGCCCTTAAAACGTCTGACATATAAATAGGTTTCGAGTTCAATCTAACGAGGAGATGGATGAATAAAAGGACAGATCTAGATGAAGCCGGTTATTGATGCTGTCTGTTACATACTTTATATCCAATCTAATCTCCATTTCTAATGGTTGCACGATACATCAATCACATCTGAAATAGCTGTGCAAGCCTTGAAGTTGTGCAACTCTTGAAGAGTTCCACATAAATCGAATAGGAAATACTATATATTCGACTCAACTTAACATAAAGCTAAGCATATGCAATCTCACAACAACAAAACTATTACTTATCGACAGCTTAACGAAATATCCTACAATAGCTATGCGAATAATGCTGCTCTTTGATCCATGATTTGAGAAAAAAAGCCAAACGCACATTGTGCATAATTTGACAAGAGCTGGGACCACGCGTCGGAGGTTATCGCCTTACCTGAAGATCAATGTGATGTGTTATCAAAACGTCTCGGAAACAGCCAGAGAACTCAGTTCCCATCTTCATCAAGGTTAGCAGCTCAATGAGCTGCTTTCTCTCTGTACGTAAGTAAAAGTACGTCACGGTTTTTGGGGCGCTTATCACTACTGAGCATGTTCATTGTAGTTTAGACTCACCAAAGATGGCAAAACTAGACGATTGCCAGACTCGATTTATTGTGGCTGCGAATCGGAGATAATCATATCAGCGACGTCTCAAACTCATTAACTAAGAGCTGCTCTCTAGCTCACCGGTTGCATATGTGTGTGTGTGTGTTTGTTGGTTGGTTGGTCTTTGTTGAAGCACGTAGCCGCATGTCATGAGAAGCGCTGAGAAAGGTGCCATTCGCTTATGGGCACCGCAGCATATCTGATCAACATAGCGGCACGAACTGTTTCCCCAGTGCACTTTGGCCGCAGATGACGTAATTGTCGGCTACTCTTGATTACACGTT
The DNA here is from genome assembly GCA_035045945.1 of Drosophila anceps. Taxonomy (NCBI): domain Eukaryota; kingdom Metazoa; phylum Arthropoda; class Insecta; order Diptera; family Drosophilidae; genus Drosophila; species Drosophila anceps. The sequence goes on from JAWNON010000004.1 coordinate 11,309,450, forward strand.
CAAAATAATGCATCAAAATTTCATTAAGTAATTAACGAGCAATGACAATCAAAACAAAGAAAGTCACTGCAATTGCAATCATTAATTCAGAAGATAGCCAGCCATCTATCGCACTCTCCAGCCCCTCCGCCGATGTCGCGTTTTGTGTTGTTCTGCAGCTAAGCAAAAACAATTATGAATGCGCCAGTCGGTGGTGAACGACTAGGGGATACCCTGACTGAGCTTGAGTGATATCGCTTATAAGGAAATCGGACGTTAGATTATTCATATGGATGGACAGACGGAGGGATAGACGGGTGGATAGAAGATCGGACAGACGGACGGATGGTCAGACGGATAGACAGACGGAGGGATAGAGGGATGGATAAAAGGACGGACAGACAGACGAACAGACGAACGGATGGATGAATATACAGACGTATGAAGAGATGGACGGACAGACGCATGGGCAGATGGATAGGCAGACGGGTAGACAGAAGGAAGGACAGATGGACGGACGGATAGACAGACGGATGAAGATATGGATGGACAGACATTCAAGCGGACATGGCTTGATCGTCTCAGCTCCTCCTCCAAAGCACGATTATGTCCACCTTAGGGCGTCTGCCATGCCTCCTTCTGTCCAGTACACACATTGCCACAAAACCAATATACCCTGCATGCCCATAATAAATGAGTATTCAGTGTATGCAAAATCACAACCATGGGTCACTGGTGTCACAGTCTCCGCGCCAACACACGCATAAACACACACACCCCCACACACACACTCACTCACACTCACACTCACACTCACTCAGTCGCACTCACTCAGTCGCACTCACATTCGCAGTCACAGTCACATGACACAGGTTATCAGGCATGGACTTGCAGATTGCGTACATACAGCTATGCCAGATTAAGGTGCATTAATTGTCTGCAAATCAAGCAAACGATAGCTAGAAAGTGAAAAGTAGAAATTCAATCAAATATTCAAAACAAACGGGGAACAAGGCTTTGCTTTACTTAGAGCAACAGAAATAGAGATCTAATCGAATTTGCTATACATTCACTTTTATTTGGAATTGCAACACAAACCAATTCTTAGATTGGCAACAAATTTGATAGAAATTGTCAATTATCGTTCAGGCTGTTGGTTCAAGGCACTGGCAAAACTTACCAAGGGCAGGGCATATACATTTAGTATGTATGTATGTAGATTAGCAACTGATAAGCCCTAAAAGCCCATGGAAACACGTGCAAGTCTAGAAGCTATAACAATATCTGTGTCTGTGTCTGTGTCTGTGTCTGTGTCTGTGCTAGTCCCCAAGTTCAGTTCTCTATCAAATGCGTTGTAAATGGGTGTGTTTAGGTATATTTAGAGATATATATATATAGCGAAATTCAAAGCCATCAGGCTGATCATATACATAGAAGAGAATGTTTGATCTGAAATGTTGAATATGTAAATAAGATTGTCGATATAAGCTATGAGAAAAAAACATTATAAACAATTATGTGTTACTTAGAGTCATGAGAATTGCAAAGGGAGGCAGTGACTAAGCAGAATGTTCATAGAGGCCTGTTAGTTATTCATATATCTATAGATATAGATGGATGGATATATTGATAGATCGATAGATAAATAAATCGATAGATAGATAGATAGATAGATAGAAAGATAGATAGACTCACATGCACACGCAGTTGCTAAGCACATGTTTGCAGCTTTTGTTTAACATTCAATCAGTTGGTCAATCAGTCAATCGATCATTTAGTCTAGACTAGTTGAAATAGATTCACAAAATAGGATAAAGAGTCGTCTTTATATATAGATTTCTAGTCTAAGTTTAATGTGCCAAAGCGTGCATAAGTTCCGGTTGGTTGCCTCCCAACAATCCATGTGCTCAGCGCATATTTCCATAAGTCCACATCCATACACTATATATGTATATATAGTATATATAATATATATATAAATAAATTGAATAAAATACAAAAGCCATGTGCAATTGACAAAAAAGAGAGATCAGCATAGCAGCCCGTGAAACTTTTTGATTGTCTATAAATATATATACACACACGCATGCTGGAGATGTTTATCACTCGACTAAAGCCATGGCAGAGCCGGGCAAGTGTGCGTCAATAGTAGGTAGTAGTATACTATAGTCTTGCTTGGCTCAAGTTTTCAGTTCAGTTCAGTTAGTTAGTTCTTGTCGCGGAGGGCGTGCGGCGCGGGCAGCTGCCGTGTTAGCTCTTATGCATTGCGTCGCAGTGGGCACTCGACAATTTATTAGATAGATTAATTGGCAAATATTATGATTATAACACGACAGTTCAGTTCAGTTGACTGCACATCTCTATATAGCTATCTACCATACAGTAAGTATATATATGTATATATATATATATAGATGCCTATGTGCGTCCCTTTCATGTGCATTAGACTTAGCGCGTATTGATTCGCCGATTGTCGTATGCCGATGTCGGCACGAAGTTAATGTCGACCTAACTTTGATAAGCGCCGTGGCAAAAGTCGATAATCAGACTTATATTTAGAGAAGTCGCCTGGCTCGGCCACAGTTTTCCAAGCGACACAGCCCAGGGCAGCAGACAGGTACAACGCACTCGCTCAAAGGATATACATACACAGACACACATACACACACACGCAGACAGAGACAGGATACGAATTGCTTTAAGGACTACTCCGACTGAGACCTAAGGACATCAGTTAGTTTCGTTTCACAGTTGAAGGAGATTTGGCTCAACAGCGTACAGCATGAAGCTGGAAGGCGAGAAGCGCATCAGCGAACCGCCCAAGTATCTCAACGAGGACTTCTTCAAGGCCGCCCTCGAGGATGGACTGCGCGACATGCGCGTCGACATCAAGAAGATCATATTCGCCGAGTCCAGCGGCGGCGGCGGTGAGAACTATTGCAGCAAGATCTATAGGGCACGAGCTCTCTATCGCAGCAGCAAACGGCAGCTGGACGAGGAGCTGGCATTGATTGTCAAGAGCATTGCCATAACGCCGGCCACACAGTTTCTCGAGGAGCTGGCCGTCTATCTGCGCGAGAAGATCTTCTATTTCGATGTGCTCGGCAAGCTGGAGGTGCTGATCGGCGACGGGTCAAAGTTTGGCGCCAAGTGCTTCTATACAACGCGCGAGCCCATCCAGACGATTGTCTTCGATGACCTCACACAGTACGGCTACAAGCTGGCCAACCGCCAGAGCGGCCTCAACGAGGAGCACTGTGTGGTCATATTGAAGAAGTTGGGCAAATTCCATGCCAGCTCCATGCTGCTGGCCGAGAAGGTAAGCCCAAACTATTGTCCCTTGTGGCTGGTTGGTCTCTAATCCGTTTTTTTTTCCCCCGATTGTCAGGAGCCCAGTGTGCGGGAACACTTCACTAGCGGCATGCTGGACGAGAACTATATACGCACCAATGAGCGCTTCATCAACTTTATGACACTTCAGCTGCGTACGCTGGCCAATCTGGTGGCCAAGTGGGCTGGCTATGAACAGCTGGCGGAGAAGCTGCAGCGCCATTGCGACAATATCAAGGAGAATCTGGTGACGACCGGCCGGGCGATACCCGGCGAAATCACAGTGCTCAACCATGGCGATCTGTGGGTGAACAACTTCATGTACAAATACCACGATGAGCTGCCCACCAAGCCGATTGATGCCATCTTTGTGAGTTGCTCGGAAGAGTCATGGGTGAATTGAATGCTTATGTCCGTTTCTCCTAGGTGGACTTTCAGAACAGTTTCTTTGGCAGTCCCGGCTGCGACATCAACTTCTTTCTCAATAGCAGCGTCCAGCTGGACGTGCTGATCCACAGGCGCGAGTTCCTCATACAGACGTACTATGCCTCGCTGCGCGAGAGCCTGGAGCGCATGCATTCCGAGTTTATACCCAGCTATGCGGACATACAGCATGAGATCAATGCCAGAGAGCTGTACGGCTTCTTCTCGTCCTATGCCTTTCTGCCGATGGTCACCATGAAGAAGGAGGACTCCTATGACATCAGCATTGAGGCGCTGACCGATCAGGACTTTGCCAAAAAGAAAGTCCAGCTGATGTTCTCCTCAAATCCACGCACCACGGACACCCTGCGCTATGCACTGCGACGCTTCGATGAGCTGGGCATCTTCGACTGATGCCGATGCCCAACTGTGGCTCCGAATGCCAATGCGAATGCGAATGCGAATGCGAATGCGAATGCTTAATTTATATTTATAACTTGCATCTGGTTATCTATATTTTTTTTTTATTGTCATACGCCTAAGATATATACATATGTTGATATTTTTTTTTTTTTTTTTATTTAAAAAAAATATATATATTTTTTTTTTGTGTATTTAATCGAAGCGCATTTCGTTCTTTGCACAAATTTATATAAATAAATAAATAAATATGTAGATATAAATGGGGAAATGCCCATGCGCTAGAACTCCCAGGTGGACAGCCACTTGAGCTTGTGCATCGTTGAGTTGGGCTCGTTGGCCAGCGGTCCGCTCATGCCGTAGGCCAGCGGCGAGAAGAGCACGAAGCTGTAGACGACCGCCGAGAGCAGCGAGCCGAGCAGCGCATGCTGCAGCCATCTGGGCAGCGAGCGTATTATATAGTTGAACATAATGCCTGAAGAAGAAGGAGTAGGAGATGAGCACAAAATGATTAATTCCGACTTACGAATACCCTACAATAATCTGATGTATTACTAAAAAAACATGTCTGAAGAAGGAGATGCGAGGAAGTTGAAGAAGGAGATGAGCACAAAATGATGAATCTTCATCTTATTCTTGTAGATGAATTCCGACTTACGAATACCCTAGACTAATCTAAAATATAATTAATGTACATACTGTCTGGAGAAGGAGATGGGAAGAAGGACTGATGAAGATATAGATGAATGGGTCCAACTTACGAATACCCTAGATTAATCTGGAACATAACTAAATGAACATAATACCTGAACCTTCTTCTGGGAAGAAGTTGTAGAAGGATATGAGCAGAAAATGATGATTGAGATGAAGATTGTAGATGAGTGTATCCGACTTGTGAAGACCCTAGACTAATCTGAAACCTAACTAGATAAACAGAATGCCTGAAGAAGGAGATGAGAACAAGTTGAAGGAAGAGATGAGAAGAAAATGATGAATAAGATGAAGATGATGAATGCATTCGACTTATGAATGCCCTACAATGAGCTGATATACAACATAATGCCTGAAGAAGATGATGAAGATGAAGAATAGGTGAAGATGTAGGTGAATGTGTCTGACTTACGAATATCCTAAGCTAAACTGAATCACACCTAGATTAACAAAATACCTGGAGAAGATGAGAAGAGGAAGAAGTTGATGAAGAAGCGGACGATTGTCTCTGACTTAAGCATAAGCATGAAGATGAGTTTGTCAATAGGTGATTGGCATATCGAGTGCAATGTACAGCTAGACAATTTGTAAAAAGTATACTCTATACTACTCTCAAACTCAGCTAAGTTTGTCTGCTCTATGGCCTGGATTGTCATATTTGCTAGGTACAATCTGCAGCTAGACAATTTTCCAAATGCCTCTAACTTGCTGATACCCGAACCTGATATTTGTTGAGTATAAACCAAAGCTACACAACTTGTTATAGGCAACGAATGATTATATTGAAAACCGTAACAAGAGCGTCTCCAATGTCAAGACATGTTCAACAGATGCTTGAATACGAAATCTATCTATATACATATGTATATGTATAAATATTGACCTACATCTATATTCATATTCTCTGCAGCTCTAAGCAGTTGCTCAGTTAGACCAAGACTCAGCTGCACAGACTCCAACTACAGCTGCTGGCATAGCTGCCTAACCCAGCAGATCTGTCTTTATATATTGTACATCTAACTGTCCTGCAATCCAAGACTTACCTGTCAGCAATGAATTGAATATGAGCGCTGGGAAATAGTGATGGAAGTAGAGCACTCGACCCATGGCCCAGAAGGGCAAATAGTGCAATAGCCAGCCAATGAATAGCCAAGCAGCTGCCTGCAGAGACATACGCTGTTGGCTGTGTTCGGGTACCACGACGTTGCCAGCTGGCTTTGCCAAGCTGTCCGGCGGACAGCAGCTGCATAGATCTTGGATGGCGGACAGCTCTGCTGCGGCGGCTTGGCGGGCTGCCAGGCCCGCGCGTCGTTGCTGCACAATGGCATTGCACAGAAAGATGCTGACGAAGAGCAGCAGAAAGATGAGATTGCTCCACCAGATGAACGGATTGCCCAGCAGGTATATGCGATAGCTGCTGCCCGAGAAGAATTGACCCTGAAATGAGGAAATGCGACAGACTGAATACTGTTGCCTACTTATGTGGGTGGCGAGGCGTGGACTGAACCTGACTAGAGCCAGGCTTGATCATGGGAGAACATTAGACTTGGAGCTAGAGCTTAGCTATCTTGTCTTACCCGATAGTTGATGGGCCATTGCCAAGGTCGGCTTGTGACTTCGCCCTCCTTGGGCTTGAGGCCGGCGTTGCCCTGCAGCATGACCGCGTGCGACTCAATGAAGCGCGCAAAGAAGCCCGGCGCATAGATGCTAAAGCTCACGCTGGGCACTAGAAGAAGAGGCAAAGAGTAGTTAGAGAAGTAGAGAAAGAGAGACTAGGCACTTACGTAGCTTATGCTGATTATCCTCTACATTCCACTGGGCGTTCTTGTCGCGTATGTTCGGATTGCAGGAGACCTCCTGCTGCTCGAAGCCCCACTTGGGCAGCTGCTTGCCGCTGGACGTGAGCGCACAGTTCTGCAGATAGTGCACGAACATTAGCCGCGATGTCACCGTGTGAATGGTGTCATTGGCCCGGCCGCCCACAATGAGCACGCGCCACACATCGTTGGCATCGCCCACGCCGAGCTGCCAAAGAAACGAATTTAGTTTTGATTGGGCTGAACTGGAGCTGCACTCACCTCGCCATAGCCGGTCACTTGCAGATGCTTTTTGGTCATGGGCGCCGGTTCGCTATGCGAGTGCAGATTGCGCTTGGTCACCAGATGCTCCAGCCGCAGCAGATCTCCGTGCTGTAGCAGACGCAGTTCGCCCTTGGACAATACCGGCTGGTTGTACGGCTTAATTAGCCAGATATTGTTGTCATCCTTGTGCGTATACGTGGTGACCTGACCAAACATGAACTTCCGTTAAAGCCGGCCCGTTTGGTTGACCCACCTGGCCACTCACCTGCTGCTGCCGTGCGCCGTTGCCCTTGGGATAGAGATGCGCGTGCGAGTGCAAGTAGCCGCCGCCCGTCTTATGGTTCTTGATGGTCACCAGCGAGCCGTAGGCCACGTCTCGCGGCATGCTCGCATTGTAGAGCGAGTTGCCGATCAGCCGAGACTGAAACGCCGAGCTGTAGAAGCCATCGCCGTTGCCGCTGCGATTCAGCACACTCAGATGAATGTAGAAGAAGATCGTGTAGAGCACAACGGGCCAGACGATGAGCGCAATGGCGCGACACACAATCTGCTTGACTGTCTCCACAATGGGCTTGTCCAGGTCGCCGAGTATCAGCCACAGCTCACTGGCCGTATGCAAGCCCACCAGCAGCACCACAAACAGACCCACAAACTTCACGCTTATCGTGCAGGCGAGCATGGTGCCCGTGAGCAGCAGCCAGAGCCACCAGCGTCTCGTATACGAGCCGCCTGCGGCGGTGCACTTGGATATCTTGACCATGCCCCATACCGAGCCCATCATGAAGAACAGCAGAATCGGATCGAGCAGTATATACTGATTGAGTGTCAGCATTCCCACATCTGTCAATATAATATCAATTGTGTTAGCTATTCGAATTGAGTTGGCTTAGGCTCTAGGCTTACCAAAGATGAGATACGCTGCCGATAGTAGCGCTGCCTCATGGGAACGCGTCAGATCGTAGACCGTATCGAAGCCCATGGGCATGATGAGTGCGCCGAGCGTAGTACAGAACTGCAAGGCAAGTTTAAGCTTAGCTAATCACGTGTCGAGAGGAGTGTCTCTTATGCTTGATACTCACATAGCGCATGCCCTGATAACGCGTCTCGTTGTACTTGTCGCCAGGCTTCTCGAAGGGGAAGGTGCCATTGTAGCCAGTCAAATAGCCAGACAGACCGATTAGCATCTGGCAGTGAGAGAGTCCGAGAGAGTAAGAGAGGTGTAAATTGAATGAGACATAAGCAGGAAAGAGGGAGAGAGAGAGGGAGAGAGAGGGGGGGAGAGAAAGAGAGAGAGGAAGGGGGAGAGAGGGGAAGAGAGAGAAATAGAGTGAGAGTGTGTGTGAGAGAGAGAGAGAGAGAGAGAGAGAGAAAGAGAAAGAGAGTAAACACAGAGACTGAGAGACAAGACGTGAAAAAGTAAAAGAGAGAGAGACAGAGACAGAGATAGAGATAGATGGAGAGAGAGAGAAACATATTGAGAGAGAGAGAGAGATGGAGAGAGAGAGAGAAAGAGCTAGAGAGAGAAAGACAAAAAGAGAGCGATATACAGATAGGTACAGATAGGGAAGATAAAGAAGATAGGGCTATAGATAGAGAGAACGGAAGAAGGAAGAAGTAAGAGAGAGAAAGATAAATAAGAAATAGAGTAATATCAGAGAAATTACTAGAAATAGTGTGTGAGAGAGAGAGTGAGAGAGAGAGAGAAGGAAAGAACGAGGAAGGAAGCTACAACTAGAAAGAGAGACAGAGAGAAAGAGTGAGAGGGACAGATATATATATATATAAATAAAGAGCACGAGAGAGAAAGAGATTGAATTGAATTGACACCGAAACAGAAAACGGACACAAGACCACGATTAGCTTCCCAAACAGTTTTCCCACACGACGAACACATCGATATCATATATATATATACATATTTGAGTTGCGCTCACCTTTCCCAGAGGCGGATGCACATCGAAAAAGAAGGTGCGATTGATGTACCAGCTGCCCATTTTGCCAAAGTGCGTCTCATCCCAACTGAACAGAAGAGAATTTCACGATTGGAGCCAATGGGATATGGCAGCTATCCAATACTTACCAAATGTGATCTGGTTCGGTTACCTTGTAGAAGCGTGTGGCAAAGGTGAGGAGGAAAACGGCGCCCAGCAATGCCCACCTGCGTCTGCGCACGTCAACAATTGGTAAATGAGTTTCGTGAATTGAGTTTGTTGCTTCAGTCTTTGGCTTTAGCGCATGCTCACCCATTGTCATCGCTGGCCGGGGCTGGCTTTGTTTTGGCCACATCTTTGGCTTTCGCCGTGCACTTGGGCGCTTTAACAATACTCGCGGCCATATTTCTGTTGCCAATTTAATAAAAACATAAGAGGAAAATTGATTTGAAATCTTTTTTTTCTATTCTTTTCTTTTATTTTCTTTTCTTAGCTGTTGCACACGTCAACAGCAGCGGCAGACAAAGCTGGCGTCCAGCAAGAATGCTTTCTCCTCTGACATTCTCCCATTCTCACGCAATCACAACAGTTTGAGGCAACAGAAACCGGTCTTGGCCAACTTTGCCAACATGAAACAGCTGCGTCAAAGCTTAGAGCTGCCTTGGCCAGGTGTTATCGATAGCTGACTGAGCAAAGCGATGAAATATGTGTCTATAAGAGTTAATATATATATATATTAACACTTACATGTATAAACAAGTGCTAAACAATGCTTAATTTAATTGTCTATTGTCAAAATGTCTTCAAACATTTGCAATGCATTTCCCTTGCATAGTTTAAAGCTGAGCTGAAACACCCTGTGCGGCGGCTGCGGCTGTTATAAAAAGTGTTGCATACTTTGAGGCTGTTCCATAAATATGCTGAGTTAACTGAAAAGTATGAGCTGTGTAGCTGAGTGTGACCGACTAGCAGATGCCCTGCACTTGTCATGCATACGTAGACAAATGTAAAGAAAAAAAAAATGCCATGAGTATTCTCTCACTGCATAGCTTTGGTGTCAAGTGTTCGTTCTTATTGAAAGAAAGCGCTGGAGGCGACTGGTTCGTGAGGCAGTCAGAGTGCTGCATAAGGATTCCTTTAGTCACAAAACTCATGGGGCAGCTTCAGATAAGCGGCTAGGCTAGCAGCGCAAAACCTAGCTCGGATCTAAACTAGCTATTAATAACCAGAGGCGAACGCTGAAATGATTGCCTGCTCTGGGTCACAGAGGAATCTGATGAGCTTCAAATATGGCTGATTTCAATAGAATAAAGCACGAATAATTCTAAACTTCAGATGTGTAACAGCTCATAGAGTCCAAGACACTAAGCTGCCACAAATTGAGCTGAATACAAAAAAGAAATTTTTGCTTATACTCGTTTAAGAAGCGGTAATAGTTCGTATTGCTGTCGGTCCGTCCGTTCAACTGTTCATCCGTCCGTCCGTCTGTCTGTTCGCCCGTCTAGCCATCTGTCTTGTCAACCATCTATTTGGCTGCAATTGAAGTCAAAAACTTTAAATGTGAAACTGAATTCACTTTTTGGCAGCTTCGTCTTATAGAGTATTAAGATTCGCCCGTTACGCCCACAAGAGGCATGGCTAATAGGGAAATACTATATCTGGTATAGTAGAAAAGTTGCTACTTAAGAAGCCAGAGACTTGAAATTAGATAAATTAATATAAATGTATGTATATATACCTATATAGTAGACATACGTATCTAAGAGAATTTAAGAGAAGATAAAACTATATAGTAGATATGTGTATCTAAGCCCATAGAAGACGTGACAATGCGATGTAGACTGTATCTCTTAAGGCTTCAGAGCTATGTAGAAGCTAGACAAATTTCAATAATCGACCTCCTTCGCCTACTACTATACCATTACTAGATCATCTCAAAAGCTTAGCTAAGTATATGAGAAACGCATGCGACTACAAAGCAGAAGAGAGAAGCCCAACTGCAGGCTAGAGCCGACTAGCATATACCTCGCTTCAGTTCGTTTGCACAATATATCTTTTGAGCCAAGTTGTGTGAGATGTGAAGTAATCATAGCTTGCCTAGGTCTGTCATTAGATTTCTTACAAATCTTGAGCTCATTTGGCTAAAGCAAACAAAGTTAACTTGACCATAAACTATCTTGTGTGTTATATACTTTCTAAGGTCGCCGGTGTCAAGGCAGCGCATATGCAAAAGCCGCTGAGAGGGGATTGCAAGCGGCTTGTGGTCAACGTGCAGAATGAGTTATTAGCCAAGTGGGACACATCGTGCGGCCATGTTGCGCCCCCGCTGGCCAAATGCGACGCATTTATAATGAAAATTGCAGTTGCTGGCAAAACGGCCGAAACGCCGACTGAATGCTGGCCAAGTTTTATGCACATTTAACACTTGTAAATGGCCGGCAATCATTTGAGCCGCTTACACGATGTCTCAGTACCGGCTGGGGCATCCACCTGCATAGCCACGCCCCTGCACCGCACGCTGCCCCTGCTGGCCATGGGCCATGTGGCCATGCTCTGCTCCCTTTTCGCATTTTGGGCCACGTTCTTTTGTTGTTTGGCCAGGCGGGCAGCTAAAAACAACAAGCAACAGGCAACCAACGATAATAATGATAATGATGATGATGATGATGATGATGACGATAAAGCTTCATTGGCTCGACTCGTCTCGCAGGGTTTCGCTTTCAGTCAGAAGGGGCGCGGGCACAGCCTGAGTTTATATATATAGAGAGTATTTTTTTTTTTAGCCGTAGCAGCGGCTTTAATCGCTTTGATCTTGGCGCACAACAGTTAATTGCACGCTTGCTGCACAGTGGCTTTTGTTGTTCGTGCTGCTGCCGCTGCCGCCGCCACCGCCGCTGCTGCTGCTGCTGCTGCTGCTTGCAACGGCAGCGTGGCAATTTGTAAGATAGAAACGTTGCCAGGCACGCCGTGTGGCAGCTTCAATCAAATTAATTGCGTGCTGTTTGCTGTTGTTGTTGCTGCTGTTGCTGCTGCTGTTGTTGCTGCTGTTGTTGCTGCTGTTGTTGTGTGTTTTGTGTGACACTTACAGGGTGGCGGACAAAAGGGTTGTCCACGGTGAGCGGCTGCAACGCCGACAGCAATGCACAACAGCTGAGCATGCGACGCACACACTCAATTTTGAGAGTCTCTCATTAAACTTATGTCTAATTGTCCAGCCCCTCTGCCTGCCTCTGCCTGCCTCTGCCTGCCTCTCTCTGCCTTTCTCTCACTTAAACCTTGACTCCAGTTGGGGGGAAAAAAAAACCAAAAACAAAATAAAAAACAAAATACAGTAGTCGCAATTAACTTAATTTCGTTCAGCTCTCGTTGCTATTAAAATTCTACTTAAATACAAAATTTTTTGTTTTGTGCATCTGCCGTAGGCATTATCCCGGCATGGCTCACAAATTATAGCATAACTTGGTAATTGGACATCAACTAAAAAAAATAAAATATGTTTTAAATATTGCGAACTAACAGCTGTAGTAGCTGAAACTCAATTTGCAGCTGGCTAAAACTTTTCCATACAAAACAGAACTGAACTGAACTGAACTGATCCAAAGTATTCAAAGTTTTTGAAAAATTTGATTCGATTTCGTTTGACTGCAGCTGGGATCTATTTTCAGATACATTTCCGCATCAACCTGACTTGTTCTTTGCTCAATCAAGACTCATTCAAGTATTCATATAATTGTATGCAATTATTGTGCTTTAAGGCGGACTTCAAATTGGCTAAGTTTTTAAATTTTAATGACTACAATATTGGCATTTCAGTCAGATTTATATAGTATATATATATGCTTTAAAAAATTATTTAAAAATTGCTAGAGTTTGTAAAAACCGTGACTAGTTTATGTAGAACTGGTTCAGTTTGCGCTCAGAGCTCTAGCCCATCAACAAACCTCACTTTATGTCCCAAACTCAAACGCAGCTTAGCGTAAATTGCTAAATATATGAATAGAAAAATGATTAGGTGCGAACTACAACTAATTGTGAAGAGAGCGCAGACACTAGATCTATATCTCAGAAACATAGTAGCAGGCGAAGCTGAGAAAATCAACTAGGAGTTTTTAGTAGGGCGTACCCGACTAGGAGCACTGCGCATAGCTGCTGTTCCCATCATTGCACGCTTTCTTTGTTGACATATGTGACAAACAATACGTTCATACATGCAATCACAGCCACACATACACACACACACATAGCACACACACGCACACCTAAGCGCACACTCTCTACTGGGCTGCGCTTATGGGTTTCAGTAAGGGGACTTAATTGCTGAATAACTTTTGTTCTAGATGGAGTTTTTAAATGAAATTTTCAGAGCGTGATAATGACATAGAAATGTATATTTGCTACAGCGAAAGTCTCTACTAATCGAAATAAGTAAACAGGTAGGAGAGGCAGGTAAATTTCAAGTCTCCAGCTATTGTGGCATTAAATCAAATCGATTATCGATTACTATCGATCATAAGGAAATGGGCTGAGCTATCGAAATATGCGTGATAAACTCGTGTTGCGTAAGGTGTAGAGGAAGATACATGTATTCAAGTTTCAAGTCTCTAGCTGGTGGTCATACGGACATACAGAGGAACCGGAACATAGATCGCCTCTGCTTGTCGCTCTGCTCAAGAATATATATGCTGTGTGTCGCTTGCCACGCCTTCTGCCGCCTGTTACATACATTGCATACGTGCCAAGAAAACAATAATTGTTTATATTTTAAATAATTGTATATTATATATATTTTCTTGTTTTTGTTTTCTCACGATTAACTTAATTGCTATCAAAAATAATAATAATAATAATAATAAAAAAAAACTATTTACAAATTTGAATCAAATTGAATTTAAAGCTATTAACACATTTTTGATTTAGGCTTAGGGCTTCGGGGCTAGATTAGGCGCGAGGCTGTGGACTGGCCGGCCACACAGACGTACTCGTAGATCAGAGCTGATCTTGCGGCGGCCAGCGTACAGCCTGCCCGAGCTATATGTACAAGGCTGAGATCCGGCCAGGCCGAGTCTCGCGGTGGCTGCTACACGCGCGACTGATGCGGATTGTAGACGGGCACATTGTGGAAGCTGATGCCCGCGTAGAGCGGCGCCTGGACGGATGATGGTGGGGGCGCCGTGACGGCCAGCATCGATTTGCCGCTGGCATAGAGATGCTTCTTGGGCAGCGCTGCCGCTGACGATTTGTGCTGTGTCATCAGCGAGGAGCTGGGCGAGCTGCCGGCCACCAGGCGACTGCGATAGCTCTCGCAGGTCTTGCGCGACCACACCCACATGCCGGTCAGCGTGCCGCCCACCAGCTGAAAGAAGATGCGCACCAGCGCCGGCCAGGCGCTCAGCTGTGCCGGCTGCACGCAATCCTCCAGCGTCGAGCAGCTGGGCACCGCGTCCACGTACCGCTCACAAAAGGTGGCCACGACGCCCGCCGCCGTCGGCACAAAGAACAGCAGCGAGAAGATCACAAAACGTTTGCGTATCTGGGCGAAACGCTGATGCGCCAGCGTCGGCTGCAGCTGCTGCTGCAGCGTGTGCAGCGAGCGGGAGGCGCGCAGCGTAAAGTAGAGTCCAAGGAGCAGCAGCGCCAGCGCTGGCAGCTCCACAAAGCCGGGCGCCGTGCACATGCCGGTCAGCTCGCTGGGACGCACACGCTCCAGCAGCAGTGCGGCAATGGGCGGCGCCAGCGGCGGCACCCAGGCGAGCACATGGAACAGGCCGGAGCGTTTCTCGAGCGCCTCGCTGGACCACTTCTTGTGCGAGGACAGATAGAAGCAGAGCGCAAAGATAAGCCACCAGCTGGCGGCGCACAGGCTCAGATACGAGGTGCTGATGTACGAGGCCAGGCAGGGCGGTGTGAGGGCGCAGGGCGCGCGTCCTACGCGGCCCGGCTCCTGCAGCAGCGCCAAACTGCGCGCCTGATGGAAGACAATGCGCTCCAGATAGCAGACGCTGAACAGATTGTAGCACAGGCAGAGGAACAGCACCGGACGCTCCGGGTAGCCGAAGCGCGTCGGCTCCGCCCAGAACGTGACCAGCGCGAACAGCGTCAGCACAAAGCACACAGCGGACAGGCCCAGCACGAGACTTTCGGTCAGCTTCTTCTGCTGCGTTGAGTGGAACGCGTCGCGCTGGCACTGCGGCAGGCACTCATCGGCACTCAGCGGACTCGCACTGAAGTTCTGCGGACAAAAGTTGCCGCCGCCTAGGCTGGCTGCCGAGCCCAGCAGTCCGTTGCTGGGCGGCGCTTTGCCCAGCTGTGCGGACATCTTCCAGGCCATCCAGGACCAATACATTTGCTGCTGCTGCTGCTGCTGCGGCGGCGGCTGCGGCTGCTCGGCCACTGTCGTCTGCTGTCCACCGCTGCCATCGGCACTGGGCGCTGCCACGCCCTCGCTGGCCGCCGCCTCTTGTGGTATTTGCATGCAGAGCTCATGGTTCTCCGGCTGCGGCAGCGAGTCACAGCTGAGAAACTGCGGCCACAGCTGCATCAGCTCTGGCGCCGCATTTGCGGCACACTCGCCCTTGACCGTCTCGCACAGCGACTTGCAAGCCGTCACGGGGCGTGGCACATCCGGGCTGCAGAGCGGAAATAGCGCCGAGCAGAGCAAAAAACGTGCGCGCCGCGAACAGCCAGACTCGATCAGCGGCAACAGTTTGGCAATCTGCAAGAGAGAGAGAGGGGGGAGTGGGATATGAGTTACTTGTCTATAAATGATTACGAATTCAGTAATAATAAAGGAGGCTAATAGAATTTAATAGAGGCGTAGCTCCTGCAGTTTAGCTGATTGATAGAATGGTCTATCTATGGCTAGCAGAGCTACAAGGCCTACGGCATAGCATACATGACGGGTATACCTGACTTTATGGTATACCCGTCAGACAGCACAATCTTCATAGATCTCTAACTTTATCAATTAAGACTAAGGCGTAACTGTGCCGCCGCAGGCCAACTTGAAAGTTTGCCGCCAAATAATTAGATCGAAGCGAGCGAAACAGAGCTCGGCACAATAAAGGCAAAAACCTGGCAAATATTTGCGCAAAGTTAAACAACAAATACTAAAAAAAAAAAAACTCAATTCTAAACAAAAGGAAAATACAAAAATTTAAACAATAAAATTGTCGGCGTTCCCATTCACACCTCACACCTGGACAGGGGCGTCGGCATCGGCGTCGGCGCCGTTGGCTTTTGTTAATTGTTGTTGTTGTTGCTGTTGCTGTTGCTGCTGTTGCTGTTGTTGTTCTTCATTGATGTCTATAATTTTATCTAATAAAAATGCAATAAAATTGTAGTCAAACGTAGACGAGCTTTGCGCGTTTATCTCTTTGTACTTTTGCCGATAGAATCGCGTCTAGTCAGACCAGTAACAACAGCAACAGCAACAGCAACAGCAACAACAGCAACAGCAACAACAGCAACAGTCATCAAATGCTAACAATATAAAATTGGAAAAAAAAGGTAAACGACAGCAAAAAAATATCTAATTGCATTTGTTTACAGTCAATTAAATAGTTTTGTTTATCTAACAATCGCAATCTGTGAGACATTCTGCGAGCCTCAACAGCAAACGAACTCTTTCATCTTTAAGCAATCATCAAGCAACTTTAGTAGTTAAGCATTGTAAAATATATGTGTCTATCATATGATATATTGACTTGGATCAAGAATATCTATATAGTTTTACTTTACTTACTAACTCACATCAAACAAAACACAGGTCGTTGAAATTGGGCTTTTCGATGCAACTCAAGGCCGGGAAGTATAAAGCAAGTATTCAAAGTTCTAAAAGGTTCTGGAACCGATATTTATCCTAAAGTTGTTGTCTTTAGGACTTGGAGTCGTAAACGCTTACGCTTATACGGACGGATAGAGCTACAGTTGGACGAAAGAATGAAAGGACGAACTAACGGACGGAAGGAAGGACGGCTGGACAGAAGAAAGGACAGGCAGAAGGAAGTACGGATGGACGGACAGAAGGACGGATGGACGAAAGGAAGGACGGGTGGACGGGTGGGAGGAAAAACAGGCAAAAGGAAAGACGCATGGACGCACGGATGGTTCGTCGGATAGCCGGTCAGACGGCCACATATCTAGAATGCATCAGTTCATCGACCTCTTCAAGAATATATACTTTTCGGTAACTGCCACGCAGCCTTATACTCTGATTCGTATTATGAAAGTAATGTGCTGCTTCAATTAGCATTACGCTAACATTCGATGCCGAATAACCTTGTTTTAACAAAAGTCAGTAGATCAGTTTTTGCTCTGAGCTTAACATGACTTGTCTTCAGCTGTAGAGCATGTGCTGGTCGGTGCAGCTGATGCAGCTCTTTGATAACATTGTTGAATTACCCATTAGGCGATGACAAATGTGGTTTGTGTGAAAATTAGCGACAAACTTCGCACTTGTGAGTGCTGAGTGGGGAAGGCTGGGCGGTGCGGGGCCGGGCCGGGCCGGGCCGGGCCATGCAGCAGGTGAGTCAATATCGATATGGCTTCCCATGCCCACTGGCAAGTGTTGAGCGCAATTACGGGCTAATTACGCGCAATGCAGCGAATGCCTGCAAATGGGAAAACAAAACAAAAACCGTTTCCGAGTCGCGAACTATTAATTGCAAAGCCAAAGCCAAAGCCAGAAACGACTTCAATCGAAATGATCCGCAAGCAAAAGCAATGAAAGACAAGAAATTATGATACATAATAATAAAGGCGAACGGGGTCCAGACATGTCCGTCAAATGATGACGCTGACGCTGACGCTGACGATGACGATGACGAACCCCGAACGTCCCGAGCGAGGCATAAAACATTTATGAGTTTGCGGAATTTTCGTCTAGAAGACGACCAAAAAGGGTTGCGGATTTGGGTCTGCGCTTAATGCGTATCTTAGCCACAAAAAATAAATATATATATATATATATAAAAGTAAGAAAAAAAGACTGCATCAAATTAGTGAGACGTTTTCTCAGGAAAGAGCCCAAAAAGCTAAGAACAGAAAAAAAATGAAGCTGGCATTGTGACTCCCAGTGCGGCACTTTGACATGCATTTGATGGGTTGACATGCGGTCCCAAGACCAAGTCCCGACCGAGCTTCAACTTCAGCTCCACCTTCGCTGGCTCGGCTTGGCGACCAACATTCATCGAGCTTGCGCTCTGGTCTCAGTTTCGCATTCATTCAGCTGCCACAACTTTAGCTTGGCTTGGCTTTGCTTTGCTTTGTTGTCTTGGCCAACATACTTGTTGTTGTGGCTATAATTAAGGTACATTAGGGCAGTCAATAGCCACACACAAACACACACACACACATGCATATACACACGCCGTGAATCACTCTGTATTGCCGCTGGTCATGTGGAACAGCGCATTAGGCACGCAATATCCAATTTGTATACCCTTCAGCCCAGATATGTGTAAAAACTGAATTAAAATATGTGGACAGAGATACAATATGAAACACATATATATACATATATTATACAGATATCTATGTATTATATATAAGCAGCGCTGTTCATAAAAATAGTAGTGTTCAGAAAAATAGTAGTGTTCAGGAAAATAGTAGTGTTCAGAAAAATAATATTGTTCAGGAAAATAGTAGCGCACTACTATTCTTATGAACACAGCTATATACCAACTAGTTTAGCATCGATTTGTCATAGAACTTTTACGATACTCGAACTTCTTGCGAGGTATTTCAAAGTCGTTTTCTATTGCAGTTGGATACTTGTTTCGATTTTTGGTTGAGTTCTTTTGTTAACTTTGAGGCAGCCGCCTGTGAACTATTGTCAGATCGAGGCAGCATCCATCTCACTTGCCCTTTCTCCCAGCCTCTACCATCTCTCTTTCTCTCTGTGTCTATTATGACCCAGAGGCAATAATAATTTAATGATGCTGCAGTCGGTCTTCAACAATGGCAACAAGTGTCAGGGCCCCATCATCATCATCATCATCATAATCATCATCATCATCATCAGCAGCAGCAGCAGCAGCAGAAGCGGCATTATCATTATTATGATTATCATCATCGTTATGGGCCAGGCCAAAAACTGAAAGGCAATCAACCTAATAGACAGGCCAACCGCATTTACAGTCATAGACACGGGCAGTTCAACTCAGCGAAAGAGAGAGGGCAACATAGAGAGCGAGAGAGAGGTGGACTAGCTACGAAAGCTGTTTCACGCTTTTGGGCCACAAACAAACGGCCGGCCAAGTGTCTGAAATGTGTTATTAATGCCGCTTTGTGCTGTTTTTTTTTTCTCTTTTCTTTTTTTTTTTTTTTTTTTGCTGCCAAATGCAAAAAGGGCAAACTCGACTTGGCCACAGTCTCTCCCATCTCCGTCTTCGTCTGGCTCTCCCCGCCCCTGCTCCACTTGCTCCGCCTGCTCATGCGGCCAGCTGCCTGCCCCAATGCCCATGCCCGAACCGAGGCGGTTTTTGCGTCTGCGCATCGAATGCAATCTGCAACGCTGTGAGCATTTTTTGGCCACGCAGTTGCCGCAAAAAAAAAAAAAAAAAAAACAAAAAACAAAAAGAGGCCGCGATTCGCTGCGCCGCGCCGACGCGCAACGCATGGCACACCCGACAAAAATCAACAAATTCGTTTTAGTTTTAGCTGGAACGTGAAAGTAAGCTGATAAAAATAGTTTTACTGAAACTTTGTAGGCAATATTTAAGCAAAGCAAAAATTATGTTAAGTTTTATATAGTAGACAATAATTATATATATATATATATATATATATATATATATATATATATATATATATATATATATATATATATATATATATATATATATATATATATATATATATATATATATATATATATATATATATATATATATATATATAATATATAGATTTATATAATACTTTTAGCAATTTCTAAATTTTTTATATAGTTGATTGTAATTAATATTCGATGGGAGAATGAAACAGGATTTATATAATGCATATTATATATATTAATATTTTAAAAAATAATTTATTTAATTTGGTTTATGTTTTTTATATTATATTTCTATTAAATTTTATTATTTATTTATATTTATTATTTTTTATTATTTACTTTTCCAATATTCAATAAAAATCTTTTTATGTAGTTTTTTATTTTTATCATAATTTGTTGGGCAAGTTTCGCTCTCGAAGCTGCAACTGACACTTTTGTCGGCATTTAAACGCTAAGAACACAAAAAATTGCTTTCAAGCTTAGCGCGAACTTCAAATTTAAAAAAAAAATCGATCATGAAATTAACTTTTGTGTCATCGAGTTGTGTGTGCGTGTGTAAAATGAAAATGAAAAACGTTATGCTTAATTTGTTTCAGCTGAAATTAACAGTTTTTTTCTTCATATTTTGTTTTTTTTTTTTTCTTTTCAATTCATCTCTAGGCATACGCGCAGCTCTTTGTCTCTAACGCTTTCAAGTTGAGTTTCGTTTCGGTTGGTGGTTTTTTTCGGTTTTTTTGTTTTTGGCTTTTTATATAAGGCTTCTGCAGGGTTAGCTAACTTTGGCATCAGGTGTGCCAGGCAAGCGGAAAGTTGCTGAGATTATAAAGCAATGGCTAAGAGTTGAGTTGTTGAAGTTGCTTTAGGCCAACTGCACGTTGCTTGAGCAGTTTCAGTTTGATAATATAGATCGGCTCATATATGAAGCTGCTGTTGCAGTGAGGGTTTAGCTAGACTGAAGTGGGAGCCGAGCATGGGCAGAGCCAAGTTGTTGTGGCGTGTAGCAAAGTCGAGTAGCAGAAGATTCAATTCAGAAATGAAACTTTACTTTGGCAAATGACTTTTTCAGTACAGTAAATTTCTTAATAAAAAACCAACTAACTTTGCGGAGAAAGAGTATTTCGTATTCGATATGCCGTGTGTAATTCATTTCCTCTGTTTGACTGGCGGCAATTCCTTCAGTTCAGCCTGTTTCACACATTTTTTTCTCATTTTATTTTTAATTTCTGTGTTTCTTGTTGTTGCTGTTGTTGTTGCTGTTTCTTTGACGATTACGACGTCTCGAGCAAAGCTAAATAACATTTAATCTTGTTTCGGTTTGATAATGTTTTCGACTCGACCGTCTCGACGCTGGCTTGTTGCCTGGCCATGTTCACAATTCAATTACAACTTAAGGAACAGCAACAACAGCAACAACGGCAACAACAACGACGGCAACAGCAACAGCAACAGCATGAGGCACAGTTGACACCTGAACGTACGTAAACGCAAACTTAATGATTGCTCGATTTTGATTAATGATTTCGCCGCAACGAAATCAAATGAAATGAAAGCAAAGCGAAGCCAGAAAGGCGAAGCATTCATGTTGCCCCATCGATTGTTGTTGTTGTTGTTGCTGTTGCTGCGGCACTTTGGCTTTGAATAATTTGAAAGGGACAACAACAACTCAGAGGCTAGCCAGAGCTACACACACACACACACATGTCTTGTGTGTGCATCTATGCTCGGGGCAGCTAGCTGGGCTTGGCGGCAGCCTCCATTCATTAACGCTTAATGCCTTTAGCCATGATCCTCGGCTCGCCGGCGACATTTAATGCGCCCAGACATCTGCATAATCTGCTCTTAAGTAATGGATTAATTTATAATTTTCTACGCTACGTTCTCCTCCTCCTCGCCGTCGGTTTCGTCGGCTTCGTTTGCTACTTGCTACATGGCTGCATGCTACGTGGCCATTGCTACCTGCGCGCTCCGGGTGCCCAGACTCCCAGGCCGAGCATACAAATTATAGGCTTAAGCGCCAGGCCAATTCGACAGCAGCATGGAACTGGAACTCGAACTGGAACTGTTCTGCCTGCCTTTGCACCAACCAGTTGGCCTGGCAACCGGCTCTGCTCCTGCCCCTGCCCCTGCCGCTGTCCCTGCCCCTGCAACTGCAACTGCAACTGCAATTTGTTATGCGATTAGTTTGCTGCCAGCCCAAGCGCTGCAATCGCAGCAAACAAAATTGCAATATGAAACAGTAGCTAAAAGCTGTTGACTGACTACCTGGCTAACTAAACTAACCTTTATAGCTAATCTATACTTTTTGTTTTGTATATATTTATATAGCATCTGTGGCTAACCTAAGCAAGTTCAGTTCAGCTCAGTTCAGCTCTGCTCAGACCCTTGCTTTACGCTGTCATATTTATGGCCAAGTTTTGCTATATATTTGCGTTCCCAGCATTTGGCTGCGTGACTGATTTCCATAATCATTATTATGCCAATCATCATTAGTGTTGCTCATCATGCTGATGACGATGCTGATGCGTGAGCTCTAACAACTTCAGTCAGCTACTTGAGCTTTCAGCGAACTCAAACGACAGGCTAGAACTATGAATGGGTTCCATGTGTGTGTGTGTGTGAACTGTGTGTGTGCGTGTGCTGAGCATCTTTGCAGCGGTTTTTTTGTTGCGTTATCTTGAAGCTGCATCTAGGCGGCGACTTTGGCCTCCGCAAATTGCTCAGCTGCCACAAGTGACAAGTGCTGCAAAATGCTTGAGCAAAGTACCGCAAACTAGACACACACACACACACACACACACATATACACACAGATACACACACTCACAGTGAATGCTCGCACAGCTAGTAAATCTTGAAGCTTGGCAGCCGCGCTTGGCCCAGTCAAAGTCAAGTTTGGTCAGCCGACAAAAGCGTCGTTCACGATCTTCATATGAGCAGGACGGCAGCGTTTTATCTTGCTGTCAGCTGTTGTTGTCAGTGCATTTATTTGATTTGCGCTTTATTTGATTTAGTTGCTGCTTGCTTAACGGCCACGTTGCGAGCCATTTGATACGAGTCAAAAGCCAAGCGAATGCCACAATCGACCCGCTGTTGCGGGTGCGACTGTTTGGGGGGTTTAGTTGGATTATCGCATTGGCTTTGGGGTATCGGCAGCGGCAATGGCGGCGGCTTTGAAGTGCGCCAATTGATTTAATTTGCTTTTGAAAGCGCTTGCAATTAGCGAAGCTCTGTTCGCGATCCCCGCTAGAAATGCGAACACAAATATGAATAATATGAGCGTGTGTCTGTGTGTGTCTCTGTGTGTGTTTGACTTTTTTTTTTTGGGGCCAGCTGTGGAGCTGTGGAGCGAGCTCGGCGGCTGCTCTGTTGGCCAACAGGTTACCGTGAGAGGCGAATTTGGAGCTTTGCTGCCCGTCAGGCGTTAATTTGCATAATTAAGACGCCGCCGCGTGACAACGATGCGATGATAAATCGAAGCCGCCGCCGAGCAGCTGAAAAGCCACAAAAAAAACAAAAAAAAAAAATGGCAAATGCAAAATCCGCGATGACATCATATACAGACACATATCTGGCCAACTGATAGATCTGAAACAATCAGGCCGACTTTGGTCTGTGTAATTAAGCAGCTGATAAGCGGCCAAGGCACGGTTTGAGCAGCATGCAGTTGCCCCATGCCGCAAACAGCAGGCAACTGTCAGCGAGCATTGCCGACATATGAATGTCTTCTCACAGCTAATTGACGTTTTGACTGCCGACGATTGTCATTCAAAAGCCAATGCAATGGGCCAGCCAAACGAAATGAAACGACTCCAAATGAAATGAAATGAAATGTTCGCCGACGTTCTTGGCTCTTGCCTGCCAGCCAGGCACTCGGCCAGCCAGCCAGCCAGCCAGCAGGCAGGAATGCAGCAAAAAGAGCTAGCGCTTAATGGCAGCTACAGTGCTAGAAGCAGGCAGCCGCTTCACAGCCACAGTTTGCGGGCCATGCGACTAGAAGCACTTGGAAATGCTAGTAGATACAGCGCAGGCAGTTTGGGGGCAATCAGCTTATCTACAGCTTATCGAACTAGGCTAAGACTGAAAACCCGACAAAACTTTTATGCAAAATCAAACATTTTGGAGCTGTGATACCTAAGCTATAATATTATATAGATCAGTTATCATATTATATAATATAGTGATTCAAATCAAGGAATTTGACAGATAAGAAAAATATATAGAAAAATATTTCAAATGTAATAAAATGTGTAAAATATTTTGAATAGTTTTTTTACTTCAAAGATATTTCAGATAATAACTTAAGTTGTAAAGTATATAGATTCTATATTTGATATAAAGTAGAGTAAACTGAATAAAACGAAAGAAAGAGTTGGAGAATTAGAGAGAAAGAGAGAAAGAAAGACCTATATAGACCCATCGTCTCGCCTATGCATATAGAATCGTAAAAGTTTGCTACTTAACTATAGCGTTACGATCTTAGAGCAACAAGATCTAAGATCTATTAGATATATCCATTAGATATGCATAAAAGCTATAACAATTCTATATAAAATTATAGCAACAAGAGCTTCGATCTCTAAGACCTACTAAAAAGCTACAAAAACTCTATATCAAATGCAAATCCAATTGCGAAACTCTTATTGAACTTGAGCAGAGAGATAGCGTTTCTAGTCAGCTGAGCCGTGACTGTGGCAACTGCAGCACCGACTTCAGCTGGCTGTGCGATGGCAGGCAGGCTACGGGCTTTGGCTGCAGTTCGCCTGCCATTGGCAGCAGTTAGACAAACAGTCAGCGACAGCGGCGGCTAATCTTTGGCAGAAATCTGCCAGGCCGACCGACAGACTGAGAGACAGCTCAAAGGAGAGCCACAATGGCAGCGACTGAAACTGCAACTGCAGTTGCTGTTGCTGCTGCTGCTGCTGCTGCTGCCACTGCCACTGCCACTGCTGCAGCCTGGCAGTACATGAAAGCAATTGCGCTCAGTTTTGCGCACGCTACAGTTACAATTGAACGTCTCGAGCCATTGTATATATATATATACTATATATAGACAGGCAGGCCGGTCAGCCCTGACCCAGCCACACACACACACACACACACACACACAACTGGACGCTCGCTCGCTCGCTCGCTCGACTTAATGTATTCAATTTGAGCATGGAGTCTGAGTCGGCTGCACTTGTGTCTAGCCTGTCTCTCGTTGCGGGCTGACAATTTTGTCAGCTTGCCCGACGCATGGATAATACCTCCAGCTTACATGAAATTTTGACAAAAAAAAAAAAAAAAAGAAATGAAAAAAGAAAAAAACGAATGAGCTTTGCAGCTGCGCCACGCGCACTTGCCATATGCCCATGGTTCGGCTGGCGGCGGGCGACGGTTGGGAAATTATCTTTAGCCAAAGCAATTCACGCGAGCTCAGGCGCGCAGTTCAATTAACTTAATTGCCATGTAATTACGCGCTGCAACAGCAACAGCAACAACAACAACAACAACAGCAGCAGCAACAGCAGCAGCATCGGCAACACTGGCACAGTTCAACGTCATCTTCAGCCACGGCGGCATTCAGCATCCTGCTGCAAAACAAAAGACTTAAGACACAAACCTGCTGCGGCGGCTGCTGCGACTTTGCCTGCTATATATTTTGTTTTTTTTTTACTCCTCCTCCTCTTCTTCTTCTTCTTCTACTTCTTCTTAGTTTTTTTCCTCAGTTTTCTGTGTCTTTTTTATGTTTCATGCCAACGCGATTTTTGTTGCCGTCGCTGTCTGCATTCTGTATACCCTGGACAGCCAGTTGAACAGAGTCATAATTCGATTCTATATGCCATGAAGAAGAAACAGCAAGACATCCTTGGCAATAAGCTAGACTGCTAAGAATGCGTATAATAATGATACTGATAATGCTAATGACAATAGTAATGATAATGATAATAATGATTATAAGAATAAGAATATGAATATGTGTGACAATGACAATGACAATGACAATGACAATGACAATGACAATGATAATGACAATGACAATGACAATGACAATGACAATGACAATGACAATGACAATGACAATGACAATGACAATGACAATGACAATGACAATGACAATGACAATGACAATGACAATGACAATGACAATGACAATGACAATGACAATGACAATGACAATGACAATGACAATGACAATGACAATGACAATGACAATGACAATGACAATGACAATGACAATGACAATGACAATGACAATGACAATGACAATGACAATGACAATGACAATGACAATGACAATGACAATGACAATGACAATGACAATGACAATGACAATGACAATGACAATGACAATGACAATGACAATGACAATGACAATGACAATGACAATGACAATGACAATGACAATGACAATGACAATGACAATGACAATGACAATGACAATGACAATGACAATGACATTGACTCATTCTCAATGACAATGACAATGACAATGACAATGACAATGACAATGACAATGACAATGACAATAGCAGTAGCAATAGCAATTGACTGATTACTAGGATGAGTACAACAATTCTAAGACAATATATAAACTAATTTCATAGGGCATCTGTCAGTCAATCAAGTTTCCTATCGACTGTTTTTTGTTCTTTTTGTTTTTGCTCTTTTCGCTCAGTGGCATCGCATCGTTACTCTGGCATTCCTGCCTGGCTTTTTCCCTGGTGCGGCATTTGAAAAACGTTGCTGCATTTTTTGCGTGCTTTTGTGCCTTGGGTCGTCATCGTCGTTCGTTCGAGCCGGGCCAACTAATTGTTGTTGCCAGGACGGAAAGCGGGCACCGGCACCAGCACCGGCACCGGCACCGGCCACTGCCACAGCCACTGCCACAGACTGTTGCAACGGGCAACTGGCAACAGTTGCGACGCAACGTCTCTGCCTCAGCCATTGTGAATGTTGGAGGCAACCTTTTGTCAAAAATGTTTTCGTCAACATTGCGCAGTGCTTCATCATTATATCAAGTCGTTGCCAGAGTTATGCCGGCCATCGAATGACAAACGATCCATAGTTAACCATCACACAAACTCACACACACACACACACACACACAGAGCCAGAGACACGCATCCACTTTCAGTGGCATTTGAACTGCCAGCGCCAAACTTCAAAGTCATTTGTCCATATGTAACTGATGCATTATGCTCGGGGTGCGCATTGTTGTTGTTGTTGTTGTCATTATTATTATTATTATTATTATTATTGTTGTTGTTGTTGCTGCTGTTGTTGCTGGTCGGCAGCACTCAAACATTTGACATTATCATTGCTAAGTCCCCTCAAATGCCGCCCTGACATTCTTTGAGTCTTTGTTGCTTCGCCTTTTACTTAGCGTCTTCTTCTTCATCATTTTTTTTGTTTCGACGAGCGTTTGCCCACATAATTACAATACAAACATATATATGTATATGTATATATATATATATATGTGTGTGTGTGTGTGTGTGTATATCTGAAAACGTAACCTGGTAGCTTCAGCTAACAGCAACAACAACTTGGCGCTTCGCATTTCAGCGTCTGCCTGATAAGCGCGCGAGTCTTATCAAAACGCCGCCACGGATTAACTCTGGATGAGTTTCTCTTTGCTAAGAAAACAACAACAATAGAGCCACAATTTGATGTTGCTGTTGCTGTTGCTGTTGTTGCACAACAAACTGATAGCTGATAGCAATGCAAACACATTAAGTATTTATCAAACGAACAAAATAAAAAAAAAAATCAGAAAAAAAAACAAAACCAAATTTAATATAAAAAAAATATAAAAATCAAAAAGAAAAATATATATAAATAAATTTTAATATATAGATATATATATATATATATATTTAATTTTTATGTTAGATAATATATAAATATATATATTTAGGAGAATGAAGTAGCAAACGAAAGGAAGAAGGGAAAAAGGAAGCAAAAAATTCCAAAATTTCAGTCGCACTACTATTTTAATGAACATTTCAGTCGCACTACTATTTTTATGAACGCAGCTCAATATTCCTCTATAAATATATTATAAAAATATTTATATATTTATTTATTTATTTTTAGTTTATTAAAATCAGTTTTATAAATATTTATGCGTATAAATATATATATTAAAATATATATATTATATTAAAATATATATATTTATTAAATATTTTTCATTCATCATTCAAGAGCATTAATATTATATATAGTAAAAAATATATATAAAAGAGAGATCTAGTCCACATAATGAGTCTACAAAATGTCATATAATTTCATTCAACCAGTTCACATATTGCATCGACTATGATCTGCAATCTTGCCGTCGCTCTCTATACGCCCAGAACTACAATATTTCCTGGAATCAGATCATATCCACTTCCATTCCATATTCATTCACATTGCTTATATTAATTTTGGCTTTGAAGTGTGTTTTGTTTTTTTTTTTTTTTTGCACTTGTTTACTTTGAGTTGAATTGTTGATTTAGGTCTTTGGAGTTGGATATGATCAACAACGGGCTGCACGGTCTGGCTGCGATTTCATAATCTGCATTTTCATTAGTATTAAAAAAAATTTTGTTTTTTTGCGCCTAGTTCTTTAATCAAATTGTGAACCAATTGTGGGCATATAGATATAGATATTGATATTGTGGCTGTATAGCAGGCATATAGATATATGTATATATGTATATGTATATGTGTGCGTGTGTGTGTGTGTGTGTGTGTGTATACATATATCTGATGTATATGGAGAGCGTTCTTTGATAAGCGGCATAATTGCCATAAACTTTTATGGCTGCCTTTCGTGGCTGGGAGGGGTTCCGGCATCTAAATTTCTTCAGCTTGAAGCGTTCCCTTTGGGCTTGTTGCTGTTTGCTGTTTGCTGTTTATCGGATGCCTCAGTCCCTGACACAGAGCCCTGCCCAACTCTAGGCCATGCCTAATGGGCTCTGATTTTGAAAATCAAACAATTTTATTGTCGCCATCGTTGACTTTATGGAGGAAACTAACTTTGCGGCTTCATGTGATCTGTGTGTATGCGTGTGTGTTTATGCTATGGGAAGACTATTGCAATTAATAATAGTATGAGAAGAGCAATGAGTGGGTACAGGCGCTGGGGCTGTGGCTGGGTAAGTGGTGCCTTTTGGGCACATCGGCAATTCGACTCTCGGATCTTCGCTGTGTCAGCGGCTAATGCGTTGTCCAAACACAGCGCCCAAAACGCTGTTCAAATATTTACAATTACTTTACATAAACGCTATAAAGCGCAACAGCTTTGGTTGCGTCTGGGCGACCGCAGCGGCAGGAGCAGAGGTAGGGGTAGGGCTCCCCCTCTCTTGCACTCATCTGTCATATTTAAGGCACAAATCCGACGGCGACTGCGACAGCGAGCAGCGGGTCGTAGTTTGTCGTTCTGCTGCTGCTGCTGCTGCTTCTTCTTCGTCTTGTTGTTTTTTCTCTTTTCTTTTTTTTTTTTTTTGTTTCTTTATCGAAGGCGATATGACAAACATGACAGCGAGTAAGGCCGCCTCCCGCCTCCCGCCTTCCGCCCCTTATCGCTCTGCCCGGGAACACGTGAAATGATAATGGACAAATAAAAATCTAGCAGACATACAGCACGGCCAACAACACTGACAGGGTGACCAGGTGGGGTGCGGCAGCGTTGGGGCATAAACAAGTCAAGTCAAATAGCATAGCAGGCAGATCTCTCCACATGCCGCATGCCCCATACACACGCACACACACACACCCACTAGGCCCTTCACAATCCACCTCTTGCACTTGCCCTCACTGCCATATCTCTCCATTTCCCATGTTGCTCTCTCTCTCTCTCTGTTTCTGTTTCTGTTTGCTTTGTGGGCGTTACGACCGAGTGCCGACAAAGTGCTCGTCAACGGACAATTACAAGCAAATTAATTCAACGTGTGCTGCAACACCATTACCCGTTGCCCATCGGCCGCCCGCCCCCTCCCCTTTGGTGCACCCTTAGCTGAAGAGCGCGCCTCTCCATAGATAAACATCAATCGAAATTGAAGAACTTGGACACTTGTTGAACTGCTCCATAGCAAATTGCTTAAAAGTCAAGCAAGGAGCATTCACCAACTGACAGGGGAATACAAGAAAAGGTTGAAATGTAATCAATATATTTGCTATACTTAATAGACGTCTATATATACTATATATAGTATAATATAATACAGAATATAATAGAATAGAATATGCCTAAGGTATGGGTATTTGCCTTGTCTTAACGTATCTTGATTGCTGCTTTTACTTTCTTGTGACTTTTTGAAATATTTATACAAGTTTAAAGATATTTTTGATCTATTTTGAGTTATTTTTAATTACATAAAAAAGCTGAAGATATCGAACATAGACGACGTCTGTTCAAAGAGTAAAGTATTAGGCATACTCGATTATTATATTATAATATTATCATATGTAAATATATATTCAAATAAAAGAAGTCAAAAGGCGAGCAAAGCAAGAGAAAGATATATAAGCGAGTTCTGCTTGAAAACTATCTCAAATTCTCTAAGACTTTTTTCGACGCTCGATTCTCGATCTTCGATGCTAAAGAGAGATTAATGCCAACAAGTTCAGCCTGGTTAGTCTTTCGGCTTGCCTTCGACTTTTGGCTATTGCAAAGTAACTGTATCAAAAACAACAGATTAAAGATGCTGCAGCCACTGTTACCACCCTAGACTAGGCTAGACTGGTACCTCTCTAGGCGCTCGACTAGTATCTATCGATTCGCCATGCACCCAGTGGGGCACTTTATAAGACCAGGCTACCAACGAGCTTGTGCAGTTTCAAATTACAGTAGAGACTTACAATGCACAGAGCGACGACCAACAAGACGAACATAGCACAAAGCCAATATACTCGCTTTTCAGCTCGCGAACAAGTTGAAATAGTTCATTGCCAATGTTCAGACGCGTAAATTAAATCTAAGAAAAGTTTGTGCTTAGCTTAAAATATATATGTAATGAAAATGTTTTCGTTAAATTTGTTTAAGTTTGTCGAAATTTTAGGTCTCCCAAGAAGACGCGAAAAGGAAATTGAAAATCGAATCTATATCCAATCCACAACTAAACACATAATCTAATATATATATAAATATTTCTTTAATATTTAATATTTTATATGATTTTTCTGGTATTTATCAGATATTAAATCATATGCATATACTAATAATAATATCTAATTAAAATATTATTTATATATATATTTTCATACATTACTATCACCATTTTCATTATCAACTTGAAGATAAGGAAAACGTTTGTCTTTCAGATGAAAACAGATTCGAATGTTGTTTAAATTTCTTCTTTTTTTCTTTCTTTCTTCTGCGCTTTGCCTTTGATAAGTTTGGTTCATGGAATGCATTTGCATCTGGCCACACAAAGCTTTTGATGGTTGTTGTTGGTGTTTCAGTTGGACTTTTCTTTTGATAACTGATGTTGTTGCTGTTGTTGTTGTTGCTGTTGTTGTTGTTGTTGCTGTTGTTTTTCCTATTTCTATCCGCTTGCATTTGAAAAGTCTTTGATCTGCTTTTTATATGCTTCCGATTTAATTTCGTTTTATTTCGTTTGCTGCTTTCGTTTTTATTGCCCACTTGAAACATGTTCGACTTTTGTTTGAGTTTCATCTAAACAACACACAGACGCAACAGACACACGCAACTCTGGCTGCAAAATTGAACATTTCGTTGATCTAAACAGACAGAGTGAGAGGAGGGAGATACACACAGAGGGAGAGGCAGCGCAAGATAATGGAAGGCAGACAGCAGGAGAGACAGACAGACATCCATTTAGGGCATAAGAACGAACATTTACAACAGCGCCAGGCGCAGGCTGCGATAAGAAAGGCAAAGTAGGCGGCAACGCGAACCGCACGCCTCCAAAAAAAACGTACAACTCATGGGCAATGTGCGACGGCCAGATACTCAGTAAATGCAAACAGAATTGTTAATCATTGGCAATAACATGATATACGAGCTATATAAACATATAGAAGATATATTCCAT
The DNA here is from genome assembly GCA_035045945.1 of Drosophila anceps. Taxonomy (NCBI): domain Eukaryota; kingdom Metazoa; phylum Arthropoda; class Insecta; order Diptera; family Drosophilidae; genus Drosophila; species Drosophila anceps. The sequence continues at coordinate 11,341,131 of JAWNON010000004.1, forward strand.
TCCATGTCTCCTATTAGACTCTCAACTCTCCAGCTGACATGCCTGCCGTTGGCGCATGCAGTTACAGTTACAGGGTATGCCATAGCTGGCATAGACAACGGACTGGCGCAGCATAGTGCACAGTTTTATGGCCTTTGATAGTCTGTCGGCGTTGCGGCAGCTGCAATCGGCTACAGTCTCTATTGCCCGAGAGCCGCTGCACTTAACGCCGCGCAGCAGCCCAATGACCAAATGACCAAAACAGAAAGCGGCGCATGCTCAGGGCAGTGGCAGTGGCAGCGGCAGGGGCAGGGGCAGGGGCAGGGCTAAGGCATGAAATGCAAGTTATACTCAAAAGAGCCCGATGAACGCCGCAACAGGCAAAAAGGTGTTAATGGACTTTGGCCAAAAGAAAGGCCCCGACCATGACCCCGACTACCGTCCGACGTCCGTCGTCCGTCGTCTGTTGTCTTCCGACCCCTGCAACGCCGCGACGTTTGTCTACGCGTCGCACATTTCTCACTTCTTTCATTTCTCTTTCTTTCTTTCTCATTATTTCTCTTTGTGTGTGTGTGTTTGTGTGTGTGTGTGTGTGTGTGTGTGTGTTTGTGTCTCTCCCTATTCGAAACTCGGCTTTGTGAATCGCGTCAGCTCGTCTCTAGATTTCCACTAAACGTTTGCCCCATTACCATCAGCATTATCTGCCTCAACTTTTGCTGCTCCGACTGCTGCTGCTGCTGCTGCTGCCTCATCTCGTTCATCGTCTGCCACAGCTTTAGGCACGCACTCGCTTCGACTATTTCCATGGTAAATTATGGCCAAGAATGAAGCTGACCTCAAATGCACTTACGGCCAAAAAGAAACAAAAAAAAAAAAAAAAAAAAAAAAAAAATGCTCAACTTTAGTTCCAGTTAACAATTTCTTGCTCATTTCGTCATTTCATTTTTTCTTCTTCTTCTTCCTCTTCCTTCTGTTGTTGTTGTTGTTGTTGTTGTTTGCTCTTTGTAGTTGCCTCTTCACATATTGTTCGCTGCCGCTGCTGCTGCTGATGTTGTTGCTTCTTTTCATTTTCATTTTTCTTCTTCTTCTTCTTTCTTTTATCATTTTATCTGGAACATGCAAAGACGACGCCGACGTCGACGTCACCGTCGCCGTCGCCGTCGCCGTCACTGATAGCAGGCAGCGTTTTACATTGAAAAGCAATTAAATGTTTGCGGCTGTCGCTGCTCCAAAGTCTTCTGACTGATAACTGGGCGGGTGTGCGTGTGTGTGTGTGTGTGTGTGTGTTTGCTGTCTTGTCTAGATATGCTTAAAGTAATAGAGTTCCCTTACATTAGGCCCAGGCGAAACATCCTATAGATAATGAACCAAAGAATTCAAAAAGATCCTGAGTGAAAATTCGTTGAGCAAGTTACCAAAAATTCAGAGCGATCCTAACTCTTGGCAACATGGCTAAATGACGTTTCACTTATGGCCATTATGATTGCCCAAATTGTGAAATGTGTTTAGAATTGAAGAAGTCCAAGGCTTCGTCTGCTCTAAGTTGAAGCTAGCATAAGTCGAGTAGATGAGAAGGCACAGCCAATAGAAGTTTCATCAATCAAGTCACTTAATTACTATGATTAGCAATCGTAATACTCTCAAATATTTCACATACTTTCCTTATCTCAGTTTTATCTTATATTTGCTATGGAGTAAACAAATCTTAAGACAAATCAGGCTAACGCTGCAAAGCGCTCTAAATGCCTAAAGAGAAGTATGCATAGTTCAGCTGACAGACAAGTGAGATAGAATTCTATTCTATCTATTCTATTGTCCTATGATCCATATATATGTACTATATATATATGATATGTAGTATGTATACGGCTGTGTTCATAAAAAAAGTAGTGCGAATGATATGTTGGACAGCAAAGTTTTGTGGACAAACATAATAGTTTGTTTCACAATATTATATACAATATCACAAAATTTGACGGTGCAACATTTCTGTCGCACTACTATTTTTATGAACACAGCTGTCCATATGATATATAGAGTATACTCTATAGCATATATTGATCTGCCTTATGGATAAGCAGTTTGCTGTGCTGTCTTCAATTGGCATAGTTGGTTTATGTATCGATTTTGATGGCCTGACCTTTGGCATTCCCTTGAGACCCTGCCGTCTGTCTTTAATTCAGTTTATAGTTTAGTGTTTGTTTTTCTCCGGCTTTCGTCGTTATCTTGTGTACATCGCGAAACGACAAAGCCAAAACGAAAAGTCACAAAAAACTCTATATATATGTATACATTTAGACATTTTTTATATATATGTTTGTGCACACATAAAAAAAAAAAAAAGAAACAGTGAAGAAGCAGAGGAAACAGCTAAAAAGTGGAGGCGCTTTGATGAACTGCCGCCAGTTGCCGTCAACGTCACAGCAACTGACACAGCGCCGACTACAGCTGGAGTTGGAGCTGGAAGCTTGAGCTCTGGTCATGTCCATATCTACAGTTACAGATCCGTCTGCGTCTCCGGCGTCGCAGTCCGCTGACTTTCGCAATGCTTTGTGACTTTTGAACAATTTTTGGTTTGTTTTTTTCTTTTATTTTTATTTTTTTTCGCACGTAAGCGTCAAGAATTGTTTTTATGGCCACACACACACAGAGAAAAAGGCAAACGCTTATCGTCGCACAGCAATCGGGCGCACAAAGCTAGGCGGGCGGTGGGGGTGGGGGTGGTGTTGATGCTGGGTTGTGTGTGTGTCTTACCTGCAGCTCAGCCTCCAGCTGATTGGTGTGACCCGCGAGATTGGGCAACGCCGTCATATTGTAGCCGAGCCCCTGGCAGGCGGACACCGCGATGCGCTGACATTGTAATCCATTGGAGTTGCCGCCATTGGCTATGCTGCCCGCTGCTGCTGCTGTTGCTGCTACCTGCGCCTGGCCGCTGCACTGCAGCATGATGCCGGCGAGCAGGGCCAGCAAAAGTTTAGCTGCCAGCATTACGCTAAATTGAATCGAATGCTAGCCGAGAATTTTGTCACTGGCTAAGCTGGCCGTACACTAGGTATAGCTATATCTAGTTCAGGATCAGTTGGAGGCTCACAAATCAGTTTGGCCTCATTGTTCACAACATGCGAATCTCACACTCGCGAGCGCTGCTCTTATCAGCGAGTCACGTGCAAAAAAAAAAGAAGAATTGGGCAGGTCGATCAAGAATCTGACAATTTGCCGCACACTCGATTTGTAATTGAATTATAAATATCGTTCCGATTGGCCATGCACAGCGTGAAACGCACGTAAATTGTCAGCTCAGAGGTGCGACTGCAACGCGTCCACACTGCTCGATGTTTCAACGTGGACTGAACGAAGCGACGAAACGAGCTGCGGCTCGTCGGGCTCAGCCCGAGAGACACTGAGAGAGCGACAAACTGGGGGAAACAGCTGAAACTAAACTGAGCGCGCACACAAACAACAAACAGCGCTGCGAGTGTAGCAAAAGAGAGCGCGAGGCAGTGAGAGAGAGAGCGAGGGAGAGGGAGAGGGAGAGAGACCAGTTGGTTGGGCGAGCGCCGCAGCCACAGTTAAGGCGCTAGACAATTTGAATTTTTGTTCGTTTCAGGTGCATCAAATATTTGCATTGTCACAGACCAAAATGTATGTAATTAACGACAACAGCAACAATGCACGTCAGTCAGTCAAACAGCTGTCATTATACGCCCGCACATTTTGTGTTACATCAATGTGTATGCTCAACAGTTCGTAATTGCATTGGGCAGAGGAGCAGCTGATGTGGACTTATTTGAAATTATTAATTAAATTAATTACAGCTTATAGAGAGCAAGTCTTATGTGCATACATATAAGCGGAACTGTGCTAATTTTTATTTATTTAAGTACTTAGTTTAATTAGAGTAAGTAAAAAGATAAATATGTGTCTAACTAATACTACATAAATAATATTATTTTATATTAGTTTTTGGTTAATACTTTGAAAAAATTCTTATATATTTAATATTGTATTAAACGCTTTTATTAAATTTTTTTTAATATTAATTTTTTGATAATATCTAAAAAAAGTGTTGCATATATTTATTGTTATACTTAGTTTTTTTTTTTAATTTTTATTTTAGTTATAGTAAAGAAAAAAGGAAATAAATAAATTTGCCTAAAAAAAATATATATTAATACTAATTTTATATTTGTTTTTAGTATATATTTAAGAAAAAAAAATAATATAAATAATATAAATTAATTAATAAAAAAATAAATATATAATATATACTGTTCATTTATTTTTTTTAATTTTTTTTTCAATTGTAAAAATTTTTATTTGTGTAAATAGAATATTAATATTATTATATTTAATTTAAATTAAAAAAAAATAAACGTATGCAAATAATAAATTAATTTCCAGTTTATTTTTTATTTTTTTGTTAAATATTAAATAAGAAATAAAAAATAAATATGCGTAGAACTGATAAGATATAATTAATATTATTATTTATTTCTTTTTGCTATAACTTATTTATTATATATGTTTTATTTTTTATATTTTTTTAATTTTTTTTATTATTAAAATAAAGAAAAAATAAATAAAAATATTATTCTGTTAGATTTTTGTATTTTTAAGCTCATAAATAAATTATATTTGTAATATTATTTTTATATTAAATTGAGTTTTTATCTCAATCGCATCAATTAGATAATTTGGCAGTTTGAAATGCACCGTTACCGATTGAGCATCAATTTCTCGATGAGTCTACAATTGCTGGTTCGATGATCGATGATGGGTGATCGACAGCAAGCTGACCCACCTGTTGGCGGCAACAGTGGCAGGTGAGCTACGCAGCGCGGCGTGGCAATCAAAGCGCCTCTCAAGCGATCATCAAGCTATGCCACATGGACAGAGGCATACGAGTGTGTGTGCGTGTGTGTGTGTGTGTGTGTGTGTGTGTGTGTGTGTGTGTGTGTGTGTGATTGGCTCCTTGCTTGTGGGGCGAATAAGAAATTTGATCGCATACACGACAAGCTGCAACCACAGCAACAACAACAACGTGAAGGAGAACAGCAACGACATCAAACAAAACTGAAAGGTGGCCCCTTGCAGCAAAAAGGTGGCGGTGGTCTGCCATGTCGCTGGCCGCGTGGGAGCGGCACCGCGGAGAGGATGGAGAGAGGCGGGGCAGCTGGGCAGTTGGGCGGCCTCCGTTTGCAGCAGCAGCAGCAGCAGCAACGACGTCGGCGTCGGTAATCTTTGATGTGCGCTTTGATTTCCGGCAGCAAGATAAGATTCTTTTTTTTTTTTGTTTATATACATATATATATATATATATATTTTGCTTTTTACTCATTGTTGCCCCTCTTTGGTGGGGCGCGGACGCGGCGCTGCAACAAATCGCAAATCAAAACGAATTGCAGCAAATTTTGCGCCAGCGACGGCGCATCAAACGCAGTTGGGCGAAGCGTATCGAGATTTTTATCGCCGCACCAGCAAAAGGAGGCGTTGCACATGGCTGGCAACGTTTGGTGGCAGCAACGGTAACGCGCGGCGGCAACAGCACTGCCACAGACATTGCCATGGCCACAGCCACAGCCACGGCCACGGCCAATGCCAATACCGAATACCGAATACCGAATGCCGAATGGAGCTTTGGCATAGAAATATGCATAGAATGAAGATCGCTGATCAATTGCATGTTGCAACACCTGTTGTGTTGCAAGCACCTCGATTTGTGGCACGCTCAATTGACAGCAAATCGGCGCACACTTCCGCAGTGCCCCCTGCCCCTGCCCCTGCCCCTGCTCCTGCCCCTGTCCCTGCCTCGCCAACCACTTTCAGCGATCTTTCAATTGTCATCAGAGCTAATACCCATGTAAGCCTCCTCCCCTCCCGCCCCAAGGCCCCGTTCAGCTGCTGAGCAATGGGCGACAATAATACGACTACTCGACAACTCTTGTGTTCGGATCGCTGCTCGCTCGGGCTGTTTGTCTGTTGATCTTTCAAAATCCGCGCGTATATATATATATATATATATGTATATATATATATATATATATATATATATATATCATCATCAAAGGCATCAATCTGGCTGCATGTGGCAGGGACAGCCGCTACCCTATAATAGCTAATGTAAGCACTTACTTTTGGCCTCCTCGGCTTCGTCTTTTGTTTACAACTTATGCCCTCTCGTCTCTCCCTCTCTCTGTCTCTCTCTCTCTCTCTCTCTTTCGCTGTCCCTTTCGCCTCACTGAGCGCTCTTTTGATGTGAAGTGTTTGCATTGAGTGCCACAGCCTGCACCCAAGTACATACTACATATAGAGCCGAAACGCTGCAAGGCATTTCGGTTCAGTCGATCACTTTGCATTGTCTCTAGAACATGGAGCATACGAATGAATAGGCATACGCTGCCTCAGGCCTCAGTATTTTTTTAATGTTGTTTTGCTCGCAAAGCTTATAACAATAACGTTTTGTGTTCAACGATCATTAAGTGGTATTCGACATGTATTCAAAATACCCTGTAATTTGAAAGGTAGAGATAGAGACTGATATAGATATAGATATAGATATAGATATAGATATAGATATAGATATAGATATAGATATATATATATAGATATAGATATAGATATAGATATAGATATAGATATAGATATAGATATAGATATAGATATAGATATAGATATAGATATAGATATAGATATAGATATAGATATAGATATAGATATAGATATAGATATGGATATAGATATAGGTATAGATCGAGATACAGATATGCATATGTATATAGATTTAGATATAGACACGCATATAGATATAGATACAAATATAGATATGCACATAGATATAGAACAGTATCTGTATATATATATATATATATATATATATATATATGTATATTGCAGGGTAACTCTGCTTCGAGCGCATGTCTTCTCTGTTGTCATATGTATCCATATGTCTATATTGTAATCAAATCTAGCTTTATTTCAGATATCCAATGAAAAGCAAATAAAACTAAATTTCATTAAATTTTGAACTTTGGCAAAGTTTTTAGTCTCAAGTCAAAGTTCTCTTCTCTGAACTTTGACATTTGGTGACTTCATCAAGCACTACTTACACAGCTGTGATCACGGTTCACTGCTCGACGATTACCGGTCACCGATCACCGATCACCGATCACTGATCGCTATAAAAACAAAGACGCATTGCCAGCTATTAAATTGTCGTACGAATCTTCAAAGAGTTCCCGCTCTGTCACCAGATGCCAAACATAAAGCGACTGCATTTGCAGGTTGCTTCTCTCTCTCTCTCTCTGCCTCTCTCTCCCTCGCTCTCTCCGCTGGGGCCCCTCGCCTGCGCCTTGACTCCCAGCCGACTACATTTCAATCTGAAGTGGGGACTGCAACAATGTTTGCTCGCTGCTGTCAACAGGGACGTCTCTTTGCATCTTGGCATCTTGCAGCGCGACTCGTTGTTGCCCTCCTCGTCATCATCATCATCATCATCATCATCATCATTATCGTCATCATCGTCATCATCATCGATGGCTTTTGGGTCTAACATGTGTGTCTCTTTTGTTTTATACCCGCTCAGAAATCATACAGGGTATAATCTTTAATCTTTGAACTAGAAGTATCTATATCGATATCTTTATCTATATTCCAACTATCTCTTTCAAAATTTTAGTGATTAGAGTGACCAAATTTTGAAGCTTTTTTTAAAATTAAACCAAAATTTTGTAGATTATATTTCAAATCAAGCTATGAATATTACAGATCAATACTTGCCTTCTCGAATATATAAAGATTGTAATTGTAGATATAATTGTACAGAATAGAGTGACCAAATTTTACAGTTCATCTATCTCTGGAGAGTTTCTTTATAATATTCGTTATGTTTGCTTCAAATCTGGTATATTAGACAGCAAATCTCTTATAGCCAGAGTTTCAATTTGGATTGGAATCGAAAGTGAAATTAAACTGAGATTAGAGTGGCCAAATATTGCAGTTTGCGTGCTGATGAGATGCTTTTTCAAATTATGAATGCTGACGCACTCTCAGAACCAGAATCAGGAAGATATATATCTATATGCTATGATCAAAACTGAACTAAAAATTAGGGTGACCAAATTTTAAATGGAACTTCTTGCATATGCAGATTCTTAGGGTGACCGAATTCTGAATGAAGATTCTTGTAAATTGAAATTTAAAAGATATATAAATATATTTTAAAAACAAAATTTAACCAAATATCAGGGTGACCAAATTTTAAATGGAACTTCTTGCATATGCAGATTCTTAGGCTGACCGAATTTTAAATGAGAATTCTCGCAGAGTTCTTAATGCAGTTTGAATGAGATGAGTGTCTCACTAAATGTACAAATTTTTGTTGCAGTGCATGACGAACGGGTATTAAGCAGTCGGTCACAGCCGCCAGTTGCTTCATTCTTTGCCATTTGCTGCGGCTCTTGATTTGTTTGCTTGCCTATTTGCGCTTTTCCAATGGCCATTTGACATGGATTTCCACCAGCATTTTTCAACACCATTTCACCAGCGCAGCCGAGTCGGAGCACCGAGACTGCCTCAGCTCCATGAAGCCGCTGACGATGTTGACAATCCATGGATGAGGCATTCCCTTTCTGTAGTCGCCGGCGCCGTTTTCAACTTTATTTTTTTGTGTTGTTTTGTTTTGTTTTTGGTTCATATTTTTTATATACATATATATATATTTTTTTTTGCAGAGTTGTACTTGTTGTTGTAGCAGTCGTTGTTGCTGTTGTTGTTGTTGTTGCTGTTGTGCCATTAACTAGTTTTCTGGTCGGCTGAGTTCAAAAGCGCTTATTAATCTGTGGTACTTGTGTTTAGTGCTTTTAAATACGCTTTGAGTACTTTATTTTAGTATGCTTGATGTTTTACCGACGACAACGCTGCAAGTCACGATGTTTGGCTTTTGGCTCCGCTTTTGGCTCCCACTCTCCAATCCTCGATCTACGATCGCCGATCGCTGAACGGCGATCTCTGTTGCCTCATCGATCAAATCATTTGGCATCGATTCCGGCTAGCCAAAGCCAGAGCCATAGCCATAGCCAAAGCTGAGCCCCAACACGGACCCCACAGTCGGACAGTTGGATGGATGGGTCGACTGCCTTTGCTATCTCTCCAACTGGCGCCCGTTTGCAATTTAATATGTGCCGACGCAGCGAGTGGGGATATGGGGGGGGGGGGGGGTGGTGGTGGTTTTGTAACCTCCCCTCCCATATTAACAGCGGCAACTTTTTGCTGAAGCCATAGAATTAATGCGATAATTACAATGCAAGAATCATTCCAAACAGTGGCCCTACACAGCAGCTACACAGGAGCGGCGAACGTCGAGGCGAGCGTGTGAATTACCGCAACTCAAGCCCAGTTGTCAGACAACGACAACAATATTAACAACGACGACAACGGCGACATTGGCCCCCGACAACCACCTCGCCGCTGCTGTGGCATGGACATTGGGGCATCTAAAGTTACGCCGGGCACTGGGAATGGGCCTAGGGAGTGGGATTAGAATAGAGCATAAAGCGGAATGGAAAGTGTCTCTGAAATTGTTGTCGTTGTAGTTGTTGTTGCTGCTGCCACACGTACTTAACAAATGTGTTGTATTCCAATGGCTCTGGCTGTATGACTGAATCGTACATGCACACACAGTCACTACGAAAAGTATTGAAGCACCTGATCACCTGATCTGTTCTAGAGCTCATAATGAAGTAGACTTCCGAAGTAGACTTCGCATTGTTGAGGTCAGGTTGAACTATTTATATTCACCAGATACTCAGCAAAAGTTTCTTTACACCAAATGCAACTACATCAGCTGTAGTTAGACTTGTGGCACGCACTGTTTGTAGCTGTGCATGTGAGCGGCTGGTTGCTGCTTGAGTTACACAAACGCTTGCCGCATATTTCTGCTATCATAGACAATGCCCAGTGCGACAGGCAAATAAGTCTGCCTCAACTGTGCTGACAGAGACTAGTTATGTTGTCTATATATATATATATATATATATATATATATATATATATATATATATATATATATATATATATATATATATATATATATATATATATATATATATATATATATAAATATATATATATAATATATTTATATATATCAAACGTCTATGAATTAGATGATCTGCATACGTGTAGATCTATAAATGTTGGCCGGAACGGGGCTTAGCTGTTAACAATAGATTCGCTTATCTTCACTTTGCATTCGCTTTTCTGCTCGCTTGGATCTCAATTTCCGCTTGAAGACGCTCGTCTACAAATTTTGCAAGCGATTAACGACACAATTGGCCCGATCGCATAATAGAACCAATTGAAATTGATATGACAGGCTGACAGAGGGACAGACGAGCAGGCAGGCAGGCAGGCAGGCAGGCAGGCAGGTAACGGAGCCTGGCGCTTGCCTGGATATCACAGGATATGAGCACAACAACAAGAACAACACGAACAACAAAGGCCACTCAACTCAAAGTGGAATCGCACAACAATGGCAACAGACTCCTAAGGAAGCGAGCACCCGATCAGCAAAAATAGCTAAAAGAACTTAAGAAATATATAAAAAAATGAAAATACAAAAATTAAAGTAAAATTAAATTCAATAAAATCAAATTTAATTAAAATTTGATCAATTGAAGCAATAAAAATCATAAGAAATAAATAAAAAAAAAAAATACTAAAAATAATATATATATGAAATAATAAAAATTTAAGGCAAGTAATAAAGTTAAATAAAATTCAATAAAATATAATTTAATAAAAAAAACTAAACTTGAAGTGAAAAAAAATATACACAAATTAAATAAAAAACAATAAAAAGATTTTTTTTAAATTAATAAAAATAATTAACATATAAAACAAAAAAGTAAAACTAAAAAACAAATTTAAAAAAAAATAAAGAAATAAATAAGAAGAATTTAGTTTTTTTTTATACATAAAATTGAGAAAATTTCTCTAGAGTCTCGCCTTTGGGCCTTAAAGCTTGGGCGCCGATATATAATTTGCCATATCCTGCGCGAAAAAAAGAACAAAATACATAGAGAAAACAAAATAAAAAAAAAAAAACAATTAGGACTAAACGCAGCGGCACGCAACGAATGCCAAATGCGCTGCCAGCAATGAAAGTTTTATGCAAAGCTGAGAGTCTTGGCATGACATTCAGGTAATTTATAGAGCTTACAGTAATTATTAGTTTAACTAATTTTGTTTTTATTTATTTTAACTAGTTTTTTTTAGAAATATTTGTAATAATTTATATATATATATATATTTCATACGTTAATATATATAGTATTAACTATAGAATTGAGCTTTAAGAACTGAGTCTAAAGTCAAGTCTCGAATGGTAGCTCAAACTTAATTCATACCTAACATATATATATATATATATATATCTATATCTATATCTACTATTATATTTTAAGACAATATACTTTGTTCAAGCCCAATGTTAACTGTTATGGCCAAAGTGCAGGGTATTAATCATCATTGACGGCAGCGGCGGCAAAAGATCAAAAAGATTCTGGGGTGCTAATAAAGTTGCCGTGGCAACAGAGCTGCTATTGTTGTTGCTGTTGTTGCTGTTGTTGATTGTTGGTTGTTGTTGTTGCTGTTGGTTGCTGTTGGTTGCTGTTGGTTGTTGTATGTGTGTATTGCTGTTGTGTAGGTGCTAATTTAGCGACCCCCCGCACAAATTCACAGCGCAGCGACGTCGACGTCGCCGCCAACGGCGGCAACGCCCAGCGTCGACTGGGCTGGCTAAAAGATTTGCATTTTCAAAAGAAATAAACTTCAGATAAGAAACTAAATGTCAAAATTATCTACACACATGAATTGAACACATTAAAAGAAGGACGCGACTGTCTGTGGACTATGCTTGACGCTGTGGGATGCGGCAGTGGAGGCTGCGCTGACTTTCAAGAGCATCCGCGTGACGGAGGATCGGCAAGTTGGCTTGGCTTGGCTTGGCGCTGCCTTATGCCTTATGCCTTATGAGTGAGTCTTGTGAGCAGCGGCAACGGCCAGCCAAAGTGCAAATGTGTGTAGGCACAAAAGCCACAAAAAGCCAACCAGACAGCAGCAACAGCAACAACAACTCGAGCAGTAAGAAATGAACGAATGACTGCCTCGCCTTACCTCGAGATGCCAAAGTGCATCAGGCAGTAAAATGCAGAAAATTGAAACTGGCTTTTAATGAAACGAAAGCGCCGCACAGGATCGTAGGGGAGCAGCAGCCACAGTCGCAACAGCATGAGAGCCACAAGGAACGAACACAAAGAGTCAATTAATTAGTAGATGGAGCCATGATTATCGCTATATTAACATTGCAGTGCAGTGCGAGTGAAGAGCTGAGGCCAGCCAGACACTGTATGCCCCAAAGGCTGCCATTTACTTAAGATAAAGGCAAACGTGTGGCACTGCGGCACTGCGGCACGGCCGCACGGCGGCACTGTGTGGCTCTGGCAGCGGTGCAGCTGCATCAAATGGGAAACGACGCACAGCTCAAGATTAAGCTGCAAGTTGAAGCTGCTATCGTGGCTGGGGCGTTCATTAAATGATAAGAACGGCCGGCGGCAACTGCCAAATGCAAATGCAATTGTTGCCCCATTGATAACGTGAGACGCAGCGAGAGAGAGGGAGAGAGAGAGAGAGAGAGAGAGAGGGAGAGACAAAAAGAGAGCGAGAGAGAGAGAGAGAGAGAGAGGCGGAACTCCTTTGAGCCGCCGCTTAAGCGACGCCGCGTCAGGCAGCAGTTCAAGCGTAGCTACGTCAATTTTATTGAAATTGTTTTCAATTTAAATTCATTTGGTTGCAGTTGTATCGACAGCATGCGAACAGAGAAAGCCAAACAGAGAGAGAGAGAGATAGAGAGAGAGAGTCGCATGTTGGCCAACAGAAGCTGCAAATGGAATAAAGCTTGCAAAACTTTCAAATGCCCGCTCATATATACTTGATGCTGGCAACAACATTGGCAAATCATTCGCAATTTTGATCATTCATTGTCTCTCGTTTGATTCTGCATTTTAGCTTCAGTTATATAAAAAGTCTTCTTTTTCAGTATAGATAATTGTTTAAAAATTAAGCTTCTTGAAATTTAGATTATCTGTAAAGTTTAAAGCTTGTCAATCAAACAAATATCGAACATTAGTAAGGTACAAAGTTCATTACGTTGCAACTTCGTAACATATCGTAACATATGTCTGCATTGCGAATGGAGATTCAACTCTAAAATGAACATGTTCGTTGCATGATTTGAGCTCGCACTTTCAAATTCAAGTAGCAAGTTTATCACACTGCCATAGCCGCGAATCCTTAGCATCACGCCCACTTCCCTGATCACGTGCTAATTGGTAGTAACTATAGTAAGTAGTCGACAATTCAAACACAATTCAATCACAATTGCTATAAAACAAAACTTCATAAAATATGCATGCAAAGTTTGAAGACTTCTGAAGTTATCTAAAGTGTCTATTGACTATTTGAAACAAGGCTCAGTGATCGCTGCATTCATATACATATATGGACAAGCTGACGGACGCACAGGGCTGTTTCAGTCAGTTCAAGTATGTTTTTTTGAACAGTGACACGAACTGACTGACTTTACTTTATGGCGTCAGCCACGCCGCCTTCTGCCTGTTACATACATCTTCACAAAACGATTATACCTCGATTTTCCATTTTCAATTCTGGTGATGCCCAAAATTATGCCTTAAATTTGCAGTCTCGTATAGTTAGCAATATGTAACGCCTACTTTACAGCGTAAGACAAGTTAGTACCTAGCCAAAGTCATATTAAATATTTAATAACAAGTAAGAGTTCTCTACTCGGTAGCTTTTGTTCTAAATGCACTTTTTAAATGAAGCTTTCAGGGTGTCATAAAGGCATTCGTGTCTTTGTACATTTGCCTAGTCACAGCCAACTAGCTCCACGCTCTAACTAGACGGACACAACTTGAGTGGTAACGCTCACAAATATGCTTTCAATTTGCAGGCTCGAATTGTTGGCAATTTGTGAAGCCTGCTTTAAGGTGGAAGCAGCTTCGCTAAAAATATATAAAAAAAAGTTAAGTAAATTTTATTTGAGTTTAAATTTATTAGAGACTTTTAGTCAACATGCTAGAAAAATATATATATAAAAAAAAAATAAAAAAAAAAAAAAAAAAAAAAAAAAAACAAAAAAACATTTATAGATAATTTTGGTTGCTCGACATACGATAAACTCATGAAAAAAAAATAGTACACACATAAAGTTATATTCACAAACTTGTAAAATTTCAATAAATTTCTGGCCAAGTTTCGAATATTTACACAAAATTCTAAACAGCCTTTTCCAGCACTCGAAACAAACCCTGTTTGCACTAAGCCAAAGCATAATTTCAAGGGCATTTCTAAAGCTAGTACCACAAGCAGCAGCTAGAGGGCGCTTGCAGCGTGGACACACAAATTCATTGCATACTTTCAGGCGCCGCTGAAAAACTCATTTGCATGCAAAACTTGTCAGAGGCTAACAGAAAGTAAATTTGAACAAATTTATGCGTGCTGCTGTTTTATAGAAATATATTTTAGATTATATATTCGTAGTTTATGAATATATACCTATATATACACCGTTTTCATTCATTCATACAGCAACGACAAGAAAACAACAAAAAAAAAAGAAAAAAAAACTTTGAAAACTTGTTTCGTCCCCGTTTGGGCCTTGTTCATTTGCATGCACACGACGCTCGCCTCTAGAGGCTGGGAGCGGCGGGGCGTTTGGGGGCATCCAAAAATGATGGCTGTGCCAAAATTCACACATAATTACAAAGTGAGATCGAGGCTGGGAATATGAGATGGGCTGCTGCCATTCGCCCCTTGCAGTTTATGCGCATGATTTATATATGCAGCCAGGGCCTGCGCCGGGGCGGGAGTGCAGCGGTTGCCCGCTTGTGGGCGTGGCAAGCAGACCGCTTGTGACTTTCGCAACAAAAAGGAAAAGCAAAAAAAAAAAAAAAAAAAAAACAAACAAACAAACGAGGCGAAAGCAACAAGCCAGGACGCAGCAATCGTTGACGGCCGGCATTTATTTACTTTTTGATTACGAATACACGTAGCTCCGCCGTCTCAGCACTGCCGTCCGTCCCTGCCCCCTTCGCGCTCTCCGCTCCCCGCAAGCGTTGGCTCCTGGCTGCTGTGCGAAACACTTAACGCCAAAAGTGAGCAAAACAACACTTGCTCTATTAACGCGTCTGCCTGCCGCTTTTGCGGAGACCAGTTCGCCCGCCAAGCGGTATCCGCGCGCGCGCGCGACTGTCTGAAAATTTATTGAAAAGCATTAAGAGGAAGCCGCCGTAGTTGCCGCAGTTGCCGCAGTTGCCACTCGCTGCCACTCGTTGTCCGTTAACGAGAAACGACGGCCGCAGTCGCCCAGCTTAGCCCAATGCATACGTGTGGCTAATTTGCGGTTGCCCGAATGATGATTTACATAGGCGCAGCAGCTCACACCGAAAGCAAGAGCTCCAGCAGAACCCAAAATAAGAAATAAAAACCCAAAAAAAAAAAAAAAAAAAAAAACAGAAGAAGAGTTGAAGAAGCAGCAGCAGCAGCAGCAGCACATGCAAATTATAGAAATTTCAACGCGGCGCGCTGGCAGCTTAAACAAATATTGAGATAGTCTTTGCGATAACTGGGGCCAGCACTATCATTAGTTCTGCTGCCACGCACATTCAAATGCAACAAATCACTAAAGGTTTTCAGAGTCTTTTTTACTTTAGATTTCTTTAAAATCAAAAATAAATAAAAATACAAAAACAAGAAATATTGCTTAGCAATTCTGGACTCTCAGCTGGCAAATAGTGAATACACTTTCATATGAAATTCCTGAACAAGCTGATATAGCTTAGATGTAGATATAGATTCCAATCAAGATATATACAGATTGGAGAAATACAAATGCCAAAATATGTCAGGTGCAGCCTCTGTCGCTTGCCCTATTCAGCTGATTGGTTAACTCAACTTTTCTTGTTCTTCTATTTGTTATGCTGGCTATGCTTTCGTCAGCTCCGTCTGCATGTTGGCTCATCTTTTCATGCTCAAGGCTCAAGCGAATCATATGCGCACTGAAATATGGATGATGAGGGACATCACTAAGAAATTCATCTCACTTATTCAATTATACTTGAACTTATACCTATTTGCATGCATTTATACCTAGACCTAAGACAATTCATATTCAAATGGCAACTCTTATCGATTATTTCAGCAAGTGAATGGCATCGATAACTCACAGAGCTGCTTCAATATAGCTATCGGCAGTAGCATTAATCTTGTCTGGTCAGCTTTGAGTATGGTCTAGATCTATTTGGCAACATCTTTGGCCTTTTAGAGATAACAAAGTGCCGTGTTCTACGTTATCTTCCATAGCCTTAAATTTGTTCATTTCAGTTAAGTTATGTCTATAATATGTAATAAAAAAATGAGCAAAACAGATAAGCGAATAATAAACTAAATAAACTAAATATTTATCTTTCACAAGAGCTAACTAAGCCTTAATCGATATTTCATAAGGAAGCTTTGTGATTAGCTACTGCTTTCAGCTTCAATATAAAAGCATTCGATGGAATAGCTTATAATGCTTTTCGTTTAGTTTAAAGTGCAGTTTCTATTGAGTCATGGAAGTGTGCTCAATGCAGCTAAGGACATAAAATTGAAGTTTGAGCGATGAACCAACGATAAACCAGGTTAAGCTACTCTTACAGGCCTCTATTAATACTACTTTAGAGTCAGATTTAATCCATATCTCGTATATGTGGTCTACAGACAGAGAGAGAGAGAGAGAGAGGGAGAGAGAGAGAGATGTCACTTTTGGCATACGCCAAGGCAAACTGATTATACTCTGTTGGCTAGTGTATTATAAAGCGCGAAAGGGTTTAATTTTTTTCTCCTGTCTTTCGATCAGCGCGTGGAATGCAACAGGAAGGCGAGGAAAAAAATCGCGAACACTTTGCTAATTTTATGCTAGACGGCGTTAATACCAAGCTGCCATTTATGGCTTCCGTTTTGGGGCAGCAGCCACATTTAGCTGATGAGCCAAACAACAGCTAGTTCAAGCGACAGCCAGACAGACAGAGAGACAGAGAGAGAGAGAGAGAGAGAGAGAGCGATGGAGGCTGACTGCAAATAGAGCTACTTAATTGAAGGCGCCAACAAGCAGCGGGCGGTGGTTTTTGGGGCGTGTGGGCGTGGCACTGCTTGAAGTCTAAACGCAATTGCTGACCTGCTGTGCAGCTGTCGGCTGTTAACAAGGCGAGCAGACGATAAAAAAAAAAGGCGAACACAAGTTCGCGTTCGCTGCTTAAGTCATTCGTTGGTCAAGTTCGTTGCTTAAGTCTTTCGTTGCAAAGTTTTTGTTTTTCTCGTTTTTGGTTTTTTTTTTTTTTTTTTTTTTTTGCTGTTTGCGCGTTTTCAATTAAAAGCGACGCTAATTTTATCGAACAATGCAGCAAATTTTATGCGCATTTAACAAAGTCGTAATTGATTGTACAAAAGTGAAGGCGTGAAATGCCGCCAGCAGGCGGCAGGCGGCCAGTCGAGCAGCTAAATTGACAACGAGTAATAGTACGAGAACGGGTATGGGTACGGGTACGGGTACGAATGCGAGTGCGAGTACAAAGTACTCATTGAAGTACTCCGGGCGCATAATTCGCATTATCCCAGACGCTTGGCCACAAAAAGAAAGTGCAGCTTAATCGCTCAATTCACGCGACAAACAACGTAGCAGCAGCAGCAGCAGAAGATGATGATGGAGAAGATGAAAAAAGAAAAAAAAAAAATGGCAACAAGCAAATGTTTTAAATATTTTTGGTGCATTTCGTTTGGCTTGGCAGAGGAAGCTGCGAAATTATCTTGATTGACATTTTATGTCTTTTTAATGAAAGCCAACTTCAAAAGGACAACACGAAATCGTTCGCATCGCACAGCCCACTTTTGCCCCGCGGCCGCATTGTTGGTGGGCGCGCATAAAAATTGTTAACAGTCAAGACAATCACACAGACAGAGAAGGAGAGAGTGTGTGTGTGAGAGCGAGAGAGAGAGAGAGAACAAGTGTGTAGCGTGTGCAGCCACACAAAGAGCCAACGAGATACAATTGTATCTTGCGCTATCTTTGCGGCCAGGTAGAGCTGACAACGCAGCTGTGCAACTAATGTACTTGTCCAGCCACAAAGATGAAGACCTGCCAGCTCTAGAACGAGAGTACGAGAATAAAACATAGACTAACTAGCATATACCACGCAAATGGGCGAGGGCTCTTCAGTTTTGATATTCCCAATGCTTAATGGGCATATATTTGTATAGTCTTCGTATGACTTTACACATTTCATTTCACTTTTATACTCCCTGAACCATTCTTGAACCACATTTGCAACTTGAACCAGCATTTGATAAAGAGGCATAACAAAAAATATCAATATTATCTAAGCAAGACATATCTTGAAACACTCATGTCAACCGCTTCGAATGCCTGAACTTAGTACATTTGCTGTGTTTTGACTTTAGTTATGCCACACAACTCTTTCTACTGAGGATACCCCTTTCTAATGCCCACGGCACAGGGTATGCAGTCAAATGCAGCCAATCTAATCGCTGCTGCATTGGCAAATGTCAAATGACCGCAGTCTCATTCATGAGAGAATCGAACGCGGGTTTCGCCTTAGCAAGTTTCATTGATAAACACTGAAATAAAAGTGGAGGGACCAAGAACTGAGGACGCTGCGTGCGAGCGATAAGGCGTGGCCAGTTGGCCGACTCGGATACGGATGCGGATAGCATTTGGGCTGGCATTGGGTACGTACGATTATCGTGTACGGGTTCGAGTTCCAGCTCGGGCTCGGACTCGGGCTCGGGTTCGGGTTTGGGTTTGGGTTTGGGTTTTTTGCGATATGACGAAACACGCGTGAAGAGCGATGAGTGTGGAGCGTCAAACGATTTTGTTATCGTTGTCGCCAGTAACAGTTGCATGGTTTAATTAAAAGGTTATTCGTGTATGTCGCCGTGCGACTGGACTCTAACCCGGATAACCATGTAGATAACACCTGAACAAGAGAAGGACTACATATGTATAAAGAGAGAGAGAGAGAGAAAGAGAGAGAGAGGGAAAGGGTCACAGACACACATTCATTTGATTGAGTTGTTTACAGGCGACGATTGCTTGCTTATCTTAAAGACTTTTTTTCTTACCCCGTTTTAAGAGCCGCGCTTCGCCCTTCGCTTCCCTTTCGTCCAGCAGCGACCTTGACTGTGGGCTGGCAGTTGATCAAAACTGAAAGTTAGCCGCAAAGAAAAAGCTCATCATCCACGCTTTGGGGTCAGACCACAAAAATGTGCCCACGTTCGTGAGATGGCCAGTTGGCCAGGCCAGGTAATTGTTGCTCCACTCCAGCCAGGTGAGAATTGACAAATTTCCATTTCGTCAATATAATCAATAAAGCAACTACAGCACCAGCACCAGCACCAGCAGCAGCAGCAGCCGCACCAACAGCAACATCAACTCGTATATCAAAAACAAGTAAAATTAATCTAGTTTCCAGTGCATGGCTCAAAGATACCCTACAATCAGCTTCCGTTTGCTCTGCTGTATATAACTCTCAATATCTATCTCGATATCTCTGCATATCCTTCTCCATATCTGTTGATATCTCTCTCGATGCCTATTGATATTTCTCAACATCTCTTGATGCTTATTGATATCTCTCAATATCTCTCTAGGTATCTTTTGAAATCCCTCTTGATAGCTCTTGATATCTATCCTGATAACTTCTGATATCTCTCTCGATATTTCGATATCTATTACCAAAAAAAAATACTACAATTTTGTTTCACAGCATAGGCATGCGTATCGGTACAATTCGATTTTGAGTCAAATACAACTACTTATCGACAAGCTGATATAGATATACCTATGAACTTATTGATTAATATTGCAAATCTGCCAGCAATTTGATATCAGTATTTGAAGAAAGTCTCGAAAATCAGATGTATATATATATATATAAATCCTAGTTTCGATTGTTAGTTATAGTCGTTGTGTGCGAGATCAATGGACTACGCTGATCTAGAAGTTTTGCTTGAGTAAATACGCATGATCACATGTTTCTTCAAGCTACTAACTAAACTAACTAAACTCCTTACGCAGCTTAGCTATGTACAGGGTATGACAACGATTCGTACATTTAAAACAAGTGCAGGCTCTGATATAGAGCTCACACCTCGAAGCATGCACAGTTGTAGTACTTGTTGCTGTTGCCGTTGTTGTTGGCATCAAGGCCGTTACTTGAAAACCGCTTTCAATTAAACTGGAGCACACTTTTGCCTGCGGTCGAATATAATTATGATCAAAGCAGATCATCATGAGGATCCCTTGCGGCTGCGCCCAGAGTGAAAATGAATTTCCAATGTGGCTCGCGGCAAAAATCGATTCGAGTCGAATCGAATCGAATCGAATCGCAACGAAGCACTTGCTCATCCCAAACGAAGCGAAACAAAATGCAAAAAACAAAAACAGGTAGTTATTCACTTTTACCCAGATCGCAGCAATCGTCCAATTGCCACTGTCGCAGCGCAACGTTTTAATATTGAAATTGAAACTCTTCTTAATGGAAAGTTATGGCCCCAACAGCATTTATGAATATTGGCACAGAGCTGCCGCTGCCACTGCCACTGCTCCTGCTCCTGCTACTGCTACTGCTACTGCTACTGCTGATGATGATGATGATGTTGCCGCTGATGCTGATGTTGATGCTGATGTTGATGGCTGCAGATTATGGGTCCACCAGCCTAGCCATTGATAACATACTTACAGCCAACCTATAGGCGGCCAATTAGCTCAAAACCTAAAAACGCTGAAAGCATAAAAAAAAAACAAGAGCAAAAGGGAAGCTGCAGATGAAAACAGTCAGCAGCGCAGGTAATATGAACGGAATGTGTAAAAAAGGCTTTTGGCAGCAGCAAAAGGAAAATAATTTGATTTTGTTTAATTAGTAATTGAAAGGCAGCTAGCAGTGCAAGGCGTAACTGCTGAGAAGCGGAAAGCAGCGAAGGCAGCAGCGAAGGCATGTCCAAGCGAACTCGTCTAAAGCAAACTCGTATAGATAGTTCTTCGTGATCTCACTAGAAACAAGTAGCTAAACGATCTATGAAAGAGATCTTCTCTGTATGAACGATCATCAAAGCGATCTTCTATATGAACTATCTTCACAGAGTGCTATATCTTGGTTATAACAAATTCAGAAGGAACTTCTCATAGTGTCTACTTTCTGCAAACCCTCGAACTTTTTTGGCTTTATTATGTTATTGAGATCTTTTCCAAGACTCAGAGATTCTGTAGCTCAATTTGCAAGGTTTTTTAGCCGCGAGTTCTTTAGTTTGATTGGAAATGTCTTCAAGGCGTAAGTTTTGTAGGTTAATGCAAAACTCTAATTTAACTCAGTTTCACTGAGTTCGATCTTGTGGCTTTTTGCCTTCTTCTAGCTTATGCTCACATGTTGCATCTACTCTTCTTCTATTGTTCGTTTCAGCAGCTGAAGATCACTTTTATAATAAACTCCCTTAAGTTGGTCATCTCTTTAGAGGTGTCTTAAGCATATCAAGCATGCATGTGTAATATTCTGCTGCGCTCTCTACTTATTGCTTCAATTCTTTGCCTTTGGCTGCCTAGCTGCGCTAGCCTTAGAGCGCGTTTAGTTCATTAAAAATCATTCATTATTCATATCATTCATTATTCAAGCTAATGAATGCCTGTTAGGGCCAAGCCGTGTTGCCTACTACATAACGCATAGAATCCGTCTTTGTAAGCTAAGCGTAATCGAAGACGGCTACATCCGCGGTCATGTTTTACACATGGCCTCTACGCTCTGAAGGCTTTTATATCTTTGAATGGCAATTGAGGCAACTTTGTTTTGGAGCGGGCGGGCGGCATCTAATAAAAGCTGGCAAGCCGCCAGCAAATTGGCCAAGAACTGCCCGATGTCTGTCCCGTTGCTCGCCATGTAGCTGTGCTTTGGGCTACTGTGCAGGGATTCTTTTTGGTTGTTGTTGTTGTTTTTGGCTTTTGGTTATTGTTTTTTTTTTTTGCCAGCTGCAGTTGCTGCGTGTCGTGACCCGAAGTCTTGTCTTGTAATGGATTTTCAGTTACGCGCGGATTGCGTGCGCACCAGCTACAGTTGCCAGTTTTTGAGGCTCAGAGCTCTGGTTACAGTTTGCGTGTCGTTGGCATTGCCAATGCCATTTGACTTGGTAGCTGGGAGTTGGCCATCGGACATCGAGCATCTGCTGCATGTGGCTCGATTCACTTGCAGTTGGCCAACAATTTGTTAACAATTAGCGCGCCAGCCCCACAGGTTCTCCTGCTCCGACTTCGACTTCGACTTCGACTTCGACTCCGGCTGCGGCTGCTGCTGCGGCTTCGACTTCGGCTTCTGCTGTTGCTCCAAGTCTAAGCGCGCTGCTGCACTTGTTGCTGCCCCACAAATGTTGCCCTTTTATGGAGCCCAAACATTAAGGGCCGCATTCCACATTGGCGCAAAACAACGCCGGTGGTCGAGTCAGCTTTTGGTTACTGCCATATCATATCATATCATATCAATCATACGCCGTCGTTGCCATATGCTAATGATGGCAATTAATCAATGAGAATCAGTTAAGACGACTCACGCAATCAGCTCATTGAGTCGAAGAGTCAATGTCAGCAGCTCTGATCTGTGCCTTGTGCCTTGCTCCTTCTTCGACTTACACTTCCACTTCCACTTCTACTTCTACTTCTACTTCTTCTTCCTGCTCTTCCTCGGCTGTTTCGCCTAGTTCTAATGATGTGCTAAGCTGCAAATATTACAGCTCGTTGCAATGAAAACTAATTGCATTTCGAGAGCCGCATCTAATTGCCAGTTGCCAACGCCTCGCAGCGGGAAATTTTCTTCTGCCTTGCACCTGAAACTATTTTTAATGCCAACTACTTAGCTCTGTCTGTCTGCCTATGGCTGTCTGTCTGTCTGTCTGTCTGTCTGTTGGTCATCTTTTTGGTCTAATTAACTCGGCGGCTCCACCCACAGCCAACTATTTGGCTGTTCGCTGTGCCCTGCACGTGGCACTTGTCTGAGGCGAAACCAGTTCCTGGAATTGTGCTCTGCTCGCATTTTGCGACCCGTCGCCAGACTCGTGGCCAGAGTCATGCAAATAATATATAAGTTACTGTGTCAGCAACAGGTGAAATTGTCGCCGTGTGCCCCAAAGACAGTTCGAGACCTGCCACCATTCCTCCCCCCTTCACCTCTCGCCGCCTGCCTCGACTACAGAGAGGT
The DNA here is from genome assembly GCA_035045945.1 of Drosophila anceps. Classification (NCBI taxonomy): domain Eukaryota; kingdom Metazoa; phylum Arthropoda; class Insecta; order Diptera; family Drosophilidae; genus Drosophila; species Drosophila anceps. Next base: position 11,364,479 of record JAWNON010000004.1, read on the forward strand.
AGCTGCCCAGCCACTGGGCAAGTCCAAGTCAATGTCAAAGTGTTGCCTGCTTGCCTTACAACAAAGTTAATTGCGCTGCACGCGCACGCCAAGACCCAGCTCCCAGCTCTCAGCTCCCAGGGCTCGACGCGACTTGACTTGACTTGACTTGACTTGGCTTGGCTTGGCTTGACTCGACTCGTGTGTGCCATATCAAGTTTCCCCCGTGTCAATTGTGGAGCCCAGTCGCACAGTGGGACGAGTGTAAGCTACTGCCAGAGTCAGCTAAGAAAAGCAAGTTATTTCAATGTGTCTTTGAAGCTGGTAGCTATTGGAGAGATAGTTTAGCTAGTTGATATTGTATAGGTTCATTATTATTTCTAGTTTTATTTCATTCACAGCACGATTCATGATCGAATGGCACATCTTAATAAATATTTCCACAGTTCAAAGTTATCGATAACTCAAAGAGCAGTTGAGATCTAGTTATCGGAAATGGTAACACTCTTGCTTGGTCAAGCCAATTCCACCGACTATAAACTTTGTCTAAGAAGTTAGAATGAAATAGAAATCGCAGAGCTTTGTAAACGTATCTATCGATAACTTTCTATATGTTGCTTGTTTCGTGTTGCTTGCCCCACTGTGCGCCTGTGACTGCCACCGTCGTTGTGGTTGTCATTAGTCCGCTGCACTTGCTGTTGTAATTGTGACAGGAGCAACGAGCACGGTTTGCCGAGAGGGCCAAGAGGCACGGGTGGGCCAGCCGGCTGGGGGCACAGGCACAGGCACAGGCACTGGCACTGGCGGACGGGGGTGTGCGGGGCGCGGCTGGCAGCGCGATCGTCGTGAGTGCCAGAAGCTGATTTCAGCGGCGGCGGCTACCGATAAGCGGCAACTGCAGCGACTGACAGACGCGTTGATTGGTTTTGCTTGCAGAAGCGTGCAGCAAGGCTCACCGAGTGAACGAGAGAGGTGAGAGGAGAGACCAAGAGAGAGAGGGAGAGAGAGAGGGAGAGAGAGAGGGAGAGAGAGAGGGGAAGGGTAGATGGATAGCTGGTACAGAGACATGTAAATTGCACACGAGTGCAAAAAAAAAAACTGGTACAATTTTCGGTATTTTTTTCGAGTTAATTTTGTAGCCCAGTTGTCAGCCGCTGCCGCCGCCCTTGCCCTCGCCCTCGCCCTTGCCGCTGCCTCAGCATCTTCCTCATTGCTGTTGTTGTTGTTGTTGATTACATTTTGTTGATAGTTACAGCATGGCAACGCCCCGTGCTGCGCGCTTGTTTGTAGCCGCATTTGACAACTTTTTGCATAATTACAGAGGCCGGCGGCTATCCTCGGCTCGATTGCTTAATGGATTTGAGGGCCATTCATAAATTGCTGGCCAAAGTATCGATACTGCCGATGTATCGATAACGACAACAACAACAACAACAACAGGAGAAGGTGTTGGCCAATTCAATCACACGCTCAGCTTCAAGAGATAGATGGAGGGAGGGGGGGGGGGTTGGGGTAGGCAGCAAGTTGTGTTGGGAGCAGCTCCCCATTTTTTTTCTCCTTTTTTTAAGTGATTTAATGCAATGCGAAAACAAATTGTTATGTTTTGGCTGCCGCAAAGCGGCCGCAATTAATCAAAAGCTCTCGCATTACAATTAATCAAAAATGCACTGCAAATATGGTGGCTCTGCTGCTGCTGCCTGTGCTCTTGCGTTGGCCATAAATATCACTGCGAATGTGGCCAATAGAATTGACGGCGGCGTCAAAATGCGCACCTTAGAAGTCGAACAGCCGCTGACAGCCGCTCATAAATCAGCGAAACGAACCAACGCACCAGTGAGACGGAGAGAGAGAGAGAGAGAGAGAGAGAGAGCGCGGTTGATCTTCATCGGAGTGGGTGTCGAATGGTTCAGCTCGAACGGGAGCTGAAACGTAAGCTGGAGCTGAGACTTGAGATGGACGCGGCTTTTAGGCTTTTATGTGCACATCAGGCGGCAATTTGATGGCCATGAACGATTGACAGTTGCTGTCACAACAATTCATGATAGCCAAGAGAGAGAGAGAGAGAGAGAGAGAAAGGGAGAGAAAGGGGAGGAGAGAAACGAGGCAAGCAGCCAGAAGCTTGCGAATCGATCTATAATCATCAAAGCTTAATATATCATAACCAATTTGAGCGTCTAATAAACTTTTCATAGAGAGCAAAAGAAATATATACAAAGAGAAAGAGAGAGAGAGAGAGAGACAGATAGAGAGAGAGATAAAGTAGATAAGGGGTTTGTAGAGAGAGATAGATAGATAGGTAGACACAAAGATAGAGGAGTGCAGGAGTGATTGACAGTGAGGGAGAGAGCGACAGAGTTGGAGAATGCGAGTATGGAGAGAACTGAAAAGTGGCAGTGCTCCAGAGATTCATTGAAGCAGAAAGAGCAGAAGAATCACGACATTACCCCAACAATCATAGCAACTGTCAACTAAAAGAGACTTTGGGTATTAAAGTTACAGATACTAGGAGAGGCATACCAAACTCGTTGAACTCATTGATCATCAAAGATCAACACCACATGCTGAGCGCAAAGTAGTAACAACTATCAGTTCTATACGCTTCTTTATGATCAACACTTGAAAAATTACTGAATTCGCACTTTAATCAAACTCTCCCGATCCACTGAACATCTTCAAACATCCAAGCATCCAATCCTATCAATAGATAAGATTGGATGTTTGATGATGACCAGATGATCACTATGAGCTGATCAGTTGACAGTGAATATTGCTCATGTGAAGACTTCAAAAGAAGTAAGAAAACTGCCATTATATGTTATATATATATATATTTAATATATCATTCTAATTGATTTTCAGGCCACATCACATGCTAAAAAGATCGACAGATCGAGCAAGAAAGTGCCCTACAGAAAGTGTGCCTCGTTCAATGCGAATAACCAAATATTTTTGAGCAGAACTGGAAGCATAGATAATATCGGAGCATCTACACTACAATATCTGTATGATCTTTAATTTTCTTTAAATTTTTACCATTTTTTTTCTTTAAGACTCAAGTTCACTTTGGCTCTCGATAAATAACTTTCGCCTTTACGCTCAACATTATAAAGCAGAAAAAAAGACATCAGGATGACACAGTCGAATTTTGATTAACATTAAACTTATGCAAAGTGCAACAGCAATAATAACAACAACGACAACAACAACAACAACAACAACAACAACGACGACGACGACATTAAGGGTTAAAAGAGTCTTGGACAACAACAAATACCTGGAAGCTCGACCTTGGCTTGGGGCGCGTCAAAAACCGTAACGCCAAGTGTCTGAAAGTTGGCAAGAAGCTAAAAAAACAAACAACAACAACAACAGCAGCAGCAACAACAACAACAACAAAGTGGAACTGCGAATATTCGAATGATCGTCGCGTCTGACCGAAAAGGAGTTCCAGGAGCTGCGCGAAAAAAAACACAAACTCAAACACACACACACACACAGAGAGAGAAATAATAATAATAATAAAAAAAGGTAGACGCTGGCGATGGCGAAATGATGATGCGATGTCAAGTTATTGACAGGGCAGAGTCGATATTAATGACGACTTCATCTCGCGATTCTGGCACCGTTGCGCCCTGTGTGAATGCATTGCCCGGATTGTCAATTCGGTTTCGGTTTCGGTTTCGGATTCGGGATTCGCATTTCGGATTGCGAATACGTTTTGTTGCTCAACGTGTCTTACTAGCAATTATGAGAGCGGGCACAAATATTATTCAACTAGACCTCGCCTCACTCCCTCTCCCTCTCCCTCTCTCTCTCTCTCTCTGTCTCGCTCGCATATTTATAAGCCAACATGTCAACATAATTTATATTAAATTTTTGTGTCAGATAATGATAGCGCCTGCTGCCGATCGCTAAATATATCTGCATGCTGCACACATATACATATATACATATACATACATATATGTTGCTGCTCGACCTGTCTCCAGCTCAGTCTCACCTGAGCCACCGAAAAAGGCTTAAAGCCCCAACAACAACAGCAACAACAGCAACAAGAGGCTTTGCCAACGGTGGCGGCATCCACAGAGCTGCTCTTAATGCTAGCTCCGTGTGAGCTGTGGGCTACAACAGCTAAGTGAGCAGCTTTGTCGCCACGGCAATATTCATATCATTTCTAGTATTGCCAAATTTAGCTAGGAATCTGCTCCTACAGAACTTACCCTATACCCATTTTCAGCTAGTTAGACATCCACATGCGTCAAGATATGGCATAGAACGATCGTCTCCTTTCCATTTTGGCTTCATCTTTCAGCTCACTGCAAGTTTTAGCTTGTTTTTGGCTAAATACGCTTGCTTAGCTTTCATTAATTCTTTTGTAAGACGAATTTTAAAGCGCTCATTTATTAGCTTCTATAAAATTACAGCTCTATTTGGAGCAAAAACCTAGGCATTGCAAGTCTGCAGATTTCGATTCGGAACCATTTATGAACTAGTTCTTAAGATAGTTTTTTAAATTTATTTATTGAAATCTACAAGCAAAACTACTTTCCATATGAATTCATATTTATGCATATCTATTTGAACTCGGAACCATTTATGAACTAGTTCATAAGATATTTTTATGATTAATTTTTTAAGTCTACAATCAGAAGTACATTCCTTAGGTATGCATATTTATGCATATCTGTCTATTTGAACTCGGAACCACTTATGAACTAGTTCCTAAGATATGGTCAAATTTATTTGTTTACAGTTTCACTCAGATTTCTACTAAACACAGTAATTTCCATACACAAATTTATGTATATTTTGCTTCGGAACCACTTATGAACTAGTTCGTAAGTGTTCGACCGCCAACAGATAAGCTTTTGAATTGCTTATGCTTTAAATTTCTTTTAGTTTGTAATCAGAATCATGTGAAGCTGCATATTTGGATTCGGAGCCGCTTATGAACTAGTTCCTTAGACATACATTGAAAGGATTTTCCTTTTTATGCTTGAAGTTTTTTATTACAAATTATATTAAACTTTTTGTAAGTCCCATGCATATTTGTATGCGGAACCAGTTATGAACTAGTTCAGTTGCTTTAAAAACTTAAGAGCAGCAGTTGTGCCAAATCTTGAATGTGATTATGTTAGCTTAAACACATGGAACCACCATATGAACTAGTTCACATAAACTGAAAGCTAAAGCTAGATATGTTAATGGTAGCATTGTAGAGCATTTGCTGAACGGCTCTGTCCGGTTAACCGTTATTGTGGCCTGTTCAGGCGGCATTAAGCGTGCCGAAACGCCGCGAACCGGCCCGGTTAACGTTCGAATGGAACGCGAAAAAAAAACAACGTTAAAAATAATTCACAATTTATACATATGAACGATGCGAGCACGCAAACTTGGCTCAAAATATATAAGAAGAAGAAAAAGAAGAGGAAAGAATAAAACAAAAAAAAAAAAAAAAAACAAAGCAGGAAAACTACAAATTGTGCAAAGCGAATTTCTATTGCGCCAACAGAGCTGATGCGAATCAAATGTTGAGCAAATCAGTTTAACCAAAGCGAAATGCAATACGAAATTCAATTTTGGGCCTAGACGAGGATTCAACTTTGACCAGATGTTCGAATGAATGCGGCAAATGCAATGCTATGCAATCTCCCGCTGCTGCGGCTGCTGAAGTGTTAAATGAGGCACAGCGTGGTCAGCGTAGCTCGGCACGGAGCGGTACGGTGCGGTACGGTTCGGCACACTATTGGGCCATTGAGGTGCGAATGTCAAACGCTTTGACACGGTTGCGGCCTGGCGTGCAGCCAGGCTGTCGAGTCCGACAGCGTTTGGGCTAACAATGGCCAAAATGCCAAATGCTAAATGCTTTCGAGTGCGCAATGCTCTGACCTTCGTTGACAACGGGACGTTGGCCATAAAGAACTAACTGGCATTAGCAGTGGAAGTGTTAATAGTTAAATGCAACCGGGCGGGGTGTTAATGCGACCCGACCCTGACAGTCAAACAACAGGCCGGTCACATTTGTCGTTCAGCTCCTAGGCGAGGCCTCACAGGGCATTTGCTGCCGTGCAAATGGGAGCAGATGGGAGCAACTGCTCCAAAAAGCAAGGCACACGAACAGCCAAGCAACCGGTTCGTAGCCGGCACGCGACAGCACCAAAGAAACAGAGAGAGAGAGAGAGAGAGAGAGAGAAAGAGAGAGAGGGAGAGAGAGAGGAGATAAAGCTGAAGAGCGGCAGCCAGTCAATGGACACAGACATATAATCAAAAGCAGCTGCCCGAGCAGCAGCAACAACAACACAGCAACAAAGATGAAGAAGAAGCAAAAAGGAAGCTGAAAAGCAACTCGAATGAAACAAGAAAAAACTCTTCCCAGTCTCAGTCGCGAGTCTCACTCACTCAAGACTCTTCCCAGCTCAAAGAGAGCGAACGATCGAGCGAGCGAGCGAGTCGAACTGCTGTGAGTGAGTCGCATTTGATGTTTGAGCAACTGTGATCCTTGAGCGGATGCTGTCTGGTTGGCTGGCTGCGCAGTTTGCACCTTTTGTCTGGAACACAGGTAGCTGCGGCCGTTGCTGCTGCTGCGGCAGGTGAGAATTGTGGCTACGTGCTGCCCTATAAATAGCGCGCACGGCGCAGGGAAGGGCATCAGAACAGCGACAGAGCTCGCAGAGCCAACTACCAAAAGATCACCTCAAACTAAAAACTAAAGAAGCAAAACTAAACCAAAATAAAGATGGCATTAGGCAGCGAGAATCAAAGCCAAAGTCTCTCTCTCTATCATCATCATCAGCAGCAGCAGCAGCAGCATCAGCAGCAGCGGATGGCGCCCTATGCCAAGCCCAATAGCTACTTGCAGCAGCAATGCGATGACGATGAGCCGCTGCAGCTGCCGGGCGGCGGTTCTGTGGTGCGTCGCAATGCTAGAGAACGCAATCGTGTCAAGCAGGTGAACAATGGCTTTAGCCAGCTGCGCCAGCACATACCCGTTGCCATCATTGCCGACCTGAGCAATGGCAGACGCGGCATTGGACCCGGCGCCAACAAGAAGCTGAGCAAGGTCAGCACCTTGCGCATGGCTGTGGAGTATATTAGGCGGTTGCAGCGAGTCATCGACGACAACGATCAGCAGCAGCACCAGCAGCAACAGCAGCAACCGTTGCTGCCACAACAGCATCAGCAACAGCAACAGTTTGCCCAACAACAGCAGCAGCAGCAGCAGCAGCAGCACTTTAGCTACCAGCAGCAACAGTTGCAGCAACAGCAACAGCAACTCTATGCGCTGCAACAGCAACTGCAGCTCATCTCGCCCAGCTCCAGCTCCAGCTCGTGCTCATCATCCGCCGCCTCAACCAGCAGCTCCAGCTTCGACTCATCCTATTTCGCCTGCCCGCCCGCTCAGCTCAAGCAGGAGGAGCCAAGCGCCGGCAGCTACGAAGATTATCCCAATAATTCGTGCAGCTCCGGCGCCGAAGATGATGACATACTCGACTATATATCGCTCTGGCAGGACGATATATAAATGTTATAGACACAATTCCCTTCAACAACAACAACAACTAGTCAAGTTTTAACCACCTCAAGTATTACCTCGGCCAACGCTCAAGTATTTATTCTATTAATAAGCACAATTTTTTTTCGAATTCTTTTTTATTTTTTTTTTTTTTTGTTTGTATTTGTTTTGCAAACATTTTGTACAAATTAGTTTTAAGTGCGCTGAATGTGCCTGTTCTTTATGTAGTTTATAAGACTGCCTACACTTAAGAGCTAGCTTAACATGGAAGACAATTAGCTGTAAGAAATTCTTTTTTTTTCCCCCTTAGCCTTAAGCAAACACATGGAGGACACTAAACTGTTAAATATAGTAAAAAATATTTAAAAGAAAAAAACAAAACAATTTTTATTTATATTTTTGGGAAGAGCAAATCTTAGGAGAAATTTTTAAGATATGGAAGTTGTATTCAGCTGTGAGTATAAACGATTGTTTTATTAGCTGAAACAAAAAGAAATTTGGTATTTCTTGGGAGCAAAAATTCTTTAAAAAAAGTTGGAAATTTATTAATATTTTTTTAATGCTTAATAAAAAAGTTGTAAATTTGTCAAGTAATAAAATACTTTTTTTTTTTAGTTTTATGACAAAAAAAAACGAAAAAGTCTCTAGAAAAGTTCTTGATACATTTAGCGATAGAAAATGTTTGTGTTTCCTTAAAAAATATAAAAAAATTTTTAAAAATTAAAAACATTTATTATTATTATTATTTTTATTATTATTATTATTATTATTATTATTATTATTATTATTATTATTATTATTATTATTATTATTATTATTATTATTATTATTATTATTATTATTATTATTATTATTATTATTATTATTATTATTATTATTATTATTATTATTATTATTATTATTATTATTATTATTGTTATTATTATTTATTGATTTCTCAGGGTTTATAGAACTGAATTAAATATTCTAATAGCGATGTCAAAAGCCAGAAAATAATAAAATTTATTTTATTTTTTTTTTTATTTTGCATAAAGAAAAATTTGTTAAAAAGCTTTGAAAATATCGTAAAACTAAAAATTATTTTTAAAAATATTTTTTTTTACTATAGATCAGACTTGATAAATTGATGATAGAGAAGCGTTCGTGTTTATGTATTGTATACACATATAAAGGGGCGCAGCATTTTTAAGTCCCCAAAAATAAACAAAACACTTAAAGCATTTAATGAAGAATAAGATAATGCAATCAGTTATGAATTAGATGCGCTTTTAGATAAATTATGCATAGTTCGATTTGACTAAATTACACTATTAAGTCTACTAGATTTAGATCTGATATGATACGATTTGTCGAATCTTAATGTGTGGAATCTTAGATGTTTTTCTTCACTCCAAGTTAAAGTAGGAGAGACTTTCTGAGCCTATATCTCATATATACAAAGTTGACTTAGTCGCACAGCTATATACTATATGTATACATACATATGAACATATCCATCAATTGACAAAACTGTATATGATTTATGCATACATTAAGATATAGTCGCGCTAAAAGTTATTGCTGCTCGCCCAACAATATCAACTGCAGAACTACTGTATCCAGTGAGGCGATTTCGTGTATGGATTCAATTGGCAATTGATACTGGTCTTCGAATTCCGCAAAATAACACACACTTCGATTACCGTTACGTGCTTCTACTGGCGACAAATTGCACTGAAACGAAAAATGACTGAGGAAATTATGCAAACGATTTGGCCTGATCGAGAGAGAGAGAGAGATAGAGAGCGAGAGAGAGGGGGAGAGAGAGAAGCGCAACAGAGAAGTTAAATTACTTCAAGCATTTTTGCATATGCGAAGGTTAAACAACGAAGTTGTTGCCGCCAATTCCAGACGATCGATCGATCGCTCGATCGATGCTTTCAATTGAACTAATTTTGAGATATGCGCAAAATGCAGCAACAATTTTGCATGCAAAAAGTTATACGTATATGTGTGTATATGTGTGTATATATGTGTGTATATATATATATATGAGATCGCCCCCGACAAGAGAGCCAAGCAATTGTCTTTGGAGCCGAGCGTTGTTTGGGGAGCGCAGCCTGGAACGGAAGCTGGCTTTTACAATTCGCGATGCTTCAAAGCAGATAAGCAGCAAAGCAAAGCCGACAGGCCGACATACGTGCGTGCATATATATATATATATATATATATATATATATATATATATATATATATATATATATATATATATATATATATATATATATATATATATATTTGCACAGATCCGGGCTAAGCGGATGCGTCTGTTCTAGTCAAGAACTTTTGTGTTTAAGCAACAAAAGACTCCCACGCGCATTTCCGCTGCAGCTCTCCCTCTCCCTCTCTCTCCCTCTCTCTCTCTCTCTCTCTCTCTCTCTCTCTCTCTCTCTCACTCACTCACTCACTCTGTCTGTCTTTAGTGCTGCCATTAATAGATAAATGAATTGGCTTACGCATTTCCGTCACTTGCCGTGGGGTCAATTGTGGGTCAAGCAGGGCGCAGGGAACGCATTGTTTTTAATGCCAATTTCGAGAGTTGTTGCTGTTGTTGTTGTTGTTGTTGTTGTTGTTGTTGGGGTCTCGTTGCAATCAATTCGCAACGCAGCCAGCAGCTAAACGAACGGTTTCCCAGTTCATGCAACACAGGCTACAGGCTACAGTTTTCAGCCTCAGCTTTTGCTTCGGTTTCTGTTTTTTTTCTGTTTTTTGGGGCCGCATCTTCATGGCGCATTTATCGAATTGTTATTTCCGGTTTTTGTTTTTGCTTTTCTTTTCAGATACCCTACGCAAAAACGAAAGTCTGCACTAAAGTATAACAGCAAAGAGTTCATCTCAGTCATAGAGAGAGCATCAAACACCTTCGTCTGTTCTTCTAGGTGCTGGTCTGTCGGTTTGCATCGATCTTATGTACTTTCAGAGCGAGGATTTCAATATATATTCATTTGTATATCATTCTGTAGCCTAAATTTATCATTTAATAGAAAAATGGGAAATAAAGAGCCGAAATTCCTAGCTGCTTAACATCTTATGGCTCTATCTAAACAAGGAATTTTAATTAACTTCGGCTTAGATGCAAATGCCCAGAAGGTAGCCCCGCAGGTAACATCATTTTGAAGCATAGCTCGAGTACTTTAACAGCTGAGCTCAATTAATTTGGTATTTGAATTCTCCTTAAGTGTGTTGAGGCTTCAAATACTTTACGTTTCGTACAACAGTTTTCGCGCATACTGAAATCAAATAGGTCTTAGAGAGCTAGCCTTAAGCTTTGCTTATTATATAAGCATCGACTCGACTCTCTCACTTGCTATACCCTGTACCCTGCTCATACATGCCATGCGCATGTTGGGCATTGCTGTTGGCAATGAAGTCTCCTTGTCTAGATTGACATTTAAACTCTCACTTTAGTTCAGCCCAAGTAATTGATTTACATATTTACATGCCAAAGTTGACCACATTTGCTTAAGAATGGCAACGAAAGAAAACTTAAGCTCAACAGGGTAACTGCTAGTCGTGCCAATAATTGCATAACTGCACGCAACACTTGTTGCACTTGGGCTGCAAATAATGTATGCAGCAAAGGAGCACAAAATCCAAGCCCAAAAGATGAGATACAACAACATCATCAATAAGTTGTTTTTTTTTTTTTTTTTTTTTGGAGAAGCTTATGCTGTGGGTAGGGGAGGCGGACAGAGGGCAGCGAGTGAGGGGATTTGGGTCTCTGGTGGCGGTCGCATTGGGCGACATACGACAAAACTGGTGCAAAATCGAACGCTCTTTGTGTGAACTTCATAAAATGTTTGACAACGAGCGTGCAGAACATGCATGCATGCACACAAATATATAGATATATATGTATATATGTATATATAAGATATATGTATGTATGCATGCAGAATGCAGAACTGCAGGCAAACAAATGCAAGACCCTGGCTGCGCGTCTTTACATGCGCCTGCAAGAGGCCCCGAATAAATTTATGATTTATTAAGGATGCTCTGATTACAACACGCAGGAAGAGCAAGAGAGGCGGAAGAGAGACAGAAAGAGAGGGAGGCCAGCTTTGGGTACCTGCAAAAGCAGCCTGACTGATGTCTCGTAAATAACAGTCGCATAAACAACAACATGAAGAAGAAGCAGCAGTAGCAGCAGCAGTTGAGGCAGCAGCAGCAGCAACAAGTGAGTTATTTGTTTAACATGAACAGCGAACACGTTTTTGACTCACAAATGTTGACAAAGAATAATGTAATTTATGTTCAAGCCCTATATGCTGACATTTTTTTCCCTTTCTCAGTGCAAGATTTCACCCATAGCAAGCGACAGTGCCAGAGAGAAAGAGAGAGAGAGAGAGAGAGAGAGGGAGAGAGAGGGAGAGACACCGCACTTGTGTCAACTAGAGTTTAACCACATTGCAATTACAGATATTTGCACCGATAGCAGGCTATGATGATGGCGTGTCACGCCCCCAGCACTCGATAGGGCGGCAAGATCTGAGCAGCAAATTGTTTCACAAGTTTTCCCCAGAACAAGTGCATTTCCACTTGTCGCTCTGCTTGTGCTCGTAAATTAAGCGCTTTGCGTTTCATATATTCTCATCTTTTGTTACAATTTTCCACATTTTCCACCAATTTTCAAATTGAACAAAAAACGAAAAAAAAAACGCCCACAAAAAGGACAAGAAATAATAAAAGGAAATAAGATGGAATTGTTAAGGACAATTGCGTGTTGCGTGCATTGCGTGATCTCTCTCTATGTGTGTGTGTGTGTGTGTTTGTGTGTGAATTTCATAGTTGGGATATCTTTCGATATCTTGGGACAGTATATCATATAGTTGCGCTTCTTCTTCTTCGTCGTCATTCTCGCAGCTAAGCTGATTAGTTTTTTAGTTTGGTTTTCCAGCTGAAATGTTAATAACAGTTCATATCGTGGAGGGGCGACTGTCGTTGTTCCAATTGTGAATGAAGTGAGCGTAGCTAAGTGCAATTAAATTTACTTAACGATTCTCCTGGGGGATTAGACGAGCGACTCGGAGCGTACGATCGCAGCAACCGGAATTGTTTAGAGCACGATCTTTAGTGTGTGACAATCAAATTGGAGATTGAAGAGCATTAGTTGAGGTCTGAAGAGTGCTTGGGCGGTAGAGAACTAGAGACAAGGGGAAATTGAGGTTGCAAGAGGGGGAGAAGGCGGAGATAGGGGTGGACAAAGTGAGAGAGAGAAAGAGACAGGCAAGAAAAGAATGAGACAGTGAAAGATAGAGATAGAGTTAAAGATAGAGAAAGAAATAGAGAGAGAGAGAGAGAGAGAGAGAGAGCGCGAGAGAGAGAGAACGAGAGAGAGAGAACGAGGGAGAGAGAGAGAAAGGGAGAAAGAGAGAGAGAGAGAGAGAGAGAGACAAAGAGAGAGAGCGAGAGAGAGAACGAGAGAGCGAGAGAGAGAACGAGAGAGAGAATAGGAGTAAAATATATAGATAGAGCGAGAGAGAGAGAGAGAGAGTTACAGTTAAATATAGAGATAGAGATAGGATAGAGAGACAGAGTTAGAGTTAAATATAGAGACAGAGATTGAATAGAGATAGAGATATAGATTTCTCTCACTTCTCTTATGTTAAGATTCTCATTCGCTGCTGCATTTTCTTACGTCTCCAACTTGTGAATACTTTCGCAACAAATGACATTTTTTTTACTCTCACACTTCTCTAATTCTCTCTTTCTCTCTCTCTCCGTCCTTTTCTCTTTTGGCGGCTAGCCTTTAATTGAATGCATCGCAGAATTTTGTTCTGTGCTTCTTCGGCTTAATTACCGAAAGGGCCGAGACAAATGTCTCAATTTGCTTGGGGCACTTTCTCTTGCGCCTTCTTTCATTCGTGCACAATTTGGGCCAGGCGAATTATTTTAAATAATTACGCAAAAAACAAAGAAAAAGAAACTGCATTTTTTTCATATATATATATATATATAGTTTTATTTGTTCTCTTTTTTAATTGTAGACTGAGCGAGAGAATGTTTAATTGCGACTTCAGGCTGGGCAGATAAATTGTAATTTTTTTTTTTTGCGCAGTGAAATTTAGCTCAAGCTGAATCGAGTGAGCTATGCGAAAGTTGTAACAGATGTCGATAGAGCAGATGAAACTATTCACTAGCAATTTCTTAGAGTGAAACTATTCAATTAGTGCTTAAAGCTAGAGCTGATCGAGAAGAGAAGAGAAACTTGGAGTTGAAGCAGCGTTGAAATACTTTATGAATGGAGTTCTAAACTCTGTTCTCAGCTGTGATTAATGTTTGAATATTATAATTAAGAGCATTTCATGAGACGTGAGCCGAATCAAAGGAAGCAAGGATGTGCCTAGGCTCAAACTAAATCTGATTTCTCTCTGTTGGTGTGTGGCATTCAGTTGACTGTCTCAAGTGCGTGTTGATTTCGTTGCTTTGAGCTTCAGCATTTTTTTCTTCTTTTGTTTTTAGCATTTTATAATGAAATTTACAATATTTAATTGCCACAGACCGCCGCAGAGTGCCGCAGTGCCCGCAAGGCAGCAGCCGCAACCGCAGCAGCAGCAGCTACAGCAAAGGCCAAAAGAACAGAAGCAGCAGCAGCGGCAGCCTAGAAAATGACGTGTGTCATCAAGGCACAGTCAGGCCATCATCATTCCATTATATTTATATATATATATATATATATATATATATATATATATACATATATATATATATATATATATATATATATATATATATATATATATATATAAATTGAAACAGAGAGAGAGAGAGCGAGAGGGACGGGTATTATAAATGTAAAACTGCAATGCGCTGCGTGACTGTCCCAATTAGTTGTCTCCCCAACTTCAACTCCAGCTCCGACTCTCAGTTGCTGGCGATCTGTCGTAATTCACTTTTGATTTCATATGCATTTCATCAAATTGCCGCTGCGCACGCGCAGATCGCCTCGAGTGCCACGGACAGTTCCAGACCTTGGTTTGATTTGAAAATTGCTTCAAAATAAAATATATATATATATATATATATATATATATATAAGAAAACAAAAACAATATTGCCAAACTGAACAACGGACGCAATGAGAAACTCTCCTAAACTGGTTCAGCACACAAAACCAAATCCGAATCCGAATTCGAATCCGAATTCGAATCCAAATCTGAATCTGTAACTGAATCCAAAAGTCAAAAACTTAAAATTTACAACTCAAAAGCTGCAAAGAAAACAAAAACACAAATTTTAACTACAGCCCTGCTGTAGAGTCCCTGCCCCGCCCCCCCCTGTCGAGCCACCGCGCTTGCCCCTTCGCTTAGCTGTTGCCATTCTCCAGTCAGGTTGTCATTGCCGCGCGTCGTCCATTTGAAGTGAGCCGCGGCGCGCGCGCTCTCGACTCCAGCGCCAAAATTGCAATCTTTTTGAAATTTATGATGAACAAGTATGAAGTGACAATAGTCCAAGAGCGCTCGACTAGCTAGATACCCTCTGAACTGGGGGATAAGTGGCCAAGGCAAGCCAGCATGACTTTTATACTCTATCTATCTAGCTGATCTATCTGATCGATCTAATATATTTTATCTATTTCATACATCTTACTTATCTGATCTATATGGTCTATCTGGTCTATCTGATCTATCTGATCTATCTGATCTATCTAATCTATTTGATCAATCTGATCTATCTAATCTATCTGATCTATCTTATGTACCTGATCTATCTTATATATCAGATTATAGGATAGGATATATCTGATCTATCTGATCTATCTGATATATCTGATATATTTGATCTATCTAATCTATCTTATGTATCTATCCATTTATTTATCATCTATCTTATGTATCTATCTTCTTAAGTCTTCTTTGGCATTTGGGAACTCTTTCACCCTGTCCTCGCATCTATCAAGTTCATAGCGCTAGCTCTGTTAGTTCAGCGCTACTTATCTTTATAGCATACATAGTCCCTAGATTCATGCTATATATCTTAACTCATATGTATACCAAATTTTCTAGCTCAAACTCTTGTAGTTGCTGAGTTCTAATCACCACATAATTTGCTTGAAAGTTCTGCTGCTTTAAGTCTTCGCTGTTTTCAGTTTTCAGTCTGCTTCAGCCTAAGTTCAAGCTACCTCGTTACGCACTTGGTTACAGGGTATAAAAAATGAACACTGTCGCTTTTTTGAACATTTTAATTATACACAGCAAGCCGCAGCAAGTCGCCCAGTGTCAGAGATTTCCACGGACGATACAAACAAACGGCGCCCCGTTTCCATTCCGAACCGGTAGCCCAAAGCTACAGCTACATACAATACATGATATATATATATATATATATATATATATATATATATATATATATGAATATACATATATTTATATAAATATATATCTTTTTTTTTTGGTGGGGTAATTAATAAATTCGAAACGCTGCCACAGGATATTTGCATAAGAAATGATGGCAATGAAATGCTATGACCGCACCGCGCCGTATGACAGACGATGACGACCAACTCAAACTTGAACTGGAACTGGAACTGGAACTGAAACTGGCACTGGCACTGGAACAGGAGAACGGGAACGGAAATGGCAACTGGGAACTAGGAACTGCGAACTGTGAACTGCAAATTGCAAACTGGTAGCCAATTTCCATGGAACACAAGGTCAGGGGTCAGAGGCTCTGTGTGTCGGTGTTTAGCGCTTTGAAGGCGCTTCCGTCGAATCCAGATCCTTTGATGGCTCCGCATTGCATAAGGCAAACGTTACTGATTCCAAACTCCACATCTAGTTCCAGCTGTGGTCAACATTTATGCATATAATTTAACGCCTGCGGGTGACAAAATGCAAACAAATAGTCGCTTGGGCCAAAACAACATCGAATGCGAAACAAAACAGCAGCAAACATATACGAATTCTGGGGCGCAGCGTGTGGCAAATGTCCGAGAAACCGATTCGAACAAAACACACACTGGGCACGGCACATCCTTTGGCAGGATGAGGATCTTTAGGACGTGCTGCGGTGCACGTGTATCTGGCAAAGCTAAAGAACTACAATGGGCATTGCCCAAATCAGGAATCATGGCCCATTGTCCATTGTGACAAACTGACAATTGACAATGATGATAATGAAAAGTAGTCGACGTAAATTGCATAAGGATCGTCCTCTCCTTTCATTCTTTTCATTATTCCAAACAAATGCATAGATGCATAGCTGTGCCTGCACCTTCCAGTGCAAAAGATGGAATTCAAGGCGTTTGTAAGGCGTTCGTAAGCCTCTTCAGAGGTTGCGCCCAGAAATGTGTTTCTAATTGACCCAGGAGCTACTCTTCTCTACTACTCTTCTCTAGCCTCGGGGTTGACACGCGGCAGGCGCAGTAGCCGCACTCCTGTCACCAAGCCGAGAACCCCGAAAGGAAACCTTTCAAGTTTGGCGCGCATCTTACATAGAAACCAGTGGGTCGCCCCTCAAATACAATTGCCATTTGGCAATTCGCTTGAGCTGCTCTAATGAACGGTCCCAAAATGATCCACTTGATGTCGACTGAAAAGATTTTGAGAAATGATCCTGCATTGGGGCAGACCCTAGTTGGCTAATAATGCCTATAATGATTCTATGATACCTACTACCAGGAATGGTTCTTTACTTTTTGCTATTGTTAAGCAATTTACTTCTGGAAAAATGGTTGAAGGGGCATAAAACTGCTTCAAAAACCACGGCTAAGTGTTCTCTTGTGCAACTGAAAGTGCAGCCATTGTGTCCTTAGCTCTTACAGTTTGATCCAGTCGCTGATCATCAATCAGTCAGTCAATCAGTCGCCCAATCATGAAATTGTGTGAGCTACATAACTTGTTCAATCAGTCTTATTCAATCAAAATCAATAATGCACTCATCCATGCATTCAATCAATCAATCAATCATACAGCTCATACTTCAAGCTGTCAATATCAATTAGTCAGTCAGTCAATCATGCGCTTGGTTCAATCATTATCGAACAACGAGTCAATCATTAACATATTCAATCAGTCAGTCATTAACAATCAAACTTAGCTATATAGCTACTTACTTAATCAATATGTATCATTCAGTCAGACGTTCAGTCAATCATACTCTGATTAATTCTTTTAATCAGTCAATCAATCATCATCAATCTAAGCCCAAGCTAGCTAGCTGCAAACCAACTTATTCAATCAATATCAATCATTTAGTCTTTAGTCTAGACTTTCATTTAATTATAAACTCATTAATGTATTCAATCAGTGAATCAATCATCATCATTTCATATCATATGCGAACCTTAATAAATTGACTAATTAGTCAGTCAGTCAATCATTCTGTCAATTATAGTCTAACTTAACTGTACTTCAATTAAATGATTGATAGATCAGCCAGATCGCTTTGGTCTATCTCTAAGCTATCTTTAGATACTCATTATAGATCTCTAGCAAATCTATTCTATTCTATACTCTCCTGCTCTAAACTCTTTCGCATAATCTCATTTCACATATTCATATGCAATTTCTGATCTGGTTTTGATTGTGTTCAGTTCTGGAACCTTCCGATTTGTTCTACATATGAGAGGAGAGAAACTGAGATTCCAATATACAGTTCTATAAACATAATCTGCCCCTCTTGCAGCATCCCCTTAGCATTTTTGTTTGTTGGCTGATCCGTGTGGCGTGCGTGTGAATCTATTTAGAAGGCAGCCGCCGTTTTGCAGCGATCGATCGATCCTCTAAAACGAAATTCAATTAAGCAAATCGAACACATCCGAATCGATTTGTTTTTTGGTTTTGGTTTTGTTTTTGTTTTTCTGATGCTGATGCTGATGCTGATGCGTTTCTACGAAAAACGTAGTGTTGGGACTTAACGAGGCTGAGCCTAGCCCGTATGCGAGGCACCTGTGCGGCTTCCACTATCGATCGGGTGTGAAAAATGGAAGCGAAGCGCAAAAAACGATGCGATGTGAAAGAGCGGGAAGTGGCAAAAGGGCTGCGACTGCGAGCCTCGATTGTTATGCTGATGAGCGGATGGATAGAACAAGAAGAAGAAGAAGTTTGATAGGGAGGCGAGGGCGTTCAAATCAATTTCCAGTCACTCAGTCAGCCAGTCCGTCAGTCAGTCAGTCAGTCAATCAGAGAGCAGCGAGGGTAAGCGGAAGCGCATCGATTGAGAATCTGTTGCTTTTATTGATTTTGAATTTGATGTGGGTTTAGGTTTGCTTTGCTTTAGTTGGCCTTTTTATCGGCTCAGGCCGCAAATGTGTCGTGCGGAACTTTGCGTGTTTATTTAGCTGTTTTACAGCTAAAAACGGGGTTTTGTGTGTGTGTGTGTGTGTGTGTGTGTGGGAAAGTCGTCTTTCTAGCGGTTTCCGGTTTCCGTTCGCAGTTTTTCGGCATGCAAATATTTGGTTAGCATTTCGCTACGGCCTGTGCGCACATCCTGGCCAAGCCAAGGATAAAGCAATTGCCCAAACGATTAATGGACATTTGATCGGAGCGTGAAGAGAGTGAGAGTGTGAGAGCGTGAGAAGCTGTGGCTGCTGCGCAATCATTAGTAGAAAGTGGGGCGTGCTTGCTGTTGCAATACAAAAGAATCGTAACGCATCGCATCGCATCGAATCGAATCGAATTGAGTTTCTTTTATTCCAATTCACTTGATCTAATAATAAGGTTGCAGATCAAACGGCAGAGCCGCCTGCACCTGATCGACGAATAGAAAGGTGCTAAATGGGGCGTACTAATGAGATCAGTGCACACGGGACAAAGCCAGGATGCAACGATTAGAAAGCGATTTATGACAATTCACATGCCACAAACTGAACAATCGCCTACAGATTGTAATTGTCTAACAAGGATCTCTTTTATCAAAGGACTCGCGCTGCAACTATCACGTTTTATTAGCTACGAACAATGGCAACAATACAATCGTGGCTCATGAATAATGATTTTTATTAAAGCTGACTTATTTTCGAATGGACAGTCAATGAGCAATGATCTATGATATAAATTTAGATAGAGTTATAGAAGAGGGCTGTGCCATAGCATTGCCTGATCATGGGCATGCAGGAAATGTGTATAGCACGCAGCAGTTCCTGATCGGACCGACGACTTGAGTCGCTCTAGCTATGTCCACTTGGTCTCTGTGCCCTTCTGTGAATTTGTTTATCTGACTGTCTACCTATCCGTCTTTCTATATGTCTATCTGCCCGTCTTTATACAGCACGCAGAAGGCGGAGTGGCCGATATTTGATCGATACGACAAGTCGACAGTCGATCCCTTGATCACTCTGTTTATGTGTTTGTCTGTCAGTCCATCTATCCATCTATCTATCTGTCCTTCTATCGTCTCTCATAGGCCAAAGACTTGCATATAAGAATGTCTTATAAATAGTAACGGCTTAGTATTTTATCGATATCTCATCCCGTTAGTATCGATAAATATCGATGTGTTTGACGTGGTTTTTAATACATAACTTAAAGACCATAGCAGCTAGTGACAACAAAATTGAGCTGTAGACTCTTGTCACACACATGAAAATGAAAGGAATACAATCAACTCATACAACAAACTCTTAAGGAACTCTTGGAATATACATAGAATAGAATGTTTTATGTTAGATATGACCAAATACCATTCGTAAAACACATATATATATATATATATATAGCTTCAAGTTTACTCAACAAGATATATCTCATAGTGAAGGTCTTAGGTTACTTCTTGACAGTCTCTTCTATGATCCAGTGAAGAAACTGTGCTCAGGGTAATCAGGGTATTTATTGGTCGTTCACTCCCGACTCACCTGTTTTTTTTTTTTTTCAGTGCTTCAGTTGTGGACGCTTCGGCACTTGTTGCTTTTGGCCACTCAGCGCGACTCGATGCGATGCTGTCAGTAATCGGATCTGTTCAGGATTAGTGTCGCTCACTTCTCAACGTTGTAAGCCGCACGCATTTTGGAGGCAGTCGATACGCTTTGGCTGCACTGAATGTCGCCACCACCCAGGCAGGCAGTGCAATAAACTGCGAATGCCATGGAAATGTCTGCTAAAATAATTTAAATACTAAATTCTGACAAAGGCGTATGATACACACACACAAACACATACACACACGCACACTGAGTGCATTACAATGTCAATCCCCCAACTTAGGAGTCTAAAGAATCTCGACTTTATGCTGCTGTCAGCCAACATGTTAGCAACTGCTCAAGTGGGATTAATTGTCTTTGTTGTACTTAGATGTGTTTGATGCGAAGCTTTTATTTCCCTGCAGAGCTGTTTCAACATTTTGCAATCTCTTTTTCTATTGCCTTCTTCAGTCGGCCCTTATATCAGCTCTCTGATAAGCAACTGATAGATAGATCTGTGGTCTGGCAGATATCCCAGCGGACTTGACTTAGGATCACATTGATATGTTCTACTATAGCATATATCATGTGAGCAGTTTCTTTATATTGAGAGCTATAGCTTGCAACTATTGATTACATACTTCACTTCAAACTGAATGGCAAACATTCTCAACTTGACTTGATGCAAGACACAGGATTCTGTTTCTGAATTGCTGCATGGCAAAGTCAGGAAGCAGTTGGCTTCGACTAGGCCAGAGCTATTTACACAGGCCGCGCAAGCGTTTGTTGAATTTGAGGTCGATTTTTGAGGCTGCCTTCCACTGTGTAGTTGAATATTTTGTTTTCATTTTCTTTTGCGTCGAGTCATCGATGGAGGTGCGAGAACGTTTAACGCCCAGACGGCTAGAGAATTTTGTAGTTGCTAGCTCGAGTTCGCGTTAATTGGGCAATGTTTGTGCCGTGCCCGAGGCACGGACGGCTGCAAAACATTCGTTAGCACATTTGCGGTTGCTGGCTAGGATAACAAGGATAAAAAACTCGCGACTGGCCACTGGCGACGCCACAACTCCTACTCCTACTCCTACTCCTACTCCTACTCCGCGTGCTGCTGCTGCTGTCCAGCCACGTACTGTCGGCACGCTACAAAGACGCATTTCGGCGATCTCTCGGAATTTGAACATTTTTGGAAAAATGCAATATAATTGCGCTGATTATGAGATGCCGCCACTGCAACAAGGCCTTCCAGGAAAACCGCAGAAAAAGAAACCCTTTCGTACTGTGAGCGAGAGAAGAAAGTCTAACCAGAGTCCGTGATCACAGCGTGTGCTGTGACTTGTTTAACAAATGTTTACCAAATGTTTTCTGTTCTTTCTTTACTTTTATCACACACATAATCTCTATATATATTATATATTTTTCTCTTTTTGGTGGGCGTGTGACTATTTTTATTGTGATTTGATTGGATCGAAACACTTTCACCCAAATAGAGCGATAAATTCTGGTTGCCTCCACGCCCCCTCGGCACAATTTATGATTTAATTATTGTCTTTGTGGCTGTGGCCTGCTGTGCGCTAATCGTTCGCCTAATGCACCGCGACATTTATCAGTCTTTGATCGGACTTTGACAAAAACCCTAAATAGAGCCGCTCAGCATGCCGATGCCTAGCCAAAGTCAGGCGACCAGGCGACCAGGCGACCAGGCGACCAGGCGGATGCATAAATCGATATGAAAATCACCAATTATCTTATGCAATGCAACAGACACAGACCCGAGTGACAGAGAGCGAGAGAGCGATAGAGAGACAGAGCGGAAGAGACACGCACACAACTCATAAGCATTGGCAACTTGTTAAGCGCCCCGCAAAACCAGGCCGCAGCAGCAAATATGAGGGGAATATCTTGGCAACGTCTGCAGCATGATGATATACAATAATCGAGCAGTGCTCGCGATCAGAACATTGCCACAAACGAGCCAGCAGACCACAAGCCAAGAACTACAATAAATGGTCGAACTACAAATGCGCTGTAGAATAATATAGAAAAGAAGAAGAAGAATTGCTGTAACTGATCTTAGATCTTTAGTTAGATAGTTAACTTAGACTGCTGCATTTAGTAAAGGTATTTTTAACAAGCCTAAGCTGATCTTAGTTTTAAGTCAACTTAACATATATTATCGATCATCAGGCAGAAGAATGCTTCAGCTGAAGTGAAACTCATGTCTGAATGTATAGATTTGAAGTGCTTTGAGTGTAATTCGAACTCAAATCTTAGAAAATTCTTCTATATAGACTAAGAAGTGCAAAGCTCTACTAAGAAGAAGTCTCGAAGTCAAGCAGTTGTTGAAGCTCTTCTTCAACTCTTATCTTAGACTTGGATTCTCATTAGTTTTTGAGTAGAAAATAAACTCAGAAATTTAGGTTTCCTAGGCTAATATCCCACATAGTCTAAGATTGATAGAGCTTCTACAGAAATGCTCTCTGGTATCTCAAAGACTTCGCTGCTAAGCTGCTGAAGCTTGATATGTGACCTTTTCAGATGATTTAAGTCATATTTGGCTTTTATTTTAGTTCAGAAAATCAAAGTAATTTAATAAGTTAAAGAAGCACATTTTATGCCAACTTATTTATAGACATTCAAAAGATCTTTTATAATCTTTTATATCTCTAATCTAACTTTATACAAACTACGTTCATTTTCTAATGGACTCTCTTAGTGAAGTCTGTTGAGTTTAGCTCAGCTCTGGCAATGATGCAAATGCTGCAAAGCTCAAGACGGCCAAGTCCACGACCAAGTCCAAGTCAAAGATGATGACCGACGCTAACGACGACTCCTACAAGAGCTTGTTAGTGTGCGTGTGTGTGTGTGTGTGTGTGTGTGTGTGTGTGTGTGTGTGTGTGTGTGTGTTGTGGCTCTGTTTGGACGCTGGTTCAGCGCCCTTTGTGTCGATCAGCGAAGGCAGCAACAAATGCGTTCATTTCCCTCTCAAGTCAAATATACAATGATATAATAAATTGAATGACATTCATAAATAAACAATATATAAGAGCAACAGCAGCAGCATCAGCATCAGCAGCAGCAACAACAACATGGATGATGATGACAACGTTGGCCCAGGCGTAGGCTGAGGGTCTTCAATGCAACTGCTGCGTCTTTGGGGAAGCAGCGTAATGAAGACATTAAACGACTTGCAAAAGTCTGCAAAATGAACCGCTTTCTCACACACAGCACAGCACGACACGACACAGATGCTAAGAGCAGGAGAGCGGCAGCGGAGGTGTTACATGCAACAACAACAAGCAGCACAACATCATTATTAACAATAACAACAACATATCGAATGGCAAGTGCATGGCGATCAACTAAAAAATAAAACCGCTAACCGCTAACCGGTAGCTGGTAGCTGGCAGCTTTTAGCTGGTAGATTCAATGCCAATGCTAAAGCCAAAGTCAAAGCCAGGGCCAACGCCAAATGCATATATGCAAAGATCTCGTCATCAATGTTGATGTCTCATTTAACTAAGCAGCGGGGCAGCAGCCGTCACAGCATCCACAACGAGCATTTGCCCAAAATGCAATCATAATAAATGCGCTGCTTGGGTGGTTAGAGCCGACGATCGCAACGATCGCTGCACAGATCATCATCAGCAACAGCAAGAGCAAAATCATCATCAGTATCATCATCATCATGATGTTCACCGGCATAGAGGCGATCTGCTGCTACAGTTGCAGCATCTCCATTTGACTACTCGGGCGGCCACACATTAACATACAGCATGCACAGTGCGTGCGGGCAGGGGGCGGATGCTTTTTGATGAACCTAATTGACAACTTTTTGTCAGCACTGTGTGGGTATTATGATTGCTTTTATGTTAAACTGGCGAAACGAGCAGACGAGCTCCCCTTTAATAAAGTTCTGCGCCATGCGATGGTCCCCACTCTTCGACTGCTGCTTTGTTAGTTAAATATTTTAATGCCGTTTCGGGTGCATTCGTTATATGTCGTTGATCTGTCCATCAAAGCGCATCACTTTGATTGATTTGATGTAGCGCAAGTCGCATGGCGGCTGAGGGCGGGACACAGACAGTCAGGGCTGGGGCTGAATGCAAAATTAAGTCAATGTCAGCGAGCAGAAAACCAAATGACTTAGGCAACGAACTTTGGCCAGTTGAAACAAATGACTTAGGCAACGAACTTGATTGCTGAAAGCACAAGTCTTTGGCAACGAATGTCATTAGGAACCGTTTAGAGCTTCAGCAAAGAGATCCTTTGGAAAAACCGAAGACTTAAGCAACGAACTTGCGCCTGAACAATGAAAAGGACTTAGACAACGAACTTGTTTAGCCAAGCCAATGACTGAGACAACGAACTTGCTTCCTCTCGTATAAAAAAAAACTCAAGCAACCAACTCGATCAACTAAACAAATGACTTAGACGACAAACTTGCTCACTGCCAAGCAGTTAAGCAAAAAAAAAACTCACTGAAATCGTGTGCTGTTTCTAGCTTCGCAGAGAGCCCGAAAAATTAAACCGATTTTCAAACACGGATTGTGCAGGAGAATCGGCTTTCGATTCACACATGCTCTGGTGACAAAGTCAAGCAAAGATCTGGATCTAGATCAGCCGATTGTGAAGATTTCGTAGATGCTGACAATGGCGATGTTGACAAACCACGCTGCAGCCAGACAATGAGTGACAATTCGGTCCTTAAATTGGCTCAATTTCGGTTCTGCTAACTAGAGCGATGCACCAGCGTGCGGCTCAGATTAAAAAAGATAACCGCAACCACAGCTACAGCCACATTCGCAGCGTTCGCAGCGTGTGCCGTCGTCGTCTGATTGCAGCAGCCAGCACAGAGCGTTTTGCACGCCTCCACAACACAATGGTCAACTTAATTGCCTTTGACAAACTAGAAGAGAGCTAAGACGATTTGCTCGGTGTCCGCCCCTCGAGCAACGCCCAACAGCAACGCACGTGAGTCTACGCTGCCTGCTTGCCGGCTGCTTCTCAAGTGTCGCCTGGACAATGGTCGCCCAGGCAAACAAAGGACAATGCAACAAACACGCATGCGACAATTGCTACCTACCCAATGCACAATTGACACGACTCTGCTCATGTTTTTAGTGCGAAACATAAAAGTAATCGAAGGCATGAGAATCGATTAGAACTCAATTTTTTTCTTCTTCAAATGCTTCTCTAAAAATAGAAAAATTCTGGAAAAAAAATTGGTTTTAAAATCTATAAAAATTTCAGATGCAGGCATATTACAAGCAAACATCAAGTAAGGCAAAATAATTTACTAGAATCGCAGCCAACATCTTCTCTGGCAGCAGATATAATATACTCTAATAATATAATATACTCTGCGATACAACTTTTATTCTATTCATAGATCTAGAAACACCTTAATTCTATTTATGGACGTCTAGATATACATGTATCTAATAGTTATCTAGGACTCCAGCTAGAAGTTCCAAAAAGAACACATTAGCTTCAGCTCAGCTCGAGCATCCGTCAGCTAAGTAACGTTCGATCTGGCCAGTTTATCGCACTTTTGGAGTCTGCAAACTGCTTGGAGATATTTTTATATAAAAATATATATAAATATATAACAGCCGTATACAGTCAGATCAGTTCAGCAACACAGTTGCTATGCACCGCTGTCTCCACTCAAGCCCGAGGCACTTGAGGCTCTCAGCTGTGCGACAGCTCCTGGAATTCGCATGCGCACACATCCACAGCGAAAAAAAAAACAAACTCAAATAAAATGCAATAAAAAGAATTTCAAAAAAAAAAATAAAAAAAAAAAATACAATTGTAATTATGCGCGCGCCCTAAAAAGTGGGCGTTGCACAGTAGTCCCTGGCTGCCAACGCCGTCAAGCCGCCGCGACAGACGCAGACGGACAACAGTGAAAGCCACATGCCAAGCACAGCGCCTGCCGCCAGCACAGTGACACAAAAGCTGCTCGACAGTGAAACAACTTTTGCAGCACGGGCTGAAGGTGTGATACATTATTCTATACTTAAACAGCGAAAAGTCACAGACATCGTTCATAAAAATAGTAGTGACAAGTTTATCTCTTGGAAATGATATGTAGGAGGTGGAGTAGAAGATCTTATGGACAAGTAAGGAGCTTGAAGGAATCTTGAAGTAAGCAAAGGCCTACGGACTTTTTACTTTATATATAACACTCCAAAATGATATCATACTATATAGCTACTACATGTACACAAAGTAGATCGATAGACTTTAGGTAAGATCTAAAATTTGCTTATCAATATAGATCTCTCTCTACATATTCCATTCTCTCTCTCTCTTCCCTTTCTCTCTCTCTCTCTCTCTCTCTCTCTACAATTTACACTGCTGCCAAATGGCTTTTGTAGCACTGTGCGAGCGTGTCGCATGATGAATGCCCAGCTTAAGCTTTGGGACAGTATTTGATGCTTTTCTCACGCTGTGTGTGTTTGAGGCGTCGTCTCGTATGTTAAACTGTCGCTCGCAGCAAAAATGGCAATTAAACAAATTGCGTGCCTCTAAATAAGCAGCAGCAGCCGCAGCCGCAGCAGCAGCGGCAGCAGCAGTAACAGAGTTGTTGCTGCTACAGAACTTTTCAAGTAAAAGTATTCAGAATTATTTAATTGTTGGCGAAACGACTTAATTATTTTGGCAGCCGGCCCCAGAACTAACTGCAGGCATTATATATGAATATATATAGCTGGCAGACATGCCACAGAGATGGATTTTATGTGTACGTGTGTGTGTGTGTGTGTGTGTGTATTTGCAGTTGGCAGTTTATTTTTGCCTTGGGGCTTGCCTGCTAAATTCTGACTTTTTGCTTTAAGCTGATGTTTATCGCCTGCTGCTGCGACTCGTGTCGACGGCTCAGGTTACACACAAGTTACACACATGCGCGCACACACACACACACACAAACACACATGCACATAGGACACACATTACACACGCTCTTATTTTGCATGTAAACAAATCCTAACATATCCTGGCTGCTGCCCTAAAACTAACTCATTGTTCCTTATGTTTGTGTGTGTCTTGCGTGCATTTTTCCCATTTTACTAGAAAATTTTCGGTGGAAAAACATAAAATTGTATTTGAAATTTCGCCGACAACAAATCTCACGCCTAACAAGGCTCTAAAGCCGCATTTAGCTGCGGCTAAGCCACAGGCTCAGTAGCATATCTCTATCGTTCTCTCTCTCTCTCTCTCTCTCTCTCTCTCTCTCGCATCTCTAATCTAAGCGGCATATCTTTAAGAACATTTTGCATAATTTGCGGCTAGCGTAATGCAAATCCCATTTGCATTGCCACCACCAGCAACAACAGCACCCGTCCAATTATGACATCTAGAAACCGAAATGATAATAGAGTTTTGCATCGCAGATCTTAACTCATAATAGGTAAGAACCTGTAATACCTGCAGCAGGAGAGTTGAGACATCAGTTCATCTGCTACTGTTTCCTACTGCTACTGCACTGTTTCCTAATCCATTTGTCATCTCTAGATCATCTAGTGCTGCATGGTATAGAGAGCTGGACCGCAAGGCAGCTTCTGCAGTCTTAGAGGGGCTGGGCTGGTCTGGGCTATTTGAGTTTTATTTAGTTTATACTACTCTTCGGCTTGATTCAAACTGTTATATAAAGAATAAAAATTCAATTTTCAGTAAGAATTTCAGTTGAAATTGATATTTATCGATTCAAAATCGATTTTTACCATGTCTGCCAAGACAAATGGACAATATGAGAAGGCCAAAGCTCTTTTGATTGTGAATAGGTAACGCTGTATTGGTCTATACACAGAATCTTATCTTATGGATTATAGATAATGATCTATAATGATGAAAATATATGCCTCGATATGTATTATGATAAGTCGATATATGTATATCGAATTCAGAGCATTCGAATGATAAGAAACATTCCAGACATAGCTAAGATCTAGCTTCAAAACTCAACCAAAAGCAAACCATTTTAGTTTTATTCTTCTTCTTAGCATCTCAAACTACAAATCTGCAGCAAATCATAGCTGAACTGCAGCTACTTTGTGTAGTCCATGGCCTAGTCACAGGCCTAGTCCTAGCCAACTTCTATTGTAAATCTCTTGCAGTTGTGTTGCAATATAGCAAACTTAATGTCTCGCTGTTTACAAGAACTTCTAAACCTAAACTAGTTGTGTCTTATAGCGTCGACTAATTGGGTAATGTT
Organism: Drosophila anceps; assembly: GCA_035045945.1. Taxonomy (NCBI): domain Eukaryota; kingdom Metazoa; phylum Arthropoda; class Insecta; order Diptera; family Drosophilidae; genus Drosophila; species Drosophila anceps. The sequence goes on from JAWNON010000004.1 coordinate 11,393,066, forward strand.
CGAGATGCTAAACTCTTCTCCTGGCGGTTTTATGTCTCTGGCAACAATGTTGCCGAACAACATGTTGCCAGCGCTTGATTGAGTGCGTGTGTGTGTGTGAGTGTGTGTGTGTGTGTTTGGCTATGTGCATATCCGTGTCTGTGGCATAATCATCATAATCATCAATGATCCAAGCTGCAAATATGTTGCACATGTCGGGGGCGTCGCTTGTCAACTGCATTCATTTCTGTTTTTTTTTTTGTTGGTTGTATTTGATTTCGTTCTTGATTCCATGAGGCAAGGTGTGTGCGGCGCTTCTCTCCTTCGCTGTGTGTGTGGTGTGGTGTGTGCGATGGGGTTAGCTGAGTGTCGTATTTGCCTGGCACAGGACGTGGACGTGCCTTAGCTGCAGATGCACCTTGATTGTCTGACGCGCAATCCTTGCAGCCCTTTTTTTCTTGTTGTTTCCAAGCAGCTGATACATTCAGCTACAACAACAGCAACAGCAACAACAACAACAGGCAACGGCAACGACAACAACAAATCGTGTAAATTAATATTTTCTTGGTGTCGCGCAGTCCTTTTTCTTTCCCCCGTCTTCTTATCACTTGGTGTCGTTGAAATGAGGACCTCGACGCACGCGTTTGCACATTTGCCCGAACGTCTTCCTGCCCCTGCCACAGCCTAACGGCTCTTGCTTCATATTTTGCAGCTTGTCTATGGGCCAGAGCTATGGCTGGCTGGCTGGCGCGTGTGTCTCGTCCTGTGTGCTCGGCCGTCTGTCTGTTTCCTCATAAATATTTATTTATTTGTTTGCATATCCTTCAGATTTCTCTAGCTGGGCTTGTCGCGCGCGCGCGCGTTCGCGCTCCTCCACGCTGTTTGCACAGCTTTCAATTGACATTTGGCTTGATGCATTCCACATTGCGGCGGGCATTTACATATGAATTGAACGGATGGGAAAGAGCAAGAAGGCAACATGGAAATAGGCAGAAAGAGCACAAGGGCAAGGGTAAAGTAGAAGCAACCCATTTACTGTAGATATAGATATGCATATTGAGAAACGGATCGATCAGAATTACCGAGTTATGATTGACTGATTGATAGTACGGATTGACTTATTAGCTGACTGACTACCGGTTGAAAGACTCAATGCTTGATTGTTGACTGATGACTTATGACTGAAGACTGACGACTGATGACTGAAGACTGAAGACTGACGATTGATGACTGAAGACTGATGACTGAAGACAAAAGACTAAAGACTAAAGACTGAAGACTGATGACTGATGACTGAAGACCGATGGCTGATGACTGAAGACTGATGACTGATGACTGATAACTGAAGACTGATGACTGAAGACTGAAGACTGACGATTGATGACTGACGATTGATGACTGACGATTGATGACTTATGACTGAAGACTGATGACTGAAGACTGATGACTGATAACTGATGACTGAAGACTGATGACTGAAGACTGATGACTGATGACTGAAGACTGAAGACTGAAGACTGAAGACTGATGACTGATGACTGAAGACTGACGACTGACGACTTTTGACTAATGAATCATGATTGATGATTGATGACTGATGAATAATGACTGATGACTGAAGACCGATGGCTGATGACTGATAACTAAAAACTGATGACTGAAGACTGAAGACTCATGACTGATGACTGAAGACTGAAGACTGATGACTGAAGATTGATGACTGATGACTGATGATTGATGACTGATAACTTATGACTGAAGACCGATGGCTGATGGCTGATGACTGATGACAGAATTCTGATGACCAATGAGATGCCACTGATGACCAAAGACTAAAGATTGATAACTGAAGACTTTTGACTAATAGTCAAAGACTGATAGCTGACTGATGCAATGTATGATGGACTGACAGAACGATCTACTGACTGACTGAATTGTGATTACCTATCCGATTGACTGACTGACTGACTGACTGACTGACTATGTTTCTGCTTGACAACCAACACATTTCGATCAAGGATCTACAAACACTCTAACTTAATATCTGACACGTCTCCACCTCTCTACTCTTCGTTTCTTCTTTTCAATTTGCATTTGTAATGTAAAATACAAAATCGAATAATTCATATAATTAGACAGCGTCATAAACAGCACCTGAGACAAGCTTTCAGTCAAGTCTTTAGTGCCTCAGCCAGTTATATCGGGCACACTATGCACATACATATGTGATAGTTACGACCTTGTGACTCGATAATGATGCTGTTGATAATGAGCATGATGCTCATAATGATAATGGATATGCTGATGGTATCGAGAGAGGCTTGATTGATATATGGCTAGGCTGGCTGGCTGGCTGGCTGGCTGGCTTTAGTATTTATTTTTTTGCTTAAATATTGAAAATTGATAACGTTCATTAAAATCAATAAATTTATAATTGAGTATTTAGTGGTGGGAGCGGCAACGTGGGGCCAGGGGCGGCTGGATGCGTACGTATGTACGTACGTACGTACGAACTGGCCCAGTGACAGGCCAATTACACGCTAATCAAACAAGCCTGACAACAATTCCCATTGCCAGGGAGTGGTGCTCCTTGGAGGCTGCAGAAGATGAGCATGATGAAGAAGCAGCAGCCGAAGCAGCAGCAGCAGCAGCAGCATCAACAACAGCACCTAATTGCAGTCAGTTATGTGTCCTTGCGCTTGACAAATTCCGCGTGGCTGCCAGAGGCTACAGGCTGAATGCAGGCTACAAAATTAAGTGCACTTCAAGAAAAGTTATAGCTAGAGAGTTTTTTTTTTACTGAAGAAGAACTTGACTTCTTCCAAATTTTCTTTCAATTTCAATTTATCTATAATAGAAATGATTTCATTTCTATGCAATATTCCAAGCACTAAATGCCAGAGCTGAAAAGTTTGGTATGTGGATTCTTTAAACTAAAATATATTAAATAGTAAATAGATTTTCAATACTTTACATTGAATTACTTGTAATGTTTCTTTGCAGCTCTACCAATTGCCTTCAAGTTACGCTCAGTGTATAGTTAGTAGCTATAAAATAGCTAAATAGACGCGCAAAAGAACCCCGTGGACATTGTTGGGGAGTCGGCAAAATGCTTTTGTACTGCTGCGTTGGGTGGGACGACAAGTGTTTAATCGTTGCTAATTATACCAACTAGGCAGGAGCCAAGCCTGCGACTGGCGACTGCGCGTGTCACAGTCACAGTCACAGTCACAGCCCCACTGGCTCCACTGTCACTGGAATGAGCTACAGGTGGAGCTGGTAGGCAGGGAGCAGGGTGCAGGGGCGGCGGCAGCAGCAGTCTGTGCTCTGTGACCATTGGAATGCCAAGCGTCAATTTAATTATGCGAACAATACAAATTGCGGCGCACAAAAGAAATGTTTATGTCCGACGCAACTGGCTCAATGCAACAAATTGCTGCAACCGCTTGCCACAACTTGCCCTCGAAAATAATTACAACTAGCAAAAGCTCAAGAGAAATACAATAAAAAAGAAATAAATAAAACAGTTAACTGGTAGCTACGGCAAATTGAATACTCTAGAAGAACTAGACAATAGCAGAAGCGAATACTCATTCAAGTAATTCCTCGGATGATATGAGATATAGCTTTAGAATGATCTGACTTTTAGAAATTGATAGAATACTTCATTAGGGTTTACAATTTGTTTAAGGCCAATGAAGATTTCTTACTATAAACAACACAAAATGTAATTTTACTTTCAAATACTGGAAAGAAATTGCATTTCGAGCGCTTATTCTAGTTTTCAGATATCAAATTTTATATTTCAAGAAAAGTTAATTGCAAAATGTTCCTTTGAAGCAGCTCTGCTATTTTCGAAATCTTTATTTTTAGATATCTCAAGCTACTCGGTTTGCATTATTTGTTCTATGACTCTATCTATAGAGGCATAGATCAACACCAAGCATCATATACATAGAAATATACTCTATATGTTATGCTCAATAATCGATTCAAATTGTTCTCAACATATTGTGTAACTGTCCAACATTTCAGCTACACTACTATTTTTATGAACACAGCTGTATAGACAACTTAACATGACCTAAGCCAAATTCTGACATCGCAGGAGGAGGAAAGCTCGGATGCTTTAGCTCAGATTCTCAAGTCAGGCGCAGCAGACTTAACACCTAGCTTTTGTTTGTCTTCTTATACATATATAATATAGTAAATTATCATATCTATCTACATCTACAATCAAAACTGTCATTTTTGACATCATATGCAAACGACTCGGTCCGTGTGAGGGTATTCAAAAATAAATCAACAGCTCTTGGCGGCGCGACAAATTAACACATAAATTCTAGCGCATTTATGAATCCAGACTCAGATATAGACTACATACATGCTCATGCTGCTCAGCTTCCCCCGCTGGCTGGCACAGGCTCGGCAGTGGCTGTTGCTCCCTCAATGCTTCCCCCATTTCTATGGGCAGCCAATTAATAATATGCGAGGCAACTGACACGATGACAACGCCAGATATGCGTAATGCATGGCGCATTACATGCCGCTTATAGCAGTAACTGCCCCTTGAGCACTTCTCTCTCTGCCCTTCTCTCGGTTTCGCCCTCTCTCTCTCTCTCTCTTTCTCTCTCTGTGTGTGTGTAGCTGTGATCTTGATCACGTGTCGGCGTCGGCGCTGCGATCATTGATCATCGTCAGCAAACAAGAGAGGGGTGAAGGGGAGACTATGAAACGCATTGGCTTTTACCTTCAGCTTTGACTTTGGCCGCTCATCTGTCCCCCACCCCCCCCCTCCCCCTTCCCCATCGTCCATCCCTCGTCCTTCCCAGCCCAGCACTGATCTACACTCTTTGCAGCTTTGCAATCGGGCAAGATCAGTTGTGGCAGCAGTTGCATTGCATTGCATTGCATTGCTTGGCATTGCCGAGTCCCCTTTTGAGATTCGAAAATTTCATTTTAATTAAATTGTTGAATGCTCAAGTGCAACACTAAGTTGCCATTTAGCTGCACTCTATCTCCCTCTACCTCTCTCTCCCTCTCTCTTTAAGCTGCGATCATATCAATGCAACGGTTTATTACTCGCTTGCTTCAAAAAACACAAAAAAAAAAAAAACAACATAAAATTAAGGCAAAAAGAAGGCCGCAAAACGCAAAACATTTCGCGCCTCAAATTACATTTTAATGAGCTGTGAAAAATATTTGGAGCAATACGTGAAAAAAATATGATAAAAAGCAGAAGAAGAAGAAGAAGAAGAAGAAAAAAACACCATCTGAAGTGAGAAAACAGAAGATAACCTCAAAGCGATTACAGATTTGGGATTTGCTGCTAAGTGGAGGCAAATTGCTGGCAGCCGAAAGGGGAAAGTGCAGATGATGCAGCTTTCAAGTATTTATTATTGGGCGAAATTTAATATGTTGTAATTGGACTACTTATCGCGCATCAGAAGTCCCAAGGAACTGGGTAGCTATATAGGCTAAAGGCGCACGATTTGGTATGTAGCCGCTGCTGGGTGTATGATAAGACTTAACACTGATATGTTGCCCCTGGTACACTTAGAAACTTAAAGAGCTCTAGATCTCTAAGTATAGTTTGATGTCACATTTGACATTTGGTTTCTGAGTAGAGTTGCTTAGCTACACTCAACAATCTTAGGCAGCTCGTGCACTATATGTGTGATAGCTGAGATGCTAGCTATAGCAATCAAGAAGTCTTGATTACATATCTTATTAACTTTGTATACTCAAAGCACCTAACAACAGCATTCGCCCCAAGGAACTCGGGAACTAGGTGTGTAAAAGCTATCAAATTTTATATGTAGCTTATGGAAGATGTTAATTTTTCATTTCTTAGGTTATGTTGCCATATATGTCGCTAAAACCATTAACAACCTCAAAGAACTCGGGAACTTTATAATACATAGTCAGTAGCATCTGGAGCCTTGATTATACGGTTTTTTAGAGATATCTCCACGTAATATACTGATTCTAGATCATCTATATATATATATATATATAACTAGTTCTTACGGATTGTCAACATTTCGTACAGATTCTAGGGTATCTCAATGACTGGTTCTCATAGTTGGACTGCCAACTTGGTGAGTGTTTAATGGATTTCATGCGCATTCGATTGGTTCCCAGGGACTGCAGTTTCTGTCTCTGGTTTTCTTGTGCGAGAGCATGTCTTGCAAATGGAAGGATGATCATCAAAAGGATGCCACAAAGGATCAAACAATAAGCTGATTGAGCCAAAAGCCGAGAACAAAGCACAAAGCACAAAGCACTTGACTTGGCCGCCAAAAAACACACACAAATTGTAGACTGGCGTTTTTCATACAATGCCACTTGTTGCGCCAACAACAGCAGCAGCCACAACACTCGAACTTGCCACTTGGCATGATTGACTTATCAAAAGGAGTAGTTGACTGAACAACAACAACTGCAACAACAGCAACAGCAACAGCAACAGCAACGACAACGAAATGAAGTGTTGACAAGTGGCAAGCAAAAGGAATGTGTGTGCCCCGTGAATCAATGAGCCAAAAACTGGCTGGCAACGTTTGGGGAGGCAGGCAGGCTGCTGTTGTGCAGAGGGGGCTGCTTGTCAGTTATTGCATGAATGAATGAGCGCGCTTCAAGCAGCAGCACCAGCAGCACCAGCAGCAGTCGCATCATGGGGCGGCGTGTTGCATGCAACACACAGCAAAAGCTGGCAACAGCCTGAATTATGCGCACGCATTGTGCGCACGTCATGCAGCCAAGCCAAGCCAAGCCAAGCCAAGCCATGCCGATGCCTGGCCTGGCCAGCTTGGCAGCCGTTGCAACATCAACAGCAGCAACAGCAGCAGCCGGTGGCAACAGTGGCCGCAACACTTGTCCGCTCTGCGTTTTCTGACGAAATTTACAACAAGTGCGCGCGCGCGCGCGCTCGTTCGCTCGCTCGCAAAATGCTAAAGAGATGTTGACGTTGACGTTAACTTTGACGTCGACTTCGACGTGCACGTTGACGTTGACTTAAACTTCAACTACGTTTCGGTCTCTCTCTCTCTCTCTCACTCTCTCACTCTCTTTCTCCCTCTTTCTATGTATGTGTGTGTGATTTATGATGTGCTTCAAGCAGCAGCCCGCAATTCGATGGCCCGGCGAAATGGCATTGATTGCCGCTAAAAATGCTTTTGTGACAAGTTCAACCGGCAGTCGACTCAGTCGACTCAACTCGAGCTCGCTCTCCCTCTCTCTCTCTCTATCTCTTTCTCTCGCTCAAGCGCCCTTTGGCTGCTTTTTAATTAAAATGTGAAGCGCAGTCATGTAAAGCAGCAAAACGCAATTACATAACTCAATCAATTTGTAAGCAAAGTTGTCCCCAAGCACCCTAGCCCTACCAAAGAAGGCCTGAACATAAGTAACATAAGCATGCAAGTGTGCTCTAGTTGAGAGTTGACTAGGCATATACCCTGTAGCTATCCGAGCAATGAGGCGACAATCTAAGGATCTATCTAAATATATTATGAAAATAAAATATTTAAAAATAATATATATAAGATATAATATATATATATATATATATATATATATATATATATATATATATATATATATATATATATATATATATTTGGTATTTATATAACATTTATTACCATTATTTAGTAAAAAACAAATATTAAAGAAATGCCTGAATTGGAAAACTTAAATAAATTCTTTTATATGCCTCCCATATGGCTTTTGTATCTATCAATTGGAGCTCAAAGCTTATTTTTCTCTCAGAATTTCTCTTTAAGGCAAGTGAAAATATTTCTATATAAAAAATTATTTTCAAATATTCTTTCAGTAAACTTTTTCTGAATAGTTCGTAGTAATAATATTGTCATTAAATTATTTTGGTATATGTTTTGGTATATATTAAATACCCATTTTTCATGAATTTTCTATATTTTAAGGAGTGATAAAAATGAACAGTCTGGATTCAAAATCTTTAAAAAATGTATATAAATATGGCTATCAAATATATAGAATCTGTGATGCCTGCTTCGATATTTAGCAAAGTGTTAAACATTGAATACGTTCTCAATAACTTTGGCCAAGTTTGTTGCAGCTTACATAAGCAACAAATTGCTGGAGTTTAATGAGAAAAGTTCATCATGTAACACAGACACAGTTGTTTCAATTCTTGACTTGACTTTGCCGTTCACCCCTTGCAAATGAGTGCTGGGTATGTATAAACAACAACAAAATCAATACCAACGACCCATAAAACTTTGCCAATCACTTAATCTGAACTAAAAACATATATATGTGTACATATATGCTATACAAGAAAAAATCTCAAAAAAAAAAAAAACCCCAGAGACAAGCCAAAACTGATCGCTTTTAAATGATTTTGGCTGCTGTAGCTGCGGCGATAAACGAATTTATTGCAACAACGCACACAATAATTGGCTGAGCTCTACAAGCCAAGACACAGAGAGAGGGAGAGAGAGAGAGAGAGAGAGAGAGAGAGAGAGACACACACACACATACAGCAAGTGAGTGAGAGAGAGCGAGATCCTTAAAGTTTATTATTGCCGACTGCCCGCTGCTGTTGAGCCGCTTATAGCCGCTCCTTGGGTGTGCTCGACTGCTGCTGCCCCCATTGTTTTGCAGCCAAGCAGCCATAACAATAAGCCAAGCGATTGAAATTAAGTTGCTCCATTGGCCACCCAAACGAACGAGCGAACGAACAGATCGCTTCATTTCCGATGATGGCCCGGGCAGATGGGGGCGGGGGTAGACTGAACTGAACTGAACCGACCCGACCCGACCCCTCGCTGCCCATTTCACCAGTCCAATTTCCAAGACTTTGTGCGCAATTTATCACGTTCTTTATTAGCGACAAAATAAGGTAGCCCTCGCTACCAACCAGAAACCAAAAATAAGACAAAAGCGCACAGCTTCCACCAACTTAATCGATTAACGAACGTTGGCGATCTTACCAAAGCCATGAGATCCTGCTGCAAGTCCTGCGTGTTTCGTAAATTAGTCCATTGTCAAATGGCTGACAAGCCACGATCTGAATAGCCCCCACGAAACATACAGATTCACAGATACATATATAGACACACACACACGCACGCATGAATACATGAAGTGTATGCTCAAAAGTACATGCATAGCTGCTAGGCTGATCGTAAAATATGCCAACAACATAATCATCGATCGGCCCAGCGATGCGACCAATTGATCGCCTATCGCGACAATGTGGCTGCCTATTAAAATCTCAAAATTTTGGCAAAAGCAAAAAGTCGCTGGCTATACACACTATAAGTGCTTGATCCGCTGACCGGTTGGTTGAGCAGCTTATCAGCTGATCAGTGTGCTAAACATGTTTATAGCTGATATAGATACGCAATAGAGTAGTAAACTCTGTTCACAACATAGGATCATAGATAAACGAACTGATCGCCGCTGTTGCGATCAGTGCTGAGATCGATTCAAGCATTTCCAGTTGATGTCTCTTCAGTATATATAAATACTCACTAGAATTCTATGCAACAGATCGTTAAAGAATGACCGCAGCGCCTAAATGTAGTGGCTATAGCTGAAGATCACGGATCATTGATCATTGATCAGTGGATCACTTGATCAGAACTGACGAATGCTAACGAAACTAGAGCAGAGTATCATAAAAGAAGTTTGTATTTAAAGTGGCTAAGATATTGTTGATTATTCTTTGAGAAAGCTTCATATAAGATCAGAGATGGATCTGGAGATTATCTTATTGAAGACTTGCTCAAATTTGTGACACAGCAAAGGGCTACCAAAAACTTGCTCCAATCACATTCAGAGAACCCAACTGACGATAGCTCCATAGCCTGATGACAAAGTGTTAAAGCTCCATCGTAGAGCATACAAAATAAAACTCAGTTTCAATATAATGAAGCTCATAAACTGACACTCGCTGCACAGCCCGAGTAAACCAAAAGGAGTTGGGGCTGTAGCTGAAGATGCTGCTGCTGCTGCTGCTGCTGCTGCTGCTGTAGCTGTAGCTGTGCTCAAGCGCCGAAAGCCATGATCAAAGCCATGATCGGCGACGACAAGCGGCGCATATAAAATTCATCAAAACATTATTAAAATGTTGGCAAAAAAAAAAAAAATCCTAAAAGAAAAAGTTGTAAATTTTTTAAATACAAATACAAGGCAGACGGCGGCAGTGGACGATCGACGGCATCGATCGACGCTCGCTAATCTGGCCAAGGATCGGGCTGAGCTGCTGCCTGACGACCCTGGCATACTTATGGCTAACGCTAATTTAAACGATCCGGCCAGGCGACGTTTCGCTGGAAAACAAAACGTGCCCCGTTGTCCGGCAGGGCTGGCATAATTTGCATATCAGCTTAATGTAAGGCGTTGGTGATCCGCTGCGAGCCAAGGTTTGTAAAGCGCATCTTATCGCAATCGGCGATCGTGTACCGATGCTCGACGACAAAACTGTCCACGCAAAGAGATCGCCAAAGTTAAATTTTTGCTTCGTTTTTTTTTTTTTTTGTTGTTGTTGCCTTTTTGGCTGAAAGGCGTGCCCACAGTTTTGTGGCTGTTGCATTAATGAATGCCACAGGCTGACACTTTAATTTTCAATTACAACAAATTGCCTATAATGTCTATGCTTATCGCCCCGTACCTCAAAGATCTCTCTGCGTGTGCTGTGTGTGCTGTGTGTGCTTAATTGCGATCATCGCGTGGCGTGGCCTGGCGAGGATCAACGGCGATGGGGCGGTGTTCTAATGACAGCTTACAACACACAGACAGCATTTGCTGTGCGTCTCTTATCAAAATCTACGCAATCTCAAATCAATTCATCAAACTCAAAGATTACAATTGATTTTTTGTTCGCCAGTCGGCCAGGCCGACCCAGAGCGAGCGAGCGAGCGAGCCAGCGAGCCAGCGAGCGATCGGCAGGCGGATCCATAAATAAATGTAGTGCATTTCAGCTTGTGCGTGTGCAGCATATCCGGTCGCAGGTTTCAGCCAGCTTCAGATACAGTTTCTGTTCCGTCAAATGCGCAAAAAAAAGACACAAAAAAACGAGAGCGGCAAAGCGACGATCAGCAACGATCTACTGCTGCCCTATAATAATGAAATGCTTTGGCAGCGCAGACCTCTTCAACGATCGCTGTGTCTCCGACTGCGCGACTCAGTCGACTCTGTCTCTGGTCTCTGTGTGTCTCTGCCCAGTGATCGATGTGGCAATAATTTTTAAATAAATGATCGCCGCTGCCGCTGTAAATGATCGTCCCAGTCGTAGCTTCCTCCTCTTCAGCTCACTCTCTCGCTCTCCCTCTCACTCTCAAGCTGTGCCAGACAGCTACCTAAGTGCCCAGCAGAGCTAGGCTCTGTTTCTTGCTGCGATCAAAAGTGTTCTCGTTTTTTTTTTTTTTGCGCTCGTTTCGATCTGCTTCTTGTAGGTGTTGTCATTAAGTTCTTGGTTAAGTAATTTGCCATGTACACCAAAAACCATTAAGCAGCAAAAAAAAAAAAAAAAAAAAAAAACTGAGGCTACAAATAGGCAATCGAAATTGTGGGCAGTCCACGACGCTGATGGATGCTCTGATGGAAGCCATTAGAAATGCTGCATGGCAGCTTAAGATGAGCTGAAGCGAGTGCAGGGACTTTAAAACTGTAGTCATAGTTATAGAAGTGTCGAAGCAAATTTGTATCATGTTCAGAGAGCTTCAAAAGAGTCTAGTCTCAGAACGCTCTTGGGGCACTGCTTAGGTCTTAAGTTCTGCGTATCAATCTCTCGTAGTAATTGAAATTTAGTTTTGAATCTCTCACATATACACCCGCTTTAAGCCAGCAGAGAACAGGGCAACAAACAAATGAAAAGCCACGCAAAAAGTAAACAAAGTATTTGTGGCATCTCAGCGTTTTCTTATTTTTTCACACCTTGAAACTTGAGTAAAGCCTGCGGCGCTTGGCGATGCTCAGAAGGAGCAACTCAACGCCGCCTCCGCAACTTCACACAGACACCGTGAAGCAGCGAGGGTGGCTGTGAGGGGGGGCTGCAGCGGGTGTATTGGCTTTACCACATAATCCAATTTGAGCATATAAATTATGAGCACGAAACTGAAATAACAAATCGCTTTATTAACCAACGCAAACATTTATCGCAAAAAGTATAAATATTTGTTATTGCATTAGTCCAAAAGCAAAAAAGAGGAAAACAACGCATCCTGTCTGCCGCCCCACCAAACAAGAACAGAAAGTGTGAAAGAGAGAAAGAGAGAGAGAGAGAGAGCGAGAGAGAGAGAGAGAAAGGTAGGGACTGTGTGGAGCTACCAAGTCGCGTTTTGCTGGCCGATGATGACAATCTCAAGTGCAGACAGCTAAACGGCATTGTGGAGAAACGCGGGGGCGTCAGAGACTGCAGCTGTAGCGGGTGCAAAGAGCCAGAGACATTGCGTGCTGCCATTTAGCTGCATTTGAATAAAGTGCCCAATGGTCAATTCGATGGAAGACGAGGCAGCAATATGTAGAGTAACAAATATGCGAAGTTGGAAAACTTTTGCCTTAGCTAAAAGTATCCAGTAAATTTCATTAAAATACAAATATCTTGTAGACCTGCTAGCAATAGAAATGGGTATAGAAAACAAAACAAATTTCCACTCATCTTCCATACTCCGAAGTGAAATGATGATGAAGTTTATCTTTACTTCAATTTTATCCAGCACATTGAGCCTTTCAGCCAGCAATTCCATCTTAGACTTAGACTTGACTATTCCTTACTCTAAGCTATTCTGCGTTAATTCCAGCTCATTAGATGCCTCTGCGGTCCGGAGCATATAGGCTGTTCAGCATTCGCCTGTTGTTATTTCTACATTCCATTTCGCATTGGGCACTCAAGTTGCGAATCGCAACTAACGCCTTAATTATATATGCAAGAAACGCAATGGTAGATATATCACCACAGTGAGAGAGAGAGAGAGAGAAACAGAGAAAGAGAGGGAGGGAAAGAGTGAGAGAGTGAGAGAAGGTGCTTAGGGTGCCTGCCTCAGTCAAGTCTCCATTGATCAGGTTCAACTGTAGCTGTAGCGCTAATCAGAAACAATTTAAAGGCAGCCAGCCAGAAGACGACGAAGCCAAAGCTGAATCCACCCGAGCGCGCCATAAGGATTTGAAAATCTGTTGCGAAGGTGTTGAAAGTTTTATATTACGCGACGATACAGCCGCGGGCAACAGTTCTGTGTCTTATTGCCCACCGATTCACACACACACACACACACACACACACACAGTCGATGGTCTCTGTCGTAATGCTGTGCCTCGTCCAAGTCGCGGGGGCTGCTATAGCTGAATAATGCTTTGCATATAATTCATGCAATTTTATTAGTAACAACTAAGTGTGATATGTTGAGGAGTGATGAGCTAGTGAATACCCTAGATACCATATGGGTTTCAGTCTAGGTAGTAAATCGCTGAGACTAGCGAATGGAAACATAGAATCCATTGATTCTATATTTTATATAGCTCAAGTATGGTATGTAAACTGTCATCGTATGGATACAGATTCGAGTGTATGAAGCTAGCGCTTATTTCGAACTATCGTATGAATAATAGAAATATCGAAACTATTATATAGATCAACCAATCGAACACAAAGGTTGTCGTTTGAGTGACTCTATGAAGCTTGTGCAACCATCGCAAGAGTGGAGCTATGGGCCGAATTAAACTATCGTTTAATATGTAAAAAGTTATCGAAAGTATGAACACATCAGATGAGCAAAGCTAAGGAATATCTCTAGCTAATAAATGAATAAAGTATGTATGGAATGACACCTCGTAAGGATCAAGTTGTTAACAAGATAAAAGCGTCTCGTTGCCTGAGCAATCTAGGTAAAGCTATGGGATATCTCTATCTACTATTGTATTTCAGACACTTTCGATAGATAGTCCTATCTATTATCGTATGGCTGAAACTATCGAATATCTCTGTTCATCAAAGGAATGCATTGATGTAGCTAAAGATCTAGTCACCAATATATGCATGTAATTGTATATACCCCATGTCAGCTACTCCCACACTTTGAACCATTTTTAATGGTTTCTAGGGTATTACAAAAAAAATTGCAAGAATTGCATTTTTGGCCTTCGACTGTCGATTGCTGAACTTGATGTTATTGTTGCTGTTCTCTGTGATTGATGGGCAGTCGCTGTTGCTGAAGTGGGGCGGGGATACACACATACACACACACACACACCCACATTTATAGGGAGGAAGAGAGAGAGAGATCTTTAAAGGATCCAATCACATAAAACTATAAAAAGGCGAGCCGCATGTCAACATCGTTTTGGGCATTGCGTCAACGAGCGTAACGTTTTAATTTCTCGGCAATCAAACGTAGCAGCAGACACCCCAGAGACCCGATACCTCCAATCACTCCGCCCTGGGCCCCCGCCCTCCTCTCTTGGCATTGCCAGACTACGAAAAGGGCATCAAGTGCTTTTTTGTTCTGTGTGTTCGCCTCACAGACAGAGAAATTGGCAGAGAAGTAAATCACGCAGGACTTTGACATTTTGTGACAAAAGTTTGTCTCGCTTTTTGTTTCGGGGTTTCTCCCTCTCCCGCTCTCTCTCTGTCTGTCTCTCTCTCTCTCTCTCTCTTTCACTGGGCGATACTCTGCTGCTTTGCTCTGTTTTTTTTTTCTTTTATGAGACTGAGCTCTGCTGTCTTAAAATTTATAATGTGTGGTCGTTGAATAATTTGAAAGGCGTCTAAATTGGTGCATGTCTAGATTTAATGGCTTAATTGGAACCCAACAAAAAGTAAATAAAAGAAACAAAAACAAAAGACCGACTGCTCCTGAGGGCATGACAAACTAAACTAAAGGCTGACTAGCGTTATTTTAGAGGCCGATGCGAATCATAAGTGATATAAAATAAAATACAGTACGCTCTCCAGCTAGAGCAGGGCATAGGGTAATTGGAGCTATTGTAAAAGTTTCGTATGCATATAATATGTCCATAAAAAATATAAAAGATATTATAAAAAACTTTATTTCCAAAGATATAGCAACTATTGGGATGTTAAGCACTGGCAGAAACTGTACTTCAAATGCAGATGGAAGAGAGAAGAGAGTTTAGAACTAAGAAGAAAGACGAGAGAAGCATGAAGAGACCAGAGAGAAGATGAGAGAAGGAAGAAAAGAGATATGAGAAAAGTCAGACGAAAGAAATGAAACGAGAAGAGAAAGATGTGTGGCAGAAAAGAGAAGAAAGAGACGAGAAACCAGATGTGAGAAGAGAGAAAGACAATGGGAGACGAGAGCAGTTAGAATTAAGAAAGGGAGAACAGAGAACTGAGAAAAGTTAGATGTAAGAGAAGAGACGAGAGAAGCATGAAGAGACCAGAGAGAAGTTGGAAGGAATGCCTTCTCTGTATTACTAAATAAAGGAGAGTACAGAATGCACACAGCAATAAGAAAATAAAAAGTAATTTTGCTCTTTGAAGTCAAAGGATTCGAGCTGCCAGGATCCGAACTCTGAGCCTTCTTTTGCTCAAATTGTCTGAGGAAATGTATGACTTAAAAACAAATATGATAGTTCGACTAGAGAAAATGGAAAATTCGAGTTACTTGTAGAGAAAGTACCGAGTACTGAATGATCTCTGGTGAATGATCATTAAAAATATGTTGAAAATCCAAATAAATCTCTGTCCGTGCGCTAAAGGAAGCTTTTCAACATGTTGAGTAATGGAAGTAGATGGAAGAGCAGATGTTTTCTTTTTTCCTCTTTTGTTTTATGACCGTTTCCGAGTCCTTGGATGAGTGGTTGGGCCGGCCTGGCTCTACGGCTGATGTATGATCCATTAAGTTGGCGCCGCGCCATGAACAGGAACAGGAACAGCAACGAGGCGCAGACAATTTTTTGTTCGCTAAAGGTAGGCGTGAAATTCATAGAAAAACACGAAATCGGCAACTTGGGCTGGGCTCGAGGGCACGACTTAAGAGTCTGTCGCTGCAGGACGAGTTGTGGTCAAACCCCGAACTGGGCAGGGCCAAAACGGCAGATACTTAACGCTAAGCAAAAGGGACTTTTGCCACGTCGAAGGTGCAAATTGGTTTTCACCTTTATTTATTTTTTTTTTTTTTTTTTTTGCGTTCGCAATATTTGAAATCGATCTTGTTAAGGCGACGACGACGGCGACGACGACTGCGAATCGTGGGTTCAGGGGCATAGTTAAGCGTGTGATTAATGAGTTTTTAAAAGGCTCACTTGGCATTTTAGAGAACTTTAATTGGAACATGCTGCTGCTGCGTAAATCAGCTGAAAATTGCCACTAATAGGCGCACGGCACTTCGATCTGTTAACGACTGATTCACAAAAACCAAAGGCACAAAAAAGGTGTCGATTTTGGCACTTGCAGCAAATTAGAATGCCGATCAGTCAGATTGATTGATGATTTGTGTTTTTTTTTTTTCCTTCACTTGCTTGCCAAATATTTGGCTAGACAGGATGTGCACACAAACACACACACACACACACACACACACACACACTGGCATATATATACCTATACCTATACCTATACCTATATATATATATATGTATGTGTGCCTGGCTTAAGCTATATAGATAGTCTCATATGCTACTGCGGCTGATCTCTTTCGGGCCTCTGGATCACATCAAAAGTGATCGTTGCTTCGTTCGCTTCATTAAAAATCAATAAACGGCTGCCGATCGGACAGATCGCACAGTCGCATTCACAGTCATGCGCTCCGTTGCAGGCGACGGGGCGTGGCAGCAGCACTAGTCGGCCGCATAAACAAGTTTCAGCCTTAATACCCAGCAACCATTCAAAATGCTACCAACTATGGGTATTTCGCTATGTGTAAGGGATCAGAGATCAGAGAAGATCTCTCTCAACTCTAAGTTTCAGAAACTATTCTATATTCTACTGTGGGCACTTCCAGCTATGGAAGAGACAGAGGAGCCCACCCAAGCTATCCTACTGTGGCTCCTTTAGACATCAGTTGAAGAGTATAAGAGCCAGGCCCATGAAAATGCGTATGTATCAAAGCAATTAGTACACAAAGCTATTCAATTTGAATAGAAATGTCTAGAAACAATATCTCGGATAAGTCGATTATGCTTAGAGTATTACATCAGTTCAACAACACAAAGGGCATCGCATTGCAGAGTATCTTTTAGTCGAGCTTATATCGCCAACTCAACTCTTATTGGCTTCCCATTCGATTTTGTTTCTTCTTCTTTTTTTTTTTTGCTTATCTGGCGTCGTTAAAAGGCGCAAAATGTTGAACGCTGGGCGCATCTTTCTAGGCCGATCGCATTCGCATTCGCATTCGCAACGCGATCGGCACCGTCACCGTCTGCCGTCGGCCGTCGGCCGTCGGCCATGGCGGAGAGCGAGAGACATTGTTACAAAAATTTTATGCGTTTTTAAAATTAAACGTTATATGCGCTAATCCCGAACTAAACTGCGATTTACGATCGCGCCACGCAACGAAAAATTGATTAAAATTTAATGAGCCGCAACTGTGTTGGCCATCAATTTTTGTGGGACACAGCAAATGGCTTCATTTGCATCCAGTTCGCTTTTCGCGTTGCCAACTTGATTTGCCATCTCATCTGTGGGATATTATCATTACTTCTTCTGCTGCTGCCTCGGCTTCTACTTCAGCTTCAGCTTCAGCTTCTTCTTCTTCTTCGTCTTCGTCTTCGTTTACGCTTCGAAACACTTTTCCTGTGGTTCTTGGAAAATGGCGCGCGCCACGTCGCACTGCCGGCCAAGATACGTCTAGCTATTGACCCCAAAAGACTGTGGCATATACTGCATACACAGAGAGAGAGAGAGAAAGAGAGAGGGAGAGTGGGAGAGGTAGAGTAGTGCGAGAGAGCTGGCATAGAGCAGATGTTTTCATGTTGACCGCATCTAATGGTGCGTGCTACTGCCGTTTGTTCTTGCAACTTGCCTCTTGCCCCTTGCCCCTTGCCCCTTGACGGTTGCCTGTTGCCGTTTGCCTTTTCCTTTGCAGCCCATCAAAATGGATGATGATCAGACGAGGAAGGCTCATGTTCAGACCGCAGAATTGTAGCCAAATACAAAAACAAAAGCCAAACACACACACACACACACACACACACACACACACACACACACACACACACGCACATTGTCGCTGCGGGTAATGATAGTTATCAGCTGTGTCTGTCTTTGTGGGTTTGTCCCTCTGGCCCGCGACTACTCATAAAGCAAACCTCCAAAAAAAATAAAACAAAACAAAACAAAACAAAAACAAACCGAGAAATAAAACAAAACCAAATTTATTCCAAAACTTTTTCTATGCCAAGCCAAAGCGCAGTGCCAATGCTCTTTCTATACTTTCCTTATACTAGTTCATACTAATAACTAGTTCAATAATTAAGATTCGTCGATTAGTGAATGCAAACTAGTTCATAAACTTGAACTAGTTCATAAACTAAAATATTGTTCCATATTATTAGGCATATAGTTCTGAATCAAATTGTTAAAAGCTCAATATTTTGACAGTTCATATGAACTAGTTCATTAGCTAAAATTCCATAAATTAGTTCAATAATTAAAATATCTCTTCAAGATCGTAAAATAATATGAATGCACTTTTTAGTCACTATCTATGTGTTCATATGAACTAGTTCCTGAACTAAAATACTTTTCAGACGAAGCAATTTTAAAACAATTGTTTTGTAAAATTGCTCATAAAAAAACATATCGTTGATATGCCAATTTGCCAGATAGTTCATCAAAAATGTAAGTTGAACTGATTCCAATACTAGTTCACAGCATAAGCAAATCGAACGTCGAAAGTTTCGAGTCGCATGCTATAGCCAAACGACAGGCATTGGCGGCAGAGCAGCAAAAAAAAAGAATCAGAAAGCTGAACGTCGATCTCAGCTTGGCAAAGTTAGGATTTTGGCGTCGTGAACTTTTGCGCTGGCTGCGCACACAAAGTTCAATGAGCCGCTCGCACGGTCGCGTGGACGCTCCGAGGGCTCAGTTCAGCTCCCCTATTTAGTGTGTCTTTTTCTGTTATTTTTCTGTTTTTTTTTTGTTTTTCTTTTTTGTTCCCCTGTGTTATTTTTTGGATACGAGACAGGCAACCCCTAGCCAAATGGATTTGTGTGCGTTCATTTTCAGCTGCAGCCGTAGACAGAGAAAGAGACAGAGACAGAAACAGAGCGAGAGAGAGAGAGAGAGAGAGAGAGAGAGGGCAGTCTCTAAGCCCGTGCCCCGTTGCCAGCGATCGCGCAGCGATTCGTGATGTTTGGTCGCGTAAATACACCTGCCACGCGTCAGCTCGCATTCGAGTCGGCCGAGTCCTGTGCCTGCATTTAATTAAAATATTAACTACGAAAATGACTGAGGGATAAACAACAACAACAGCAGCTACGACTCGGTTGCCTGGACTACGCCGGAGCACTGAGCATAGAGTGAGCCCAATAAAGAACAGGAGCCGGGGTAACGGGCAGGGGCGTGGCACGGCCAGCAAGGCGCACAGGCAGGTCCTGATGGAAACTTGTTTCAATTAACATTCATTTTTTTTCGTTTTTTTTTTGCATTTCAAGTTTCATTGGAAAAACGCGCCCCAGTTTCAGTGCAGGATATGCCAGTCCAGCTCGCTGCCACTCTCCCTCTCTCTCTGTCTATCTGTCTCGCTTGCACGCAATTAACGCACGCGCCCTGGTATCGCTGTTGCCTGGTCCGCGTCCGCGTCCGCGTCCGCGTCTACGTCTCCCGGAACTATGCTTCATATCAAAATAATTATGCACTTAAATCTTCCAAGCGTTGCAAAAGGATATGACGCGGCGTCCAAGGCGGGGGCTGCTGTTGTTTCCAGCTCAAAGTCTGCAAAGTCATACGATCTGCAGCTCAACGTTTTGGCAAAGATCAGTTTGATCAGCCATAGATCAGCTGATCAGCTGTGATAACTGATCCTGTTTCCTTGCTGCCACGAACATGCAGGTAGAGCTGGCATACGATCAGTGACCAGCGATCAGTCAAAGGTCAAGTCTTTCGTTTTTCTCATATGTAAAAGATTTAACTTCTTGCATTTCTTTGATCTGCCGGCAAAATATGAAGATATACAAAGATATCAACATACATATGCACTTCAAGTAAAGCAAACTTGACTTTTGCGACCGTTAGATCTATGGCTCAAGCTATACAGGCATAGATACAAATAGGGCTTACTCAGATTGCCCGTTGAGTTCAAAGTCATGTAGAATTGTCTAGATAGAATCGTAGAAAACGATCAGTTTGGTCTCTATCTTTTGGTTAATGCCAAAAGCAAATTTGCATGTAAAACTTCGATACAATTTTGTGTTCATAAAAATAGTAGTGCTGCACTATCAACCAAGTAAAATGATACTTTTTCCGCATTCACTTTTGTTTCAAATAGAAAGCGAAGAATACATGTAGATCACTTAAGCTATGGTTCAGGTTATTTCAACATGTAGTTGCCTTGACTGTCCAGCCTATTAAGCGATTCCGAACTTGTCTAACAATAGTCACAGACTAGCGCTAATCCACTTTATGCTTGCAGCATAAGCCGATCCTCTTTCGATCCATCAGTTGCGCCTACAAACAATTGTCGTACATTGACTGACCGTTAGCCGATCTATTGACACGCTCTATTCTCTGTCATTGACAATCATTACGCAAATGCACTTCAAACCAAACGAGCCAACATATGCCAGAAACTCTCTAGTTGTACTACAACAATGGGCGCCATCATCAACCAGCCAACCATCCAGCCAGCCAGCTAGCAAGCATTCTACGGGTCAGACAAAAGCCAACCACACACACAAACCAAACTATTCTGAACATTTCAGCAGGAATTTCAGATGTCAAGGGTGGAGAGAGTTTTGCATTTATCAAAATCAATTTGAATAGCAAAAGCGGAAAGGAAAGGAAAGGATATGTCAAAGGACATGCGAAAAGTGAAAAGAGAATGTCGAACAATGCAAGTGTTAATGATGCCAAAATAATGGAGTCCAAGCCAAAGAGCTCCCTTCGGCATTACAATGCAGAAAAGAAGAAATGAATCTGCAGCATGCAAACAAGAGGCGAACGCTACGCAAATTGTCAAAGTAAACAGCGCCGGTCGGTCGATCAGTCGATCGGTCGATCGGTTGATCACTCGCTCGTCGGTCATGGCTGTCAAAAAGGGTTTTTCGGTTTTTCGGTGTTTCGGTTTTTGGTTTTTGGCAAATGGAAAATCGGAAAATGGGAAAATTGACACGGCTACCGTTTCGATCGATGATGGTTCAGCACAAAAATGTAGCCAAAACAAACAATGGGAACGAGTTGAAAGAGTGAAAAACAATGCCAGAATGAAACCAAATCGAAAATCGACAAACGACAAACGGCATCAGCAGCAGCAGCACCTGGTCACAGATCGCACTGATCAAACGTTCGATGAGCAGGCAAAAAGAAATAGAGACAGAAACAGAAACAGAGATAGAGAGAGAGTGAGAAAGAGAAAGAGAGCATGACAGAGGGGGAGGCAGGCAGGTAGTTAGGTAGAGTGTCAAACGGAAGTTTGCAGCATGCAGGGAAAAACTTGTGATCTTGTTGATCGTTTAATTAGAGGGGCATATGTGAAATTGTTCGAACACCTAACTGAAGCCTCACTCTGCATAGCTAATAAGCGAAACGAGCCAGACAGAGCTGGTGACACGCGCATGCCAAAGCGTTTTGGGGGCGAGTTCCTGCCTTCTTGGCAGTTCTTCTTCTTGCACTGGCGGCGCTAATGAATAGGGGCGTGTGCGTGAGCTGCACATGAAATGGGCTGCTAAAAAGAGTAAAGACGACGACAGCGACGGCGACGGCAACGACGACGACGATCGCGAGTTTTGCTAAGTTAATTAACACGGAAATCAAATTGCTGGCATGCCAAGTCAGCCAGCACACAGTCAGCCTGAGCCTGAGCCTGAGCCTGAGCCTCAGCCTCAGTCTCAGTCTCAGTCAGAAGCCATAAAGGCACACAGTGCAGGACAGCCAGCTGCCAGTTGCAATGGCTCAAACGCAAGCTACTGATCCTCCCGGCAGCTCAAATTCAAGTTGAGCTCAGCTTGGCACTGAGAACAGTTTCTGGCCGCTCACAATCAAAGCCAGCAGCTAAACAGCTCGAGCCACTGAATCAATGAGCCAACAGAAACGCGCTCAAATCATTAAATTAATATTCACAAGCAAAGACTTGAGACAACTGAGCCTTTGAGTCACTTGATCCTTGGCTGCTCAGTCGATAGAAAATATGCTCAAGAGCTCTAAGAGCAAGAGCAGCAGCCAAAGCTGAGTGAGTGACGTGAGCTTACTGATGTTCGAGCAACTGATCATTGAGAGTACGATCTACCGATCAGAAAATATGCTTCAAATATCATCGCATAAACACATATGATCAATTGCCAGTTTCAAAGTGATCCTCGCCTCGAACTCAAGCAGTAAAGATCAAGCATACATTATGATCACTAATGAGAGCCTTTAGCTAACTATTGATCGAGCAACTGATCGTTGAGTTATCTATCGATGATCAGAAAATATAGTTAAAAGGTACATACGTATGATCGTCTTTTAGTTTCAAAGTGATCCTCGTCCCAACTTCAATCAGAATCAGAAAAGATCAATCAATCCTCAAGATGCTTTAAATAAAGCTGAATAAAGTTTTATATGCGCGCTAGTGATCCTCTCTCTCTCTCTCTCTCCCTGTCTCTTTCTCACAAGATATACGCACCACTCAAACGACGATCCTCAATCAGAAAAAAAAGATATATAAAACTCACTCAAATTGTAGCCCTGAGTACAATTGTTGCTTATGGCCTGAGTGGGAACAGTTCGGAGTGGCTTATCAGCGAGTCAGGCAAAAGCAGGAGCGAGCAGGCAGGCAGGCAGGCAGGCAGGCAGGCAGATGATCGACAGAGTGAGAGAGAGAGAAAGAGAATGAGTTGAGTTTGAGAGAGCTCAAAGAAAACGAGCTGTTGCTCACGCTCTATGCCTACCTGTGGCTCAACGACGCCGACTCAATTGCCAGGTGGTTGCAGTCGCTGCACAGGTAAGCAACCGAGAGAGCGAGCGCGAGCGCGAGCGCGAGAGTGCGAGCGACGCTTGAGTGAGCTCGCTGTGCGCCGTTTGCTTAATGCGAAAGGTACAAAACATGAAGGTTTAGGACGAAGGGACTCATTCTTGTGCAAGGTGTCAAACGATCAACTTGAGCTACGCTAACCAAACAAACAACAATATTTTTACGTTGCCAACAAGAGAAAATATAAAACGAAATTGCACTAAGGAAAAACTATTTGAAAAATATAGTTCAAAATAAAAAATATTTTTTTTTGTTAAACGTGTGTGCGTGTGCTAGAGAGAGAGAAAGAGAAAGAGAGCGAGAGATAGCGCGATGTCAAGTGTGGTGTTCAATGCAAGCGCCGTCGGCAAAAATGCCGCCGAACTCTTCCCCACAACAATCGGTGGCGCAACGAAAATGTTTCGCTATCAGCACATAATGCCCGCACCGGAGCTGAAGTCGAGCAGCGGTGGCGCCGCACTGATCAAGACACGCAAATACACACCGCGTGGCATGGCACTGGCGAACGCCTCCTCCAGCAATAGCAGCAACAGCTCCTCCTCATCCTCCAGCTGCTCGTCGCCCTACAATGTCGACCAGTCGCAGTCTGTGCAGCGCCGCAATGCCCGGGAACGCAACCGTGTCAAGCAGGTGAACAATAGCTTTGCCCGCCTGCGCCAGCACATACCCCAGTCCATAATCGCGGATCTGACCAAGGGCGGCGGCCGTGGACCGCACAAGAAAATCTCAAAAGTGGACACGCTACGCATTGCTGTCGAATATATACGGCGACTGCAGGACCTGGTCGACGATCTGAACGGTGGACCCAGTACGGCCAGCTGCACGCCAACAGCAGCTCAGTTCGAACTGTGCCTGGACGAGACGAGCAGCCAAAGCTCCAATTCGAGCAGCAGCTCCAGTGTCAGTTCCAGTGCCAGCCAGCAGCTGGCACAGCAGCTATATTATAGCAGCGCGCTGCTAACACAAGCCGTCGCCACCACCGCCACGCCCACAGCACTGCAGCAGCAGCAGCAATTGCAGCGTCAACAATATCCCAATCATCCGCTAACGCCCATCACACTGAACGCCAACAATGCACAGACAGCAATGCCAGCGACAACGACCACAACGACGACGACAATGATGATGATGACTTCTGCAGCTGCAACAAATCTGGCTGGTGGCTGTCATTCGCCCACATCCTCGTTCAACTCGAGCATGTCCTTCGACTCGGGCACCTATGAGGCGCAGCCGCAACAATTGTCGCCACCTGTGGCCGCCATGGATGCCCAGCTCCAGCTCAAGTTCGAGCCATACGAACACTTTCAGCTCGACGAAGAGGACTGCACGCCCGACGACGAGGAAATTCTCGACTATATATCGCTCTGGCAGGAGCAATAGACAACAAAACAAAACAAAACAAAACAAAACGAAACGAAAGCAACAAAACAAATTTCAAAACTTTCAACAACAATTAAATTCCTGCTGTTTTGCTATCTAGTCAAATATTTTGAGTTGAACCAAGTGCCTCAAATTGTAAATAGACTCAGTTCTTAGTTTTAAGTCGCATTTAAGCAAACATTTTTTTTTTCTGCCTTCAGTTATTAAGTTTATATTAAAAATATTTTTTTAATACACATAAACAATTTATATATAAATATATAAATATTTTTAGATATTTTTTCTTAGCTTAAGCAGATTTTTTTTTTGCTTAGTTTAAGTTTAAAGTTTTTTAAGCAACTCGACACCAGTTCATAAAACATCGTATAAAAACATTTTTTTTTTTCTATTATTACTAATTTTTAAATGTTAATTAGTTGTTTAAATGAAATAAAAATAACAAATTCGTAAGCATAAAACGAGGTTTTTTTGTGGGCGAAGCAGAAAAGAAAATGTCATATGCACTACTATTTTAATGAACAGAGCTCTATATTGTATATATATTACCTACATATATTCATAATCCCAGCTTGCTCAGCGAAGCTCTTAACCTAACCTCTTTTTTAACGTCGACTAATCGGCGCGACACGCGCCTCATTATCAACAGCGAAACATCATCAGGTAGCTAGGGATAAGGCCAAAGTAAAAGTAAAAGCCCCTAAAATGTGGCGCGTGGTTGGGAACTAAAAATAAAAATTCAAATTAAACGTATAAAAAAAAGACACACAGAAAGAGAGAGAGAGAGAGAGAGTGAGAGAGAGGGGGAGAAAAAGCGCAGGTAGTATTCCAGGTTCAGAGGCCACAGAGAGCTGATAAGTAAAAGAAGAAAATAAAATTGACGCCCTTGACGCGTGCTCTTGAAAACACTTGAGCGGGACGGCGTCTAAGACAGAGTTAGATAGCGTGAGAGTGAGAGTGACAGAGAGAGAGAGAGAGAGAGAGAGAGGGAGGGCGTAGCGTAGTCAAAGACAGTACTCAGAACTCTTATCGCCAGCAAATTCAAATAACTTCCACACAGATATGCTATTTCAATTGAAATTTGAGCATTTCGCAAAGCGGAAATAGGCCGCAGCTACTTCAAAGACTAACGAAACTCTAATCAGATAAAATCAGCATAAATATATGTGTATATATACATATGTACATATCCATACTGTAACGTAACATGAAAAAAGTCGAAATTTTGGACGATTTTATTCAAATCGAGATGATTCAAACTCGACGTGATTCGTGAATGTGAATAAAACTATGCTTTCTTATGAGAACATTGTTGACCCATTGCAAAAGGAAGTTGATTTTGTGCAAATGTAACAGGCAGAAGAAGGCGTGGCAGATCCCATGAAGTGTTCGAAGTGTTCGCTGTCTGCATGGCAACGATCTCGTAAGCCACAAAAGCTATAGACTATACGAGTGTGTGTGTGTGTGTGTGTGTGTGTGTGTGAGTATACGCATACATATGCTTGTCTGTTTCTGCTTGTTCACAAAATGTTTTCCACAATCTCCATTTGCTTGCTTGTCCTTGTGAGCTCTTAGCTCGTCCCTACTCTCTTCTTATAAAGGCTTAAGCCTTCCTCTTTCGTCCCGTATGTAAGAAATTAATATAATATATATATATTATATATAGATACTACACTATACTACATGCTATACATTTCCAAGTTTTGAAGCTAGCGATCACTTGCTATTGACAATTGAATTCTAACTGAACTGCTCTGCAGAGCATATTGATAAAGTTGCTTTAGTATATATAGAACAGACTTCTATATACCAGTAGATTCAGGTTGGATATTGAGTTTCTATAGTTAAAGCTATTCTGTTTCGCATCTACAAAGCCTTATTCTTAGCTCTTATATGTAGACACAAACATATATAAACAAGTTTCAGCGTGCAGTTGGGAACATATTTAATAGTTGATCGAATCATGTCCATATTTGATATTGTTTTAGTGCTAAGTGAATCGGTTTAATGTTATTGCTGCGCCGAATTGACCTCGTCTTCATGCTATTTGCCTTGACGCCTGTGCTTACTTCAGTTCTTCATCTGAATGTTGGGCTAAGACCCAGAAGAGCTTGCTTAAGTTCCATCTTTTTCGACTGTATGACGAACTGCATGCTGTAATCAGTTTGCAATCCGACATGACGATTTAATTTACTTTGCACTCATTAACAACTCAGCTGACAGTTCGGTAAAATCTTGTAGCTGACTCCACAACTAAGACAGCACAAGACGATTCACGATCGACGATCACCGTCAACTTGAAAAGCTGCTGAAATCACTCTTGATTTGATCCAACAATTTCCTGATTCTTTAAAGGGCAGCTTCAACATCTTCACTAGTTCATATTCTCGACTCATTCCATTTCTGTTTGCATTTCGATTCAAATCCTTTTTCGTTTTCTATCTGGAGAGAGTTGATTGTTCGCGCGATTGTTCGCTCCCACGCCCCGCACAATAAATCACTTTTACATTACAAAAAAAACTCGCTCTTGGACTATATTTTGACACATTAAAGAGCAGCAGAACAATGAAGAGATACTTCTATAAAGAAAAAAAAAAACAACAAGAGAAAGAAAAAGAAACCTTTGTCACCCTTTGCTGGATGCCCATTTCCCATAGAGCTAGAGCTGGCCCTCGCCTTAGCCCTCGCCTAGCCCTCGCCTCGCTCTACTTTTCCACTTTTGTGCCATTCTTTCAATGTCAACGCTGACACTTGACAACTCAATGCGATTGTCTTGGAGTTGGGTATTTGGGGGCGCATTTGTATTAGAATAGTAGGCAAGGATTATGATAGAGACACAGCGCCGGAAGAACTTTCACCTTTGCAGCAGCATCAGAAATGAGCATTTGATAAACAGCAACTGTCAAGCAGCAGCTGTTCAGCTGCTCCTTCAAATACACACACACACACACATACACACACACATGTATATAGAAATTTATATGTATTTATTTTAAGTGCATTGGAGTTGTTGTTTAATAGATTTTTTGGCGCGCCGCTTTGGTCAACTTTGTGGCAAGACAAAACGCGCCGCCGTCGCATCAATCAGTCCAACAAATTTGTACAAATTATAGGCTCAGGCTCGAGCCAAGGCGCGCTCTCTCTCCCCCTCTCTCTCTCACTCTCACTCTGTCTTTCTCTAAGGATCCACAGATTGATGGCGATTCCCAAGTTATGCGGGGGCTCAGCACTCGCTCGCATGTGGCCCATAATTCAGCTCTTTAAGAAGTTGTTACTTTAAACATTTATTTTTACACCTAAGGCGTGATGCGAACGCCGCGATAGCCCACCACCAAAAAAAAAAAAGGATTTAAAATAATAATAAAATGAAAAAACAACCAAAAACTGGGTAGGGGAAAGGTAAGTGGAGTCGTACGAACTAATGAATGCTCTGTCAATAGAAAAAGCTTGTGATTTGGAGAGAAAAGACTTCTGCAGCTGACAAGATTATGATAGGAACGAGTTGCGTTGACTATTGTGAATGACATATTTAAAGAGGGCATTAGCATTAGAGACAAGTTTTGATTGACTTAACACAAGTCGCGCCTGAAAGTGCCAGGCTACTTGGGGAAACTCTGTAGTAAGCTATGAAATATATATACTATAAAAAATTCATATAAGACAAAGCAGACTCACAGCTAAAATAGAAGAAGAACAAAGACAGATATATATATATATATATATATATATATATATATATACATATATATATATCAATCTATTAACTTATCATAAACCCATATGACCACCATCTATGCCCGTTACATCTCACACAACAAACGCAACAGACCCTTCGTTGGCCAAGCCAACAATCGAGTAGTGAAATGCCCCACAAACAAACTAAAAGTTAAAGCTGAACGCAATCAAAAACTCCTTCGGAAAGCAAGAAGAAGAAGAAGGAAACGAGGTTTATTTGAATTTCAATAAGGCAATGGCAATGGCAGGAGATGCGCGGGGGTCGCTGTGTGGGGGCGTGGTGTCTCGAGTTCATTATCCTGTTATGTGCATAGGGCGGCATTTTTGGCTTTCATCTTTTTGGCTCGCTGCGCTCCGCTGTTGTTGGGGCACGCAACATTTGAAACGGGGCGTTATTAATTAGCGTTATGAATTATTGATGCGCTCCTCGCTCCTTTTACCGCCCCTCCCCCCTCCCTCTTCCCTTCCAGCGGCAAGAGGAGGAGTGCGGCAGCTCTCTCTCCTATAGAAAGGCTACGAATTTCGATAGTCTCAACTATTTGCACTTGCGACAAAGAGAGCAGCTTCAATATATATATATATATATGTATATATATATATATATATATATTGTCTGATATCTTCATTCAGCTGCAGAAGGATGCATAAATCCCAAACTGAATGCACGTACATCATGCCGTAGATCCCCACAAGCAGCGCCAGAGCGGGCCGAGCACAACTGTTGCTGTTGCTGATGCAGAAAAATATGTTCCAATTAGCGAAACTCAAATGCTTGGACAGCTACAGATACCACAAGGAGATCAAGACCGAGAGAGAGAGAGGGGGAAGGGCAGGGAGCAGCGAGAGTTGTCTTGACAACTCACAAGGATGCTTCAGGGCCGGGGTAGTCCGGGCAAAAGTTATTCGACTTGTCATATTAGGTTCTGATAAATGTAGTTACATACTCAATGTGATAACTTTGCTTGCCGATTGCTGCCGCCGGCGCTTAGGTAGGGCCACAGTCAAGCCGGCCCTAACGCCAAGTGCCAAGTCGCAGCTTCAACTCCCATCCTCATTCTCATCATCATTATCATCATCATCATGATGATCTTCTCTGCCTTTTCCCAGATTTCCGAATCATTCAAAATGCTTTTACGACAGTCGGGAAATTCCTAGAGCTGCATTTTTTCCACGGCTCTTTGTACTTTTATGACGCTAACAACCTTCGTCTTTGACCCTGACTTTACAATTGAGTCAACTACTTCAAGTAGAAAACCCCGAATAGATCCTCTACTCTCGCCCGCACGCTCACCCAACTACCTGTTCAAGCTGACCTGTTTAGGGTACCTTCGATTCCACCTGCCCACAGGTCGGCTAAACTGGGCAGAAAAGGATTAAAGCTCTACCTGTGCGCATTAGCAGGCCTATTCGCATATAATCTGGACAATTGGCACGAAATCTTCAGCTCTGGCCACGCGTTCAGAAAGCCGAAAGTATTGGTAAATTATATAAAATATAGATCACATAGAGATGATGTAAGAAGTTTCTCTTCATAATACTTATAGATACTACATATACTGCATATAGATTTCTTTAGCTATGCTTTCTTGCTAAGTTATTTAATCGCTGCTTCGACCACCCGTGCTGCTGCCTTGTCCCAATTAGAGTCTTGAACGTATTTACTTTATGGATTAGTATTGCACTGGCCAAAGTCAAGTGTACTTTAAACTCAAATATCAACAACAACAGCTTTGCCTAGTGCTACTGGGCGTCTCTGCTTTCGCACTGCAATAACAAAATGTCAATTTTTGTTTCTTTGTTTTCTCTTTAGACCATATTTTGGGCATCTAATTGCCCAGCACTTGAGCGTCTTTTACTATGAACCATGACAACAGCAACAGCAACAACAACACCAACACGTGCCCCAGTGGCCGTTGCCACAGACGCAAGAGCTGGCACGTAGCATAGGCGAATATATACATATATACAGTCTATCTGAACACATATACACATCTGTCTGTGTTGTTGTTGTTGCTTTTGCCAAGATCTCGCATTGAAATTCCATAACACGTACTGCGAGCGTCTGAGATGTTCTTTGATGGATTATATGGATTTTGCTCATAAAGTTGAAGCAAGGCAAAAATTAATATCGCAGAAGCGGCAAATAGTTTTTGATGTATCCAGCAAATATATTATATGGGGTATGCCACGCGGCAAGCCTGCCTATGTTACAGACAAATCGGATGCAGTTTGAGGCATGCAGTTGATATGCATATATCAGCGATATGACGTTGGATGCTATGAGAGTTCGCCAGATTCAATATGATAAATGAGTTTTTTTAAGAGCGAAATACAGCTACAGCATATTACATATATGAGCGCATTATTATACTATAGTATTCAATATATAATTGAACAGCTCGAAGAGCTAACAGGAAATTCTTTTAACACAGCCCTTTTAAGCCTTGAAAGACCATAGCTAGCAGATAACAGAGTGCACGAGTTAGCTTATAAAAACTTTGCTTAGGAGTTACTTCAGAGCCAACTATGTCAACAGCATGCAATATCCAACTCGATTGTATATATCATATAGGGTATATTGCCTATTTGAGCTCAGTAACTCTAAGAGCTATCAGGAAAAAACTTGGCTTGAATACATTTTCAATGCGAACTATGTTTTTTATGTGGTATACAAAATTCTTCAATTAGTATATACCAGAATATCTACCTTACAAACCATATTAACTCAGGAACTATATAGGTTAGCTTGACAAAATTGTGTATCTATGGTTCACCTATATGAACTGAACAACTACTGAAGCCAGTTTCAGCAATTTTTGTACATTGATTGTTTATGCTCAGATCTGATATCATTTTTAGTAACAAACCTCAATATGCAGCCTTGGCTCAACTGAGAAATGTAATATATAGTTTTTACAGGGTATAAACATAAGGTATCTGTACAGCCAACACTCTAACTTGTCTACAGAGCAACAGCAATTCGAGCATATGCGGCTAGAGTACATATCTTTGCTGAAGTTGTCAGTGCTGAAGCTCTGTATCTAGACCGTGACTGTCATCTCTCAGTCTCTCATATATATCCTCCTCTCTCTCTCCTCTCTCTCCTTCTCTCTCTCTCTCTCTCTCTCTCTCATTTGCTCTCGCTTCTCTGCCTGTGCTGGATGTCATCAATCTGCGGTGGCGGTTGACGCTTTGCAGCAAGTTTGTCAAACACTCTGCAAAAATTGAGCACAGAGCAAGAGAAGTGAGGAAGCTGAGGGAGGGGCGGCGGGGGAAGCGTGTATTTGCATAAAAATCACCAAGACGCATCTGCAATGCGTTTTTATTGTTGTTTCTGTTTTCGGAGCTGGGCCAAGTGAGCGCCCAAAGGGGCCAAAATGGGCGGACAGAGCTGAACTGATCGATCGATTGTTGTTGTTGTTGCTGTTGCTGTTGCTGTTGTTGCTGTTGCTTGCCAGCCTTTGGCCTGGCCAAGTTGTTCGGGCCGTACCCGTTGCCCCATAAATCATGCGCTGTAATTACCCGTTGGCGCAGGATGCAACGCATAAGCCACGCGCAGCACCAGTTCAAGAGTTTATCGCGTAATCCTTTTAACTGCAGCCCCCTTTGCCATTCACTTCAGCTGCCCCTCAATAAGCAGAGATACAAAACAAAACACACAAGAGAACAAAAAAAAAAAAAAAGGATTGCGCCACGCAATGACCAAACACTTGAGCAGCATCCCTTTGAAGTGCGCCCACACAATACAGATATATATATCTATATATATATATATGTGTGTGTAAATGTATGCCCTATGTCCATATTTGTTTTGATATGCATGCAAGTGCCACATCTCACTTATATCTCGCGCTATAATAGGACTCTACCCATATAAAGATGTCCTTTATCCTTTAGCCCTCATGTTGTATTGTGATTGTATCCTTTCATCGTGCGCAAACACTTGAGCGCCGCAAATATTATGAAATGCAACCTCATATCATGCATGCGCATCAAGGCAGGAACTCACACAAATGCATCGATGTCCATATATACATAGATATACACAGTCTCTTAGACAGTTCCAGGAATACGTCTATTGACCTCTTCTCTAACTGATTCTTTACGCACTTGAAGTGCCATGTTGCCTAGACCTCGCCTTGCCTTCTGCGCTGCGCCGCTGGGCAATCAGCGCAACGCAACCGCAAAACCTCAGCGATAAACTGTCAAATGAAATCAAGTCGCTGCCCTAGCTCCAGCTCTAGGCTGCAGTTGGGGTCTGTTGGCTATGTGAAGAGCCGCTGTAGGAGTTGTCCAGCAGTTGTTGCTTCAGCAAATTTAGCCTACACTACATGGTATAGACGAATCATATGAGCTTTTCTCAACAATTGATCTGTGTATGTCGGTCTAAAGAAACTCCTTAAAGCCTTCACCTATCCGTTGTACCAAATAGTTCTACTATATTGAACTGAGTTTTAAGTGAGCAAACTAGTTCTCATGAAGGATGATAAACTTGTTAGGAAACTACATTTATACTTACATTAATTGATATATCTATTTATTTAAATTTTGATATATTTATCTTACAAGCGATATTATGTCTTCTGCTATCTTTATATCCACATATCTATATATCTATTCTATCTTTTGATTATATCTCTACAGAGCTATGTGCTTCTCTATCTGTTCAACTTTCTTTCTATATATCCATGTATCTATCTTTCTATGTATCTATCTATATATCTATGTATCTGTCTAACTATCTAGCTGTTATCTATGTATCTATATATTTGTCATCAATGTATCTTTATATCCATCTATGCATCTATTTATCCATCTATGCATCTATATATCCATCTATGTATCTATATATCCATCTGTCTACCCATCTACCCATCTATGTCTCTTATTATCTTTTCATCTATCTATCTATATCTATCTATATTTTTATCTATATATACATATTCTTCTATTCCTTTTCTCATCTTTTGATCATCCATCTATCGATCCGTATCATCACCACATTTCTATCTATTTCCCTATCTAACTAGTTCGCTTTCTCTATCTACAACTAACCAAGTCTTGTACTGCTCTTTGTAGCGTATACAAAGTAGACTTGTTATTTTATAGCACTTGCGTTTTTATTCCTGTTTTAATTTTTCCACTTCCCATACGGGTTTGACCAAAAATAAAAATATAAAAAACAATCTCAAGCTAAAAAAAAAGAAAAACAAAAACGTGAAAGAAGATGTTGATGATGATGCCTGGGCTCGAGTGCTGTCAGGTTTTGTCAATTATCAGGTGCAGCACCAGCAGCAGCAGCAGAGCCCTGTCCCATTCCATGGCCCCACTGAGCCCCTCTGCACAAAGCTGGCAGCTTGAAGCGTGCGAAATTTTCATTCATAAATGTTGCATTCAACTTGTTGCAGTTGCTTTGCTCTCGCTCTCTCGCTCTCTCTCTTTCTCTCTCGCTCTCCCCCCATGCCATCCTCTCTGTGCAAAGTGGAGCTAAACGAGACAACAGCGAGTGCATTCAAATGAGTTTCGAATGAGTGTTAGATGAGTCTCAACATGTGCCGTGTGGCGCCATGCAGCGCAACTGATGCAACTGCAACTGCAACTGCAACTGGAACTGCAACTGTTGCGAGTCTCTTTTATTCATGCTCAACTGTAGCCAAATTAATTTCACATTTTGCATTTGTTTTGTGTCAATATTTGGACTAGCCATGAAATTTAATGACCAAATCGAAATTCTTTTGCAACTGAATTGCATTTAGTTCTGGTCGCAAGGTCAAGTTTTGTCCCACAGTTGACATCTGCGCGCATCTGGCCGAAAATCTCTTTTGCTTGGCCCGCTGGCCAGCTGTTAGAAGAATGCAGCTCGCATTCGTTGCACAGTAGCCCAACCACGTGATGCTACCGACTGGACACGACTCGGCTCGGCTCGGCTCGGCTCGGCTCTGCTCTCCTATTGCCCTCCTATTGCCCATGTGCCGTGCCTAATTTGTAGGGTAATCGATGCCAATGCCAAATGCTAAATGCCAAATGGCAAATGGCATGTGCCTCGGGTTTCATCTTGCACATTGCAAGAGATGAGAAAAACCAGAAATCTTAAATGGGAACAGGCCTAGTTTCAAAATATAGCCTTGACCTTAGTCAACAACTTCAAGCCCATTTTATTCGCTTACTGCTTGAAGATTTTGCTCAGTGTTTCGTACTCTCACACTTGCCCTATTGAATTTCCATTAGCGAAACTATGCTGCCTACCCTTAGCCGGCTCGCCGTGCTAACTTTGGCGTGGTATCATGTTTATGCTTAATTTTCGCCCGTTGTTGTTGTTGTTGTTGTTGTTGCTGCGATTTTGCATTGTTGTTGGCCAATAGCCATGATCCGAAGGTAATTGAAATCGAGCGCCGAAATCAATTGGCCACCCAAAAACCAAATTGCTGGCATAATTTTGATTTGAATTTAATGACTTTATTTACCCAACGATGCAGCAGAAGAAGCAGCAGAACGAAGAAGCTGAGACTTGGGCAGCTGCAGCAGTGTTCCAGGAGCTGGACACTGGGTGCGTGTCTGCGCTGCAACGAATCAACAATTGAAATTTTGCTGTTTCGTAGATTGCATTTTAATCAAGTCTAATTAAAATGAGTTTAGCGCATTTCCTGTGAGGTCTGCCAGATCAGAGCGATCATTTAAGGCTGCCATGGCCGTTCGAGACGAGATCTTAATAAGATTTTAACTAGGGAGTTCCGCAAAGCGGAGGGTCTCACAGCATTGGCAAATCGTGAGAGTTGAAATAAAGTTATCAACACTTTGCCAGAATTGACCCACGATTGCAGACGCATATTGGCCAGGTCTCTCCAGCTCTTTCTCCCTCTCTTTCTCGCTCTTTGTCTCTTTCACTCTGTCGGGCTCGTCACGCGTGTCCAGTCAATCAACAATCGCGCGCGGGCATTCAAAATAGCAGCCATGCACGCAAATTGCGGCCACAGTGAAAGTTTAACACGCGTCAAGCAGATGGCTGTAAAGCAGGAAAGAAAGGTATAGACAGATGGAGGGGTTGGAGAGAGAGAGAAAGAGAGAGAGAGAGAGAGAGAGAGAGAGAAAAAGGGCCCAGCAGCACAGCTTTTATGAAATTTTACTTAAGCCTAACAACTTCCTGCACTTCCGCTGCACTATATAGAGATCTTGGGATGAGATGCATACAGGCTGATCAGTGAGAGCAATTGGCGAGTAAAAGGAGAGTTTACTGAGAAGGATGCCTGACTGAGACTATAATATATATCAGCAACAACAGCAGCAGCAATCTAGAGCTGCCTGTCTATGCGATTGAGCTCGACTGAAACATTTCTCTTAACCTAAGCAAGGCAATCTGAGCTTCAAAGCTGCACGGCCATCGACCAAAGCAGAGCTGTAGCAACTAGTTCAGAAGGCACCAGGTCCCCATCGAATGCTTGCAATGCAACTGATAAGTATTAAGCCAACAAATATATGTCAAACATAAGTTAAATAGCTTTTCCCGCTTTCATGACTAGACACTACTATTTTCATGAACAACTAAATTGTGTTAATATTTCTGTCTCCATAAAAAACATGTTATTCTTAATAATCCTTTCAAATTGCTTCCAAAATATTGTGCCTATCACTGAATTGTCATGTCAGAAACGTAGTGCCACGTCGCACTACTATTTTCATGAACACAGCTGTATATATATTGTATATTGCACTCTGCACTCTGCACTCTGCACTATCTAAATCGCATTTTTAGCTTTCCAAAATGCACTTAAAGCAAGTCTCGAATCGGATGATCGTTCATTAGAGCGCTTAAATGACAATTTAAAGAGCTAGGCGACACGTTCCAGCACTTTGCTAACCGCTCCGATCCATCACAAAAAGCGAGTGAGATAGAGGAGATGGTGGTGGAGGGCCATAAAGATCAT
Organism: Drosophila anceps; assembly: GCA_035045945.1. Lineage (NCBI taxonomy): Eukaryota > Metazoa > Arthropoda > Insecta > Diptera > Drosophilidae > Drosophila > Drosophila anceps. The sequence goes on from JAWNON010000004.1 coordinate 11,429,196, forward strand.
TGTTGCGATAGAGTCTGGTGTAAATTTCCACAAAATGCGATGACCAAACACAAAAGGCACATCAACGGCAACAATGAAATATGAAAATTATTAAAACTACACCGCAGGATAACGATGCGTCCTGCCAGATACCAAAGAGATCAAAACGAAGAAGAAAAACGTAAATGGAGAAATAATAATAAAGTATGAAACACTAGTAAAAACTATATTTTTGGGTTTCTGTGTTTCTGTTTCTGTGTTTCTTGAAGGAAATTAATGCGCTATTAACGACCGCAGGATCCTGGGGGTAAGGCAGCGGCGAGCAAACCCTCAGGATCTACGAGGAGCTCGCGCACAAAATGCTTTGTCATTCGCTTAGGTAAAAGTAGCCGAAAAAGAAGTTGTTAGGCGTCCGAGTGCTATTTGTGCCGCGACGCGTTAAATAAGTCATAAATTTCATTGACTTTATCCTGGCCGCGCAATCAAATACATATATATATATATACATAAAAATATATATATATATATATATAAAAATATCTTTATATAAGTATTTTTCATATTTAATTCTATTGTTCGACTTTAAGCCTTTCGGAATTTTCGAGCAATGGAAAAATCATGCGGGGCATATTCCTTACACATTTCCCCAGCCCCAACTCTTAGTCAATGTCATTTGCAATTGTTCGATTTTCTTCTTCCTCTTCTGCCTTTTCGATGGAATTAAGCGACATAAATCGTGTTGACTTGGGCAACCCAATCGATACTTATCAGTGGAGTATTGTAGTTTTGGAGTACATTAGTTGAACTTTGTACTCAAGTTTTTTCCCAATTGGTTTGTTGTGTGGTCTTCTCGTCGCTGCGCACTTATGTGGGTGTCCTGACCGTGAATTGTTGTCCATGAGGGCTTATAGCCTAAGGCGCTTATGATCTTAGGCACAATTGTCAGCTGTGAAGGGGAGCTAGCTGCTGGTGCAGCTACTTTGCTAGCAATCGGGCCGAAGTTTGAGCCGAATTGAATCAATGCATTGCTCATGCTCGTAGATCATTGCAATGGTAAGAGTCTTTAATTGACCAGGCTATGAACTCTTAGCTTAAGGGACAGATTGTCTACTTCAGATATCTTAAGCAAGAAAGGTGCACAGACTAATAGGACATGCTCACCTTGCGTACTGCAAGCATTTATAGTTTACAGGGCTTAGCACATATCAGCTGCTTATGGCTAACTTAACTCAGATAAAGTAACTCAATTGAAATTACATAGAATTAGAGTGAAATATAGTACTTTGTCTGTCAGATTTTTATGCCCTTGAAAATGGCTTTTCAGAGTAAAATTAGCTTGTTACAATATATGTAACAGATAGAAGGAGGCGTAACAGACCCCATAGAGTAAATGTATTCTAGAGCAGGACGACGAGTTGAGTCAATACAGCTATGTGCACCTGTCCGTCCGCCCGTCCGTTCGTCAGTCCGTCCGTCTGTGCGTTCGTCAGTCCGTCCGTCAGTCAGTCAGTCAGTCCGTCAGTCAGTCAGTCCGTCCGTCCGTCAGTACGTCCGTCTGTGCGCTCGTCGGTCCGTCCGTCCGTCCGTTCGTCAGTCCGTCCGTCCGTCTGTTCGTCAGTCCGTCCGTCAGTCAGTCAGTCAGTCCGTCAGTCAGTCAGTCCGTCCGTCCGTCAGTACGTCCGTCTGTGCGTTCGTCAGTCCGTCCGTCTGTGCGTTCGTCAGTCCGTCCGTCAGTCAGTCAGTCAGTCCGTCAGTCCGTCAGTCCGTCCGTCCGTCAGTCAGTCAGTCAGTCAGTCCGTCAGTCAGTCAGTCAGTCTGTCCGTCCGTCTGAGGAAGTGACCATGAAGGATTCCTAATGCATCATATAGAACATTCAAATTTGGATATTTGTTATAAAAAGTTCCTCAAAGAAACAATTTCAACTGACTGTGGTTAATATTCTACAAATATAAATAAATATTTACTATCTCTTGGGCGTGTCTCACATTAGTTCTACGATGCTAAGATATAGCCAACAAGTTTTCTGCTATTTGACTCTGCTACTTAAGCGCCTTCACGATGACCAACTACCCTCAGCGAAATGCGAAATGAGCTCAATTTCAGTTTGAAGTCAGTTGGCTTTGAACTTGATACAAACATCGCGCAGAACGTCCACTGCGAATGCCTGGAGGATGGCTGCCCGGCCAGTCAGATCAGGTAATATGGCTCAACACCAATTTAGACACTTCATGCATCTTGTTAGCCCGCTGCACTGCCGTAATGTGATCTGCTGCCCAAAGGGCAAGGCCCAGCCGAAACGATGGGGCCAATGGATGGTGGAAGTGCCAAGGGAGCCACAAACAAAAGGCTGTTAAGCGTATTGATTTCAATATTAATCGGCTGCACATTGGCGTATATCACCAGCCAAAAGATGCAGCTCAAGATACAGCTACAGCTACGGCTACAGATGCAGATACAGATGCAGATACAGATACAGTCAGAAGACTTTTTGCTCTTTGTGTAATGGTCCTTGCTGCGCTTTGTCTTATAATTGGATTTAGATTAATTGCATCTGCTTCGAATCCAGAGAGAATAAAACGAAGAAGAAAAAACCAGCGCATGAAAAATTACATCAAAAACAAAAAAAAAGAAAAGGCAACAAAAATCAGCAGAGCAACAAAAAATGAATTCCGCTTTGTTTTCTAAAGAAAATTGAAATTGTAACAGTGTGCCGCACAGTGGGCACACAAATTCTACCATTTTTATCTTTTATTTTCAGCGGAATTCGATATTTGTGCTGGCGTGTGCTACTCGTCTTCCACCCGCTGCGCCGCCTGTCGCTCCATCACCACGAACCGCAAATTCATTAACTTTGTTTGTTTTCGACCAACGAACGCAAGTCCCTGGAGCTATCTTTATTTATTTGTTTTTATTTTGTTGTTTTTTATTTTTTTGTTTTGTTTCTAATTTATTTTGCATAATTTTGCGGGCTGAAGCCATGGGGCATCCATCATTAATTAGGCACAGATCAATCTAGTCTGGAGCAGATTTTCACCAACTCTCACTCTTACACCCTACTCACTCGCTACCAATGTCTGTCTGTCTGTCTGTCTGTCTGTCCTCTGGGTAAATGTCTGCGGCACTTGAGCTGTCATGTTACTTTTAATGATAATTGCTGCCTCACAACTCATTTCTCACTGTGATAAATATGCTACGCGCTTCAGCCAAGATCAACCAAACAACAACAAGCAGATCTTGATCATAATCATGATCACAATCGCGTTGACATTCATGTCGTCCAACTGGCTTCCTCTCTCATTTGTCTGCACCCAAAAACAAAAAACGACAGAAAAAAACTGTCAACACGCATGAGCTTTAAGCACTGCAGCAACGACCGCACGATATGGTCATATATATACGTATATATACTCCATATACAGACCTCTTATATACCATATACTGTAGCCCCCATTCATGACCTAACCCATAAAGGAAATTTCTCTCTATATAACATATATATATATATATATATATAGATCGTCACGTTACACAGTTCCCCAAAATCGGGCTTTATGGCAGCGTCACAAACGTCCAGCCAGCATCAGCTTCAGCAGAAGTGTAGCTGCCACAATTTGTCTTAATGGCAAAGGCCCAAAGCGCTTTCAAGGCGACCTCACAGCGGCAGCACTGTGGCCATCCTGCCTTGCAGCCTGCTTGCCCGCCTGCCTGCCTGCCTGCCATAAACCATTTAAACATTTTGCGACTTGTTAGCAATTAATTAAATAGATCGCCGCAGCCAGCAGCCTGTGGCAACCACTTGAGCTGCGTCTAAAGACGCGTCTTGTCATTACTCTTTGGCCAGAGCACTCACAAAATGTCCCCATCGATATACGAGGAGACACACACGCACACACACACACCTCCTTGATGCTACCCTGGGTTAATTACCGCAACACAGCATTCAATTTTTATGGAGGACACACGCCCCATACGGCGGCATTTGCATGCCAAACGTAACGATCTGGCAACGCTCATTCTGCTGTTGCTGCTGCTGCTGCTGCTTCTTCTTGGGCGCGCTTCAAACGTGACCGCTAAAAAAGTTTTTTTTTTCATTTCTTTTGAATGCTCTGCACGAGGGCATTCAAGTCTTATCATCGAATTTGATACGCCCAAGAGAGTATCTATCTGCCAGTTCAGGCAGATATTCTTATAAAACTTTGCTGAGGTCTTGGGATTGCAGCATTTGGGTCAGTAAATCAATAGAAAGAATCTTGAAGCAAACTTAAGGCTTAAGGATGTTTGGAGGATGAATCGCCAAAGAGAATCCTTGAGATGTAACCTTATAAAGGATCCTGAATAGCTTCGGTAGGATCTTTAGGAAGAATTCTTCGAAAGGATTCTGAAGAAGACAGAAGGATTCTGATTCCAGGGAAACCTTGCAGATAGGATCGTTAAGAAGAACTCTGATGAAGCTAGAAGTATTGAAGAGAAGTTTGCAGGAAAAGCCTAGGGATCCTTCGGAAAGATTCTTCAAAAGATTTTGATAAAAGTTCCATAAAGAACAGCCTTGGGTACGTGCCTTTGGTAGAATCGGTTGACCAATAAGTGCTTCCATGATCAACTTTCTGCTTCTTCTTCTCATCAGGATTATAGAGGGATTCGGTCATAAGCTAAAGCTGGATATATAGCATATGCATGAGTGTATTTCAACTTCGGCCTGCACTTCCTATAGTCCTGCTCTCTCCCTGCCCCTCCCTCTCTCTCTCTTTCGACTGCCGCGACAGAAAGGGGGAAGGGTGAGAGACGCACGTACCTCTAGCTATCGTAACTCGGCTTTGGGCAGCGCTGTCTCTGGCAGTTTGAAAATTTATTTCGCTGTTTTTGCAATTTAAGGTAATTATTATGTACCTTTGGGGTAATTTTAACACCTCGGACACCATCGACAAATATCATCTTCGCTGAGTGGAGTGGGGAGCCGCTGCTTACCGCATCGATGCCGTACTACAGAAGTAGCGCGCCGCTTCTCCCATATCAACCAGCCAAAATCACAACAACAACAACAGCAACAACAACAGCAACAACGACAAACGTTTCTTAGAAGCGCAAAGCTTTCAACACCTTCGATGCGTGCCCAGGAACAGGCTTCAGGCCCAGCCTCCCTCGCCTAACCCCCCCAATGGCTTCCCCCTGTTGTTTTGCTGGCTACCTGTGCCCAGTTATTTTTCACACCTCGACAACATTTTTTTAAAGCTGCGATTTTGCTGTTGCTGCTGTTGTTGCTGCTGCTGCTGCTGCTGCTGCTGTTGCTCTTTTCGCACTTGGCGGCGTATTCGGTTACTGCAACGGCAGCGCGTAGAGGCAGCACAAACATCGCCGCCGCCGCAGCGTTTTTAATAACTGCTGCGGCACTGTTATCTCACTCAACTCATCAGCTCATGGGAGCACTTCATGCCGCAGAACTCTCTTTGACGTTTTTTTTTTTTCGTAGTTTTCTTTCCTTTTTCTTTTTTTTCAGTTTAGCTTAGCCTGGCATATCCTGTGCCGTCGCAATTATCGCACGACGAGTGGCGTGCGTGTAAATTACCGTTATTAGGTGTGATCGTGCGAATCGCAAATGCAATGCTCCCCACTTCAGCAAGCGCGCGCGCACACACACACACACACACACACACACACACACACAGCATCGAAATCCCTTTTCAGGCAAATCTTTCGCCACACGCTCCAACTTCTTCCTCTTCTTCATCTTTCGGTTTTCACTTTTACATCGTGCACTGCACAATTTCCGCTTGTTGTTTCTTTCATTTGATTCCGACTCAATAACAGCCATAAAAACTCAAATTAATGTGTTGACAATTTACACGAAGAAGAAGCAGAAGAAGACGAAAAACAACAGAAAACGCTGAGCACAAGATCAGCGATAAGCCAGCAACACCCTTAACACCCTACACCCTGACTAAAGAGCACTGCTGCACTTGTAGCTACCCTGTAGTGGGCCCTAAGAGGCATGTCTCTTTGAGATGGCTTGCAGATGAGAGTCGCTCTCTATCATATAACTACATTTAACTATACAGTTGAGTTTTGTAGTCTTTTCATTGAAAACATTATGACATCGACAATATGTTTATCGATATTTATCGATATTGACAAACATCCAATATAGATTGACAGGTATGTCATCAAATACGGTTATCTTATACGACTGCAAAGTTTCAGTCGCACTACTATTTTTATGAACACAGCTGTATATACCTCACATACCAGCACCTCGCACCTATCATACCCATTAAAGCCTCCACTTTTTTGAATGGGCATCCCCAAGGGCGACAGATTTCACGCTCATGATATCGCTATCGTGTGAATTGACCAAAATCGTCACCAAAATCAGAAGAGACAAAAACATAAAACAGTACAAAAATCATGTCAAACTGTAAATTTCTGTAAATTTCTTTAAATTTCTGTAAATTTGTTGACCTACTCCATCACGTCTTACACTTGTTCGCTGCGTACGTGTTGCCAGCGATTGCTTAGCGTTGGACTTGAGTATCAACGCCGTCAGTGGCTGCTGTACGGAATGCCAATTAGGCTTAATGAACAGCACTGTCACATAAAGTGCGTAATTAATTGTCGTATCGATATCGTTAGATAGCTAAGATAGCTGGCAGCGACTCTACAGAAGCGAAAGTGTTGACACTTAACGTGTGCTTCCGTTCTACGTGCAGTTGAGTAAAAGTGTCTCGGAACAGATGTAAAGACATTTGCCACAGTTCTTAGAAGGCCAGAACGAAAACGATTGCCAGCGGCAGCTGACAAACAGTGAAGCTAAGAAAGGTCGTTGATAACAAATCAATCAGTTTAAGTAGCTGATATTTCCAAATACGTATATATTCCTAAAATGAATCTATCTATCTATATTATTATAAATATTATATATTTTTGAAGTTGATAGCGAAACATGCGGACATTGAAATCTCATTTAAAACAATCAATTTCAAATCATGCTTAAAGTCTATAAAGTCTATAATCATATTTATATATATAGCTTGCTCTCGTTGAAATGATATAAGTTGAGAGCTGCAGTCTTAGACCTCTTATTAGGTAGAAGTATACTCGAAAACGAAGGTGTTAGATGATTTCAATGTATTAAAAGTAATAAGTAATTATAATTAGTACGAGCGGCATTTGATTTTGACTCATAAGAACAGGAATGTCGCTCTGCCCGAGTTCACTTACTATGAACTTACTAAGCCATAGCCGAGCATTTGCACTATGTGAACGAAAAAACGCAAGTTACAAACTGAATTGATTTGATACCCTATAAAAGGGCAACAGGACTTCTTCTTCTTTACTTTCAGCCATTGCTCATCTCGGAGCTTCTATTGCCCTAGCTATATTCTCTTTACATTTAACAGATATTACTTCTTCGATTTTTGCATATTACTTAGTAAATCAGGTTAACAGGTTGGCATGTGCTCAGAAACAGCTCAAGAAGTAGCAGAGCTAAAATATCATTTTCCATACAATAGCAACTATTATACACACTTATTATACAATCATTAGAACTTAACTTGATATAAGTCCATGAATTATAATACAAATTGATCGAAAAATCATAAAATCTCAACATATTCTGCTAGAAATCTACAGCTGAGTTGATCTGCATAATATACATATCTATCATATTTACATTTTCCATCTGCTGTATTTGCAGCAGATAGATAATTTGTTAACTTAGATTTCTCTAAGTTCTTTGCCACTTCGTAATCCGCCAACCAAACACCAATTGGATTTACAACATTCCAATTACAAACACAATTAGCCGCTAGATGGCGCTGCACAAAACACCACCCTCGCTCGCATTACATCCAATTGGAGTGCAACGGAAATGGGAATGTGTCATAGATGCCGCCAGCAGTTACTCGAAATGGCACAGCCTGACAACCCTGCCGAACGATCCTGTTGACTGCTGGCATACCCAAAGGACCCTGAGAGCTACCTGTTCGCGCTGACACAACCCTTGGGCATTACATGCACTTTAATTAATCAAATGAAATGGAAATGCAGAAGCTAATTAAAATGCTACCAAAACATTTTCTTTGGTGGGTGTGCTGTGGAAAATGGAAAATAAAAGAGTTGAAAATGGATTTTTATAGGCGGGAGAGAATACTCTGTTCGCTGGGCGTGTAGCCGATGACGCAAAGCATTTGCCTCTGCAGTATATCAGAAATGCATTAATGAAATACAACAACAGCCGCGAGAAGAGGCTCAAATTCGAATCGATGGCAGCTTTTAAAAAACGATTAAGCAAACTACGCAGAGCGCACGAAACTCCGAGACCTGCTGTGGCTAAGGCTGAGGCTGAAGCCAAACCTGAACCTGAAAATCCCTTGGAACAAATTGCACTCGTTGTGGCAGCTGCCTGCTTAAGGTTAATCAACGTTGTTATTCACATTTATGCATTTATTGAGGGGGCGCAATCTCGTTACCCCAGAGAGTTCGGTGCAACAACTGTAACGGTATTTGAAAATCAACGTCATCAAATGACGAAGCGGTAGCCGCAGCCTGACTACTGACTCTGACTCTGAGTCTGCGTCTGAGTCTGCATCTGATTGTGATCCTCGTCGATTCAGCAACATTGTTGCTGCCCATAACAAATTTATGAGTGTGCTTTATGGGGGGACACTTCACTTGTTGCGGGCGTATAAATAGCCAGCGAGACGCACGTGGCCACGACGTTGCCTAGCGCCCCAGAGCTTAAGCATGACCAGAGACCAGAGTCAAGAGTCAAGTCAAGTCAAGAATCAACTCAAACCAACTACAAAACTCAACTGCAAAGATACACTGTAAGACATGGCAAAATGGCAGATAAAACGAATTACATTTACGATTTGAGAAAGATATATTTGTGGCCTATACTCATATGATGGGCTTTTAACTCTAAGAGTGTTCTTATACCAACATAACTCTCTTATATATGCAGAGTTAATAGAGTTAACAATAGTTGGTCGTCTTAGACCGAGACTTCAAATTAGTTTATCTAAGTCTACGCGAATCAATTTGGTATTCATATTATAGTTAAGTATAGATCCTATAGCAAATTCAATTACAGATTTTGGCTTCAATTATAAATATCTGAGAGAACAGAGCTCACAAGCTTGGGAAAAAATTAATATTTTTACCTTTAAGTAGATAAAGAACTTGTAAAAGTAAATTTCATTAACAACTCAAAACATACCAAAGATTCAAAAATGATATCAAGATATATATGCAAATATATTCAGCGACAAATATTTTCTAGCTCAAACCGATGCTGTATCAAATTTGACGACCATAACCATAAGATGCAAGATCTTATGACTGAGCATATATAAAGATGCAAGTTGCCCAATAAAGGATATAAATTTGCAGATCTAGCTATTCCAGCCCGACTTTAATGGGGTGGCAATGGTCTAAAATGTGCATATAAATTGCATAGGCATTTATTATTTTATAAATATGCCAAAAGAGAGGCGCAACCCAAACTTTTCAGTTCTCGCTGAGACTACGATGTTCCATATGGTATATATGTATTCCATAAGTATTGATGATCCTAAATTATACCAAAAGACAATCACATGCCAAATTTGTCATCTATAACTCTTCTAGTTCCTGAGTTCAATGAGGCTACAAAGGTCTACAATACTTATATGCATTGCATAAGCATTTATTATCCACAATGATGCTAAAAGCAAATCATGTACCAAATTTCTCAGCTCAAACTCTTTTAGTTCCCGAGTTCAGTGAGGTTACGGTGGTCAAAAATGTTTATATCCATTGCACAAGCATTCACTTTCAAGTTTAATGCCTAAATATAAACATTAACCAATATTCAGCTGCTCTAGTTACTCAATTAGCTGAGTTCTCATAGCTGAGTCCAACTTATATGCCCTTGCCACATCTTCCCACAGCCTCGTACAGTGTATTCAAAAAAAAAAAAAAAAAAAAAAAAAAAAAAAACGATGTCCACATCTCAGACAGTGTCGTGGCTTACGTGGCTGTCGCGCTGTCGAGCTGTCGGGCTGTCAGGCACGTCAAGTTGCAGCTTCGTGACAAAGCTTTAAGCAAATGAGTTGCAAATGCAGCCAAGGGCAGACGCCCCTTTCCCACTTGATATGCATGAGAGGGCAAACACTTGTGGGATTTGTTGTTGTTGTTGTTGCTGTTGTTGTTACTTTATGTTAATCAGCCTCGAATCGGAAGCACGTGTCAAATGCGGCAATGCGGCAAATGCTTAATGCTAAAGAACAGTTGCGCCCGTCTGCTGTCCAAGGCCAACAGCAAAACAGATCACAGAGTGCCCCCAACCCACTTAGCCAGGCAGCGAAAGTGCCAGCCAGCAGCCAGTGGCGCACACATGATGGATCACATTTAGACAGAGAGAGAGCAGAGAGAGACAGGGTGCAAGAATGAGAGAGCGAGCGAGCGAGCTGGAGTATAGTGCGCAGTAAATTTTCTTATTTATTTCTTTTGGGCTGACAAAAACAAAATAAAAAAAGTGGAAGTGCATTGAAAAGCGAGTTCGCTTCTTTCTTATTTCTTACATACATATTTCTCTTCGCTTATGTGTATTCTGTGACAAGGATCAGCAGTTAGGATCATTGTGCATAAGATTTAAGTCTCGATTTCGATGCAGTTTTTCCCAAAAGAAAAAAGGGAATTGTGACACACACACACACACACACACACAGGCACACACCACACAGAAAGCAGACAAGTTGAATGGGCTGAGCAAGCTAGCGAGCGAGCGAGCGAGCGAGAGAGGGGAGAGCGTGTTAGCACCCACACGGGTGCAAGAGCAACCCCTACAGTCGCAACCCCTAGGCAGCGAAACATTGAGTGAGCGAGCGAGAGAGAGAGATAGCGTAAAGGTAAAGGCAAACCGAGAGAGCACGCATGATCACTTGTGCTAGCAGGCTCTGACTGTGCCCCGAGGGCAGGTAGCTCGATCAGTTCATGTTCGCTCAGTCGTCGCGCAGTCGCAGCGCTGCCGCTGGCAGCTACTTAAGGGCGAGCGTGCAGGACGAGGTTTATCATTGCGGAATTTGATTCCACACAGTCAACAACTCAACTCAACTCAACATTCAGTTCAGGATAAACGACATGACGACCATCTGCAGCAGCTATTCGCATTTCCAGCTGAGCACTGGCAACATCATGTTGCAGCAATTGCAACAGCAGCAGCAACAGTTGCAGCAGCAGCAACAGCAACAACATCAGCTGATTGCGCCCAAGCCACAGCCGCTGGGCAACAGCCAATTGCAGAATATGCAACAGCAAACCACACTTGGACCGATGCTGTCCAAGAAGAAGTATCAAACTTTTACCCATCTGCCCTATGGTGGCGGCGGAGCTGGTGGCGAGCAGCAAATGCCATCGGTGGCACGTCGCAATGCCAGGGAGCGCAATCGTGTCAAGCAAGTGAACAATGGATTCGTCAATTTGCGCCAGCATTTGCCACAGACCGTCATCAACACGCTGTCGAACGGGGGACGCGGCGCCAGCAAGAAACTCTCCAAAGTGGATACGCTGCGCATCGCCGTCGAATATATACGCGGACTGCAGGACATGCTCGACGATGGTCAGCCGAGGCGTCAGCTATTCAGCAGCAGTCTCACCGACGACATCAGCAACGATGGCAGCTACGACAGTCTCGACAGCAGCAGCTCGCCGGAACCACAAAGTATTCAGTATACAGGGCATTCGTATCATTCGAGCAGCTCGCCCACGCACTCATACAGCGATGCCTCCGATCTCTCAGCCAGCTATGTGAAGCAGGAGCTGCCCGATCAGGAGCAACAGCAGCACCAGCACCAGCAGCAACAGCTGCAGCACCAATTCAAATTCGAGTCCTTCGATAGCTTCAGCGATGAGCAGCCCGATGATGAGGAGCTGCTCGACTACATCTCCTCGTGGCAGGAACAGTGAGTGAGAGATAAGAGCGATCGCAAACGAGATCCAGTCAAACCAAAAACAACCATCATCATCTGGATGCTGTACAAAGTGTAAAAAGACAAAAAAACAAAAACAAAACTAACTGTTGCCTTAGTGAAAACAAATGGAAAACGAAAACCAACCAAGTCCCAGAATCTAGAAGTTTCTTAGTCGTAAGCACCAACTTTTTTTTTTTTTTGGAAGACAATGATTTAAAAACCTAGGCTAAATAATTTTTTTCATATTCTTAAGATTTTGTTATAAGCATGGAAGACACTAAACTAGCTACTAAGTATTATTATTTTTATTATTATTATTATTATTGAAATGCAATAATAACAAAGAATTAAAAAAAAACTCAATTTAAAACAAACTCAAACAACTTCTTATTGAAACAAAGCCAAAGAAAAAAAAAAACAATTTCTTAAATTTTTCAGCAAAGTTCCTGATTAAGAATGAAGAACATAAGACTGAGAGAGAGAGAGAGAGAGAGTAAGGAAACTCTAAAGTATCTCAAGCGAAGTCTTAAAAAAAAGTAATGCCAGAGACAGAAAGAGAGAAATCATGGCATTTATAGCAAGTGTTAAACTAACTTCAATCAAAACCAAGTTCAAAATCATCAAGTTGGGACTATCCGACTGGAATATACCTCGAACTCTACGAAGAACAGATATCCCAATCATTCTATGCTTCATTTAAATACACAATACAAAGAAGACATGAAAGCACTCACCCAAACATGTACACATAGTCTCTAGCTTGTACTAATTGTGACTACCCGACTAGAATATACCTCGAACTCTGCGAAGAACAGATATCCCAATCATTCTATGCTTCATTTAAATACACAATACAAAGAAGACATGAAAGCACTCACTCAAACATGTACACATGTTTGTACATGTCTCTAGCTTGTACTAGTTGTGACTATCCGACTAGAATATACCTCGAACTCTGCGAAGAACAGATATCCCAATCATTCTATGCTTCATTTAAATACACAGCACAAACAAGACATGAAAGCACGCAGCTAAACATGGCTTATGAGATCGCTGCGACGGACAGACATTTAGATGAACAGACAGGCCTGGCTAGATCGACTCAGCTCGTTGTCCTCATCAAGAGTATATACACTTTATAGCGAATTGTCATGCCACCTACAGCCTCTGACATTCACACAAAAACCAATTCCTAATCTGAGTACAGAGCAAACCTTTAGGGATTCACTTAACTTAAAGTAAAATACGATGAATCTACCAACAATTTAGCATAGTTGCAATATCTTTCATGAAATAGCAACTGAACACTGTGGATCTATCCCAACTCAATTTACAATCAAGGCTAAAACTGAATTTTAAGTATTCAGAGAGCTGTTCAGCTAGCAAAGTAAGTCTGATTATTTCGAGTCCAAAACGAGATTACTTGAAAAGGTCTGAAAACATTCATTGAATATGAATTGCTCAACTATCTTATCCACATTATGATTTATGGTAGTTCGAGACATTGAAGTGGCTTCAAGTATTAGATGAAATATGAAAACTAAGTTTATATAAATAGAGTCAAGGCGAACAGATATAGATATACTAGAACAGAGTTGCCCAAACTTATCTAGTACAGCCATCTAGCATAAGGAATAGCTTACAATTATATTGAAGAGCCTTTTTAAGGAGTAAAGTATTCTGTTTTAAGTTCAAGCAAGCATGAGCTGAATACATATAGTTACGAAATTGTGGTGTAAAATATCGAACATATATATGACATATGTATTTCAGGCACTGGCACAGGCAAGTCTAGCCAAGTCTTTATATGCATAGAGTACAGTATACGGGTAACTCTAAAAAGGTAAGTATCCCTTGCGTTTCATACCTAAATAATCAATTGCACATGAAATGCTTTTCAGCGGCAACTCGCTATCCTCGAATATCGACATGTGCTTTATGGATAATGAGTCATCGGAACTTTTGAGCACTTCCTGGCCAGTGAGCTTGCCTAGGGGGCCCATGACAGCCCACTCATGACGCGCACTAATCAAATGCTCGACCGGAAATAACAGCAAATATATATTTGTTGATATATCATACATATACGCGGTGTTTTTTTCTGTTTTGTTTTTTAACGAGTTTCAATTTTTGGTCTTTGGCATTGTTAATGGCGCATAAATTGCCCGACTGGGCTGCCAGCGGAAATAGGCAGTCACGCCTGAGAGGCTGAAGCAGGACCAACGAAGCTAGGAGCAGCTAGCAGCTAGCAGCTAGCAGCTAGCAGCCAGGCAGGCACTCACGTGTCTGGCGCACCCCAGAAAGGAAAAAGCTGGACGTAATCACAAGGCATAAAATGCACTTCCGGGGTAGCAACTTGCAACGCGTCGCGCCTCACCTCGACTACCCCTAAAAACTGACGCGTAGACAGCGGAAAAATGATTATAGGAAGAGCTTGCTTAGGCGTGTGCCAAGACGCAGGACATACCAAAAAAAAAAAAAAAAGTATTGAGGAATAATTATGTTAAATGCCCAGGTGGTGGGCTGTGTGTGCGTTTGGAATGCGATCTAAGAAAATGCAAATTGCGACACGCCCACAAAATATAGTTTATGCAAATGTCCACAGCGGACACGTGCAGGAATCAAAGGAAGTGTTACTGCTGCTGCTGCTGCTGCTGGCAGAGAGGAGCGTCTGTAGGGTGTTGCTCCGCATATCTGACCCGCCCAGCCAGCGGACAGGAGAGAGAGAGGACAGAAAACTGAACACGAACGCCGAGCCAACTTAAATATTTTCAGCTAGAATTTGCCTCAAAAGACGCTGCACAACAAAAGACAGCCAGCAAGCAAGCAAGGCAGGAAAGCAGGAAGGCAGGAAGGAAGGAAGGAAGGAAGGAAGCTGCCTGTAGAGCAAAAAAAAAAAAAAAGAAGGGAGACAGTGCCCAATGCTAGGTAGTTAGAGAGTACGCGAGCATACGGTAGCTATAAGCAAGGCAAAGGCAAAGCAATGCAATGCAAAAAAAAAAAAAAAGGACAATGCGAAATATGATTGTATGTCAGCTTAAGATGCGACCAGGAAACGAGCGAGGGCGACGCGACAGAGAAACGTTTGGGCTGAAATCCGTGCATTGTTAAGCGCATATCAAGAGGAAGCTTAGACCTGCTCGGCTCAGTGTCCGGCGGACAAGGACTCGCTGATAGGTGTCAAAATACGAGACTAAGCCAATGTCCTTTAATAGGACTCCGGCTGAGCTGACGTGCGCTGCCAATCGTCCGAGTTTTTATGCAATTTTAGCTAAGATTTCGAATTTCAGATTTCAGCTTAGCCAACGCTCAAATAACTGAACACGGACGGACGACAGACAGCAATTGCAATAAATTCATTTGAGCTCGTCCTTTTTCTTTAAGGTTCTCTCTCTCTCTCTCTCTCTCTCTCTCTTCTTCTTTCACTTTTTTTTTTTTTTTTTTGGCCAGGAAGTAACTTCTTTTGTGCGCCACTTTAGATCGAGACATGTCCGCCGTTTCGTTCGTCGCAGGAAGTGCGTATTTGTTTTGCATCCAGAGTCGCAGACACACGAGTCCTTGGCTCCCAAATACACACACACACACACACATTCATATATGTATATATATATATATATATCTGCAGACAATGTCCTGCGAGGTCCTGAAGTGCTTGTCGTTTATTTATTTTTATAATGCGCCTGTGTTTTTCTACATACATTCATCCATAAATGTATGTAGATATGTTTTGGGCATGCATATTTCTAGCATTTCAGAAATTTGAGTCGCATGTTATTTTATCATGTCGCAATTCAAAGGAAAACTGGGCGCAGCTCCTTCTGCCTCGCTGCCTCTCTGCCTCTTTGTGCTCCGTCAGGACACTTGTTCTATGAGTTATGTGACTTTATGACGGGCAACGCATCGCTGGCCAAGATTTATGGGCCATGTGTCAAAATACGAGAGCGCTTGTTGCGCTGACTCTACTTTGACTTCTACCCGAACGAGCGCTGTGTTCGCCGCGCTACTTTCGAGAGTCCGGCATAGATTTTAGCTATCGATCAATGGGCACTCGAACTCATTCTTGTCAGATTTCGCACTTAGCGCAGGCGTCAAGTGGTAGTCGGACAGTTGTCCACTTTCCTAGTAGCTCATTAATAAGGCGACGCCGAGTGCTACCAGACAGGTCTCAAGCGAGAGCCACAGCCCAGCCTAAACCAATTGAGTTGTTGCCACCATCAGTTCATTTTGTCAAAACTACCAAGAAAACTCATTAAAGTACAAACAACACTGTAGAGCATTAAGTTATTGTGAAGCACAGTTATGGGCAAATGAATTGCTTCCTTGGCCACATAATTGAGATAAAAAAATTATGGAATTGGTGCTGAGATCAGTTGTACTGAAGATCAGTTGATAAGCGTGATCGAAATAGTTATAGAAATCAAGATTAAATCGGTTGAGAGGATACATGCATACACACATAATTGACAACAAAATACTTAGAGTTGAATCTAGGCTTATAAATTCAGTCATGATTACAGCTTGGTCAATGATCAGGTCAAGTCGCATGTCTTATATTCGTCCATTACGACAGCTCGATCAATGATCACGTTCAAGTCGCAATCTGTTTATCAATTCCTATATATTCCTATATATATATATATAAGCTCTAGATAAAATCCAATGCACAGTGATCTTCTACTAGACGATCCGCTGACCAGATCGCTGCCTTCAACTTTATAGAAGATCTACTCGAAGTAGATATCGAACAGAGCCGACAAGATCCCAACATCTTCTCTAAGAAGATATCGAACGGAGCTGACGTTTTATCACTCTTCTTATTTTGGCTTATCAATGCCTAACAAGACATTACTTTGATCAGCCGATCTGCAGCGCTGATCATTTGCTAATCATCCTCGACAAGTTCAACTTCTGCTCAAGATTTAGCCAAAATTTCAACTGAAATCGCAAAAAGTATCTGGTGCAAGCGATTGCTGAAACAGCACGACACGCTCGTCGGGCTCGATCATTAAAGTCGCTATCGCAAATGGCACAGCTTGAGCCACCCCCGAACTATAGAGCTATCTATGCCAACAGCAGCAGCAGCAGCTAAAAGGTAATCTACGATATTGCATTTCACTTTGGTATCACATTTTATTTTGCTATTTTATTGAGCCTCAACACACGCTACATTTAGCACAGTGTGAACTGTCGGTAGTTAAATGACTTTACAGAGCGTACAACCCTTCACAAAAGGCAGTCAGAGCAAAAGAATGAAAGTTGATAGATAGAAGGAGAGGGAGAGAGAGAGAGAGAGAGTGAATAGATGCGGGCTCTACTTTGACTTGATTGTTGACATGATGAAAACTAACCGCAGTTAGATTACAAAAGCGCCCAAGCACAATGCCAGGATCAATCAATGTGTAAACGTGAAGCGCAGTTGCATTCAGCACACGCACACACATTCACACACACACACACACACACACACACACGTGTTCAACTGCTGGCCATGCAGGTTCTCATCGTGGCAGGACTCCACAATAAACACAACACAGGCAATCAATGTCAGCTAGTTTTTTTTTCTAGCACAAGCAAAAGCCATATCGAGCCGTATCCATCCCGGGCCAGACAATGGGGCCAAAGGCAAAAAGAAACGTAAAATCGAAAAGCAAAATCCCATTGAAAACAATTTCACTGGAATATCCTGAACGAGCATTGTCTAACCGCGCGCTCTCAGCGCTTCAATCGCATGAAAAGTGATTTCTATTTTCCTTTCGATTTTTGTTGTTTTTTTCTTCTTTTCTTTTTGATCACGACATTCTCGTTCTCATTTACGAAATTGTTCATTGATGCGTGGCTCTGGCTCTGGCTGTGGCTGTGGCGCGGGCTCTCGACAACCCCCGCAACTCCAAGCGAGCGCCCTTTGTGCTAAAGGAATCTCGGTACCTCCATCAAAAGGTCAACTTCGGAGGTTAAAGTTGGCTGAAAGGGCTGCGCAACTTGAGCGCTGAGCCCAGCGAATTGCGCAGCATTTGCAACAGTTCGAGTCGACGCGTTGCCTTAGGATTTCCCATTTTTGCTAGACGGCGGGGCGGCTCTCTATGTCTGGTCATTAGCATTACGAACAGCATTCTCGGCAGAAAGGACATTCGTCACGACATTGCAGCGTGTCGAAACGCATAGCTGTCGCTGTCATTTTGCATCTACCTGTTTTTTGGTCCATGTTTAGCTATTTTCGGCTATCCTCGGGGTTTCCCTGTCGTTGCATATTTGCAAGTGAATTTTCAGCATTGGCAAGTGGAACCGGAACCAGACAGAAATCAACCAAAAATCCCAACCGGCGGCGCACACATGTGTTGCGCTGTTCAAAAGGCGCGACAATGTCACGGGCCATGGCTCAGATCAGCGCGAGCGCTCGGCCCTCCAAACAAAGAGAGAAAACAAATAATACAAAAGATCGCCATAAGCATGAATCCTTCTTGCGCACACATCATGAGCCAGAACTAAACTAATTTGGCAAAATTTTAACAAAACTCGACAGTTGAAAAGTATCTTTAAGGTCTTAGATACACGTGAAGAATATATTTCATATAGCAAAGTAAATGTAGCTATTATATATATGAATCATTTCACCATTTGGACCAGAGTTTGCAACGCTTGCCATGAACAGCAGTTTACAGATACAAATGTATCTCAAGCATATGCAGTTGATATAGATACAAATGTATCTCAAACATATGCAGTTGATATAGATACTAATGTATCTCAAACATATGCAGTTGATATAGATACAAATGTATCTCAAAGAACCAAACGGGCATCAGCTACAAGGCTCATGCTCAAGTATGTATAGATACAACTATAGCTTATAGATACAAATGTATCTCACATCTAATCTTGATATAAATTTATCTCTTACAAGAGTATCTCATGAGCTAGCTGCATGTGTATATTAAGCCCTGTATCTTGCAGATACAAAAACTATCACACAGATGCTGCATAGATACAAATGTATCTGATGGCAGAGAGATGGTAGTTACATAGATCCATCTATGAATCGCTCATGGCTTGCACGTGTGAAACGCTTGGAGGCGGCTAAAATGGGTAGTAAAACTCGTGCAGAGCTGCGTTGACGCCCACTAGCTACATTTTTGCTCTTTCAACTTCTGCTGCCACAAGTGGGCGTGGCAAGCAGGGCAAAAATAGCTGTCGGCGAGCTGAATAGACTGACTGCGAATCCTCTAAGCGAATGCAACTGAAAGATTTTTTGATTTTTTTTTTTTTTGATTTTTTTCTGCTCTTTGGTTACTATATATAGGGCATTCTATTCATATGACTTTTAATGCTGTCAACGCAGCAGAGACCGCCGACTGTTGCTCTCTTTGCTGTCGCATGTGGGCCGTTGCATGCAGCACAATGCTCGGGACAATGATGACAATTTCACATCTTAATGCACATGAATGCGCGTTAAAAATCTGCCGCCCTCTTTGACCAAAGCGAGTCACAGCGGCGGCTACTTTTGCTTTTCCTTTCATATCTGGGTATATATATGTATATATACATTTGTTGTTGTTGCTGCTGCAGATTTTTGGCAAAGCGTATTTTGCTTTTTTGATAAATCGATTATCGCATCGTAGGAGGCAGTCACAAAAACAATGCGATGCGCACAAATAGAAAAGGGAACCCCGAATCGATTCACAATGCAATCAGAATGGCCATCGACAACTTCTCAACCTCAGTCTTAACCTCAACCTCAACCTCAACCTCAACCTCAACCTCAACCTCATTATCGCGCTGATCATCATCATCATCATCGAGTTCAGTCTTTGTGGTCGCTGAATGCAGATCCATCGATCGATGTCTCGTTGCCGCCGTTTTGTGGTTGACATTTTCTTCTTTCTATTTTTATTTTTCAGTTTCTCAGTGTGGGTTACGGTCGGTGACTTTGCTTTGATGCCCATGCCCGGCATGGGGCAAACGTCTATAGTGCTATATATGTGCCCGACCCCAGCCCAATTTTGACTACGACGCGGACTAATGCCGTTGCCGTTGCCGCTGTCTCGCTTTGTTTTGCTTTCGCTTTTCTCATTGTCTGTTTTTTTTTTCTTCTGATTGCTCGATGCGATTTTTAACTAAATCTTTCAGTTTTTTTTTTGTCATGCACTGATTTTTGGCCATAGAACTCGCCGATATTCCCATGGCCCAAAGAAGCAAAAACCGCTTAGACTGGTCAAGCATTGAGAGATCTAATGCCTAGTGAACGAAACATTGATGGAAATCTGTGGCTATAGTAAAGGAATTAGTCTAAGAGTGCATTAATTTGGGAGATCCTAAGCAGAGTTTGAGAAAAGTTCAACAAAAGTGTAGAGAAATTGTCTTTAGACCAGGCAAGGGCTGCACTCTTGATACTCTTGATACTCTTGACATCTACATATAATTCCTCTGCTCACTCTCGTGGCAAGTTCTTAGCTAATCAAAATTACGCTCAGCATGAGATACACTTGTATCTCTAGTCCTGACATGCCCTAGAGTTGCTCTAGAGACTGCATATCTATGGAACATGTAAGATCGCTAAGTTCTGACACTTTGAACAAACCTTTAACTTATCAAAACTTGTCTTTGCCCATTTGCCGCTCAGCACGTGCAATGTTTCAGATACATTTGTATCTTTAACATATAACGTCTCTGTAGCTACACTTTGTATCATTATCACATGTAAACGTTCCTCTTGACACTTGAGACAAACCTTTAACTAATCAAAATCGACAATCGCAGTGCCCACAGCACGTGCAGTCCATGAGATACATTTGTATCTTTTACCGTATGCGGGCCAATCTTATCTGCGCATGTTGTCCACGCTGGTTTTTCGCCAAAAGGCAATAGCTATGACCTTTAGCTGGGCGCAACTACAGATACAGATACCGAATATCAATTTCATTTGGTAACTGCAATTAAGTACAAACAGCGTGCAACCTCGACCCTGTGTCGCTGTAGCGCTGTAGCGCTCACTCTGAATGCTGAATCCCGTGCGACCCTGTTGTCCGCCTCGCACAGCGGGCACTCAATTTATGTTTTTTCCGGGAAATCAACCCACGCCCGTCGCTTACCTTCTTCGTTCTTTCTTCTTCTCTTATAGCCGATTGCAATTCGGCGCCCGATTTCCGATCAGGACGCACGCTTCAGCGTTTAGCGTCGCTTTGCATAGAGCCACAGCGAAGAGCAGAGCTGGCAGAGCTGGCAGAGGCTGGGCAGGATATGTGTGCGAGGGCAATTAATGTAGGGCAAAAACGCCGGCGCATCAAAGTGTCTATTGCGCGGCCAAGGCGTGAACAATTATGGCCTAAACACTTGCCTCAAACACGGGCAACACCCCCAGCTAGCGAAGCAGAAGAAGACAGCAGAGAGAGCGAGAGAGAGAGAGAGAGGGAGAGAGCGAGAGCGAGAGAGAGAGACAAGTTTTCATTCCGAATCATTTTGCTTCCGCCAATTTAATGAAATTCAGAGCAAGCGCAGCAGGTTGTCCTTTTAATTGAGGCGCAGCAGCACATCTTTTTCTGTTGGCGCAAGTGCAAAGCGGTTTCATTGACCATACCGAAATACGCCCACAACGAAAAAAAAGGGGGCGCCGTGCAGCCGGCCCGCAACACAAAAGAAAACGAGCGGAATAGCAAGCACTTTGCATAGGAAATGTTAGAAAATTAGTCATAAATAAGAGAAATGAAATATTCTTTGAAAATGAAAAGAAAATCTAATATTTATATTGATGGAAAGTTTCCTTCGATAGCTGTTTAAGATAGATTTATAGCACATTTAATTCCTTTTTCTTTGTTTTTGTGCTGTATACGTCTTTCAGTTTGTCCGTCCGTCCATTCGTCTATCCGGCCGTCAGTCCATCCTTCTGTCCCTCTGTCCGTTCGACTCACCGCCGGTCTGTCCAACTATACGTTCAACTGTCCGTACGTCCATCCTGTCGGCTGTCAGTTCGCCTCTCCAACCTTCTGTCCGTCCGACTCACCGCCTGTCTGTCCGTCCATCCAGCCGTCTGTCCATCTATCCATATATGTACATAAATGCAAACCATTTTGGCGCTATTAAAGCTACTCGTTGCCTTCGTTGCCGAGCGACGAACGAACAGATCAACAGAGAGAAATCGCAAAATAGATTCAACTCTTTAGCTCTTTCCTGATCAAAAGCACTGCCACAAACAAAAAAAACTTATAAACTGTCTCAATGAAGTCAGAGAAAAACAGTTTGAAATACTCGAAGCAAGTGCATGCCGCATAACGTAATGAAAGATATCGAAGCGTTGACTGACGCACTTGTAGATACTCACACACACACACACACACACACACACACACACGCGCGCGCGCGCGCGCGCGTAGACAGAGGCAGAGACAGAGCCTAAGGTATATCGGCGGCAACGGCAGCTGAGTGTGTGACGCGTGTCTGGCTTTTGGGTTGTGAAAGAGTTTTTGAGCTGTGGTGCATATCGTGACGTGTAATTGACAGGCAACAGGCGTTTAAATCCAGAGACTCGCCAGCCTGTCATCGCCTCGAGAGCGCAAACAAATTTAGATATCGCCATGGACATTGACAGGCAAATGGAAGGCAGCAGACGACGACGACGACGACGAAGAAGACGAAGACGATGAAACAGGGCAACTGGCAGCTACCAATCGCGCTTCAAAGTGGATCAGCCAGGCACTAAGTGCGAACAAACTACTTTAGATAGATAAGCAGAAGAAAAACGTAGTTTTAATTGACGTTTGAAATTACAAGCAAAACGGAAGGAAATGCGACAAAAACTATAGCGAAGCCGAAGAAAACCTGTGAAAAATGATGAGAAAAACCACAAAAAAAAATAACATAGATGGACAGAGAGAGAGAGAGAGAGAGAGAGAGAGAGCGCGCGAGTGAGAATGCTGAGTGACACCTCGAACAGGATATGCGTTCAAACAAAATTGAGATGTTTCCTGTCACGGCTTAGAATTGCAAACTCACCTCGAATGGCGAGAAAAACTGCCGCGGCGTGGCAAATATGATTATGATAAGGAAAATTGTGTGGGGCGACGGAAAAATGTGTTGGACGTAAAGGAAAAAATGAAAATTGAAAAAAAAAAAACAAAATACTGAAATATACTCGCATTACACATCATGCTGTCTTAAATTACCAGCGTAATCAGAGATTTCCAACACCTTTTCGTCGAGGTTTTTAGCTAATTAATTTTCAGCCCGAGCGAGAGAGAAATGGAAAATTGGGAAATTGGAAAAAATGGGCAAAGGACGTGGGCGGCATGCGCATCGAATGCGCTTAACAGCTTTGCGCTCAGCCCTGCCGCCCAGCAACCCAACAACACAGAGAGCGACAGAGCGAGAGAGCGAGAGAGAGAGAGAGAGAGAGAAAGGCAGTGCTGATCCGTCTGCTAGTTAGAATCGTTTGCCTGAGTCTGGACATGCTTGACGCTTGGATTAGGCTGACGTAATGAGCTCTAAGCCAGCGGCCAGCACGCGCTCACGTTGTGGGCGTGACAACTTCGTAAAAAGGCAACGAGAGTTTCATACAAATTGCCATTTCTAAATGCTGATGTAGATATCCCAAAGATACTTTCGTATCTGTCAGCTTAAAGCCGAAAATTTCATAATTATCTGAAAGACTCAATATTCCCGAGAACGCTGTGCTTAGAGTAACAATATTCACTATGGTAGTCATACGATAGAGTCAATCGAAGAGCACAACTTTTCATACAAAACCCAATAAGCATTATTCAATCCGTTCTTCATGATCTGGTTGAGATTCTTTCATTGATCTATGGCAACTATATGCCATAGTCAGACTTACACATATCCTTAAGCTGCAGCATAAAGTCAAAGTTTTGCCAAGTCTCATTAGCAAATCTCAAGTTAGAGCTGAATGCACGTGGAACAATTCTTATGCTTCGTATAGAACTACTAGAATTTCAGTGATCTCCATTGCGAAATTGTACAAATATGTTAAAAGTATCAATATATATAGTTTGTAATACATGAAGACTAACAAAATAAACATAATATAGATACGAATTTAGAGGTATTATAAAAATATTTATGAAACATATATAAAATGAATATAGAGTGACATAGAGAGAGAGAGAGAGAGAGAGAGAGAGAAAGACGCTAGTTAAGCGAGAGACTTGACATTTGGAATATATACGCGCGTTGACAAGCTAAGAGCAAATATATATGCAAATATATATATATATCTTCTAAAGAGAAACTAGAAAAAAATCACTGCTGATCTCCCCTATCGATGGCCCAAACATAAATGTGAAGCCTTCTTGAAGGTTAGTTAGCTACAGAAAGTTACGCTCCTCGACTAGACTCCTTGTAAGGCTTGGCCCTCAAATTATGTTTATCATACAATTTTGCTCTGCAGTATGCCAGTCGCACTACTATTTTAATGACCACAGCTGTATATCCTAATCTAACGTAGAACAAACAGTCAAGAACATTGGCTTAAGTTGATTGCAATTGAATTGCATTTGTATGAGTTAGATGAGGCAGAGGAATTCTTTGTTGATGTTGTCTTCTGTTCGTGTAAAGAGAGTTTCGCTGGAAGAGTCCATTCCATCAATATCCCCTCGAGGGCCAAAAATACAATTGCAAATGGGAACAATGCGGAGAAAAATGAATTTGCGGTCGTTAAAGGGAAATCAGCTACCGCACACAACGCCTCGAATCACGCCTCAATTGTCCATGGGGCAAGCTAATGCAATTTGCAGTAGTAGCAGATGCACAAATCAAAGCAGTAGACGTTGAGAATGTTATCGCTGGAATCGAATCTCGATCTGCTTGGCGAATGACAGCGAAAGAAAACAATTGACAATTGCCAAGGCTCGGCACGGCACGGCACGGCACGGCTCGACACGGCACGGCTCGGCTCGGCTCGGCTTGCCTTGGCTTGGCTCAATTCAATTCAATTCAATAACAATTGACAAACGCCCACCACAAATGAGTTCGAATCCTGCTGGAGAAGACGAAAGAATAAGAAGATGAAGAAGAAGATGGCATAGCCTAGTCAGTTATATAGAGATGTCACGCATATAAAAACGCGTTTTCATGTGACACAAACACCAAAGCCGAGTGAGAAACAAAAGAGCATCGAATTGAGGACCACCACAGCGCTCAGATTTTATGGCCCTTTTTGTGTAGTGGACAAACGCATCTCTCTCTCTCTATATATATATATGCATGTATATATCTGTAATATATATATATATATATAGATATGTATCTATTTTGGTTTTTGGCAAATGCGGTCAAAACATTGTCTATGAAAACAATGCTGGCTGAGACCGCACAGCGCGCAGCAGTTCGCTAAAAATACCTTGAAATGAGCATTTGGGCTCTTAACTGTTATTAGCATGCTGAGCTGAGCACACACAGGCTCAGAACTGTCTCTCTCTCTCTTTCTCTCTCTCGCTCACACACGCTCTGCATGCGTGTGTGTGTGTGTGTGAAACAAAGCTAAGCAGTTTCTAATTGTCACAACATGAATAGAGATTTGTGTTCGGCCTCTCTCATTGTGTCTCTTTCAGCCTATAATAGAGTTGCTCATTTGGGCCAACTGTGCCTCGACTTTGGTCAAAATATTTACACACAATTAGCGCAAATGGCACGAGAGAAGCGAACCCGTACAGCTGAGCTGTGCAGCCTTGACAGCCAGAGCCAGAGCCACAGCCAGAGCCACAGCCACAGCCACAGGCACCACCTGGCTGATATTTAATTTCTCTATTGGGACTTGTTGCGGTCGTCTCGGCCGCCTCCTACCAGCATTTTGGCAACAAACACAACACGCGCCAGACACAAGCCAGCACAACTTGCATTTATGCTGGTCCCATGCCCATAGTCCATATATTTATATATTCGATTCTTGGTAAGACGCCAGTAATACTATAGCTATACTTCCTGCTCCTTACTTGGAACTCTCAGGAGACATCAATCTCTAGCTCTCTAGCTCTCTATCTATCTATCTGTCTTGCGCTCAACTCTTCCGTTTTCTATTGAAATATTCAGAGGTATATACATATTTTGAGTTTTTGTGGTCAGCTTCTGTTCCGCCCTCAATCCTCGCCTTAACCAAATAAACAACAGACTTTAAACCCTTCTTCTCTCTTTTTTTTGTCTTTCTGTGGAACTGTGTGGACAAAATGCTTTGCTGTTTTCCTGGGCTGTGACCACTTAAGTGGATTTGCATTGTACTTCCCCACACTCACACACACACACACACACACACACACACTAAAACGCACTCACACACTCAGACACACACTCACTCACACACACACACACCCAACTCAAATTCCAATTGTCGTGCCGCAGTCATATAAAGTTAAAGGCCAACTCCAACTGTCGCCCCAATAAAAATTTACGCCTAATTTTCTGCGATTGCTTCCGCGCATGCGCAGACGCTGCCCCTCTGCACTCTGCAGTCTGCTCTCTGCACTTTGCGCTCAGCCCCATTGCGTTGCCTACGCTCTGCTCGTCGTCTGCCTGCTTTAGCTGCAGCGTTCCATTTGGCTCGTTAGCTTGTGCGATTGGCGATTTCATTTTTGATTTGTGTCGGCATATTTTGCATACAGTTGAGGAATGCGTGCAGCAAGTGGCTAATGCGAGGTGCGTCACAAAAGTTCACAGAGCAGGCAAAAGTAGAAGAACTCAAGCAACTGCTAAACACTCTGAATGATTTGTTGAGCTAGAAAAGTGCTCTCTGCTAAGATGATATATTTTCTAAATGCTTTCTTCAAACTTCGCTCGCTACTTGAGTCTTTCAGCTAAAGTTCCAGTTGCATATATAAATCTGAAGGCCTGGATGGATCTATAGCTGGATAATCTTTATAGACACTCCACATTTCATTCGGAATTCAAAACCTATTTAAGAGCACTTCAAGTCATAGATCCATCTTCAAACTTTCATTTCTAAACATTTTAAAGAAATCTTAAAATGTTTTCCTCTTTCCAATCTTGCATTCGAGTTATACCTGCTTCATTTCTCATATATTGGCAATTGCTCTGAATTGTCGCCTTTTTGCTATAAACGATTCGCATTCGCCTCGTTGCACAGATGCTCAGGGAGGTAGAACATCCTTTCCCTCCCTTTCTTCCTCTCCCTCCATCCGTCTCCCTCTCTCTCTCTCCCTCTGTCACTCTGTTAAAAAGTCGCCGACCAAGTGAGTTGGGGCCCAATCAGTTGAGCCCCGCAAAGGTGGCACACCAAAATTATTTAACAATCAATTTCAATTTCAATTTCAATTTCTTGCAGCGGCATTTTGCCATCTAATTATAACGAGTCCCAGACGCAGCCGAATATCAAACGAAATGCGCCGACCTAACTAACTAAAATTTAAATTACCCAAAAGGAAAACTAGAAAAATCGAAGTTGACCTTACCTTAAGTAACGAAGAAACAAAAAGAAAATGAGAGAAAATTCCAAGCGTTGCTCTAATTAAAATTGAAATGAAGTGTTCGGCATGCGAGCGGGCTATAAGAAGGTCCTTTCACACACACACACACACAGAGCGAGAGCGAGAGAGAGCGAGAGAGAGAGAGAGAGAGAGGGTCTCTTCACTGTAATAAATTTTGGTATCTGGGCACGCGGTTCTTAAGGGTGGTCCCTCGACTCGATTCTCAGTGCGGGATCTCATCTTATTTATTTATTTTTTTTTTTTGCTTGGCACGTTCGTTATTTAGCTCTCGACTTCTACATAGATCTGCTGCTTTTTGCTTTTTGCTTTTTCTTCTTTTTTTTTTTTTGAATGTCGAGCAATATTACAATAAAAAACGCATTTATATACCCTGTATATACCCTGCCTGCTGAGCGGCATGCTCGATAGCTGAAGGAAGAACTCTAGGACTATGGAAACTGAATTTCTGAGGAAATACAATAACTCTTCAGGCCACTTCTCACCTTCCATAGTGGCACTATATTCGACAACTTTTCAAAGTCTCGAACTTTAGGGCTTATAAGGACAGACGGGCAGACGAACGGGCGGACGGGCCAACAGCAAGGCGAACAATGCGCAGAACCAATATACTCACTTCACTACTTCGTGAATGACTAGAATACTAAAAGTTCTACATATTTCACACAGTATGTTCCAGTCCATCCACGCAGTTAGGCATTGCAAGTATTTATTTATTTTTTTTTTTTCATAGTTTTGGTTTTTTGTTTTTCTTTTGATTTTCGTGTGATCTTTCTGATGATCTGCTTTTTGGTGCTCGCTGCACTCATTTCATAGCAAATGCATCAGAAAAAAAAAAAATTAATCCAACGCTGGCGCAGCCCACACACGTCTCACAGCCGAATGCAAAGGATTAGCATGCAGCATTCCATTCGAATGCCTTTTGGAATGGGTTTGCTTCAGCTTCTTTATCTTCTCTCTCTCTCTATATATATATATATATATATAAAGTATTCTTATTATTATTGCCATGCCGAATCGCCGCAGCACAATGGGCGACACAATGGGCCAAGTGTGAGGGCCGGAGATTAGTGTGCGAGACTTGAGGGCTGCAGACAATCGAAAACAATCGAGCAATGCGCCACATTTGCCATTCGGATGCAATTGTGCGCATTAATCGCTTCAGTTTCAACTTGAGAAACTTTTTCCAACGAAAACTAATTTCATGGCTGCTTATATAACACAAAGAAGACGATGCGGCATTATTATTACTATTATTATTATTATTAGTACTATTACTATTATTATTATTATTATTATTATTATTATTATTACAGCTGCGATTAATTAAGCAAACAAATCGAGACGCAACTATTACATACGGTAGCTGTAAAAACAAATAGCCCCCAAAGGCAGTGCAATCGAACAGCAGCGAGCCACATTCAACGTTCATTGGTCTCAGTCTCGGTCTCAGTCTCAGTCGATCGCATTTCGTGGCCTAATTAATTGCCAATCATAAAGGCGAGTGCAATGGGCTCGTAAAACGAATCACTTTTAAATGCCCAATGCTCGAATGCTGCAATTATTCAAGTTTGCGCCTAAAGTGATGATCGCCAACTTCGAACTGCTTTTGGGCTGCTTTTTTTTTTTTGTTCTTCTCTTCTTGGTTATTGCCACCATCGACTGGACAGTGAAACATTTTATGGGAAATCTTCTCTCTCTCTCTCTCTCTCTCTCTCTCTCTGTGTGTGTGTGTGTGTGTGTTTGGCAATTAATTAAATTAAGTTTTCAGCGAAATGCCAAAGGCGTGAAGCAAACAAGCGAACCCAATGCAAATCGATAATGCACCGAACGAAAGATACACTCGAAAGTAGATCATTTTCCTATAATTACTTTCCGACTAGTTCATGGAGTGGTTCATTCTTATAACTGAAGCATTGGCCAAGCTGTCATTGTTTTCAATGTTGCAATTGCGACCCGGCTTTCCATCTGTGTGAACTAGTTCATATGAGCAATCAAAGTATTCCAGTTCTAAAGATCTAAAGCTCATTGACCATAAGGATCTATCATTGTCAGCCATTTATCAATATGAACAATATGAACAGCAATTCTAGCACTTTCCACATGGCTGGGCCGCATAATTCGAGCTGCAAGACTTAGTGGACAATTCCCTAATTGAGTGAGTGTATCGAGCGGCAGTGGGCATACAGGAAGTTGCCGCGCGCCTGTGCCGACATCATCAGCATTAACAACAAACAGCGATAACAATTTTAATTGCGCTGATCTGTGCTGATCGGGCGCTGATCAGAGATCTGATCTCTGCTGTTCTGTTCGGTTCGGTTCTGTACTGTACTGTTTGGTTTGGTTTGGTTTGGTTTGGTTTGGTTCAGTTCTTTTGCTGGTCTTTGCTGATGAGCCGATCGCGTTGCCGGCAGTTTTGTTAATGTCTTTTGGCAGCAACAGCAACAGCTTCAGCTTAAGATGCGGCTATCAATTGGCAATCGTGTTAAGAGGCTCTAATAAAGTTGCACTCCACTCGCTGAGCGATCAGCGATCAACGAATCGATCTGTTTCTGGCACTGTTATTTATCTCTTAATATATCTTACATCAACTTATGGGCCCCGCGGCCACTGATATGGAAATCAACTTTGCCACTTGGCTAATCTTAAAGTTTGCCGTTTTATTGCCTCGACTCGATTGCCTGGCTCTTGCCAGCCACACTGGCCCTGTCCAACTGTCGCCGCGATCGATAAGCGCGGCAACATAAGAAATCGATTTAAGCCAACTCTCTATAGCTACCTGCCTGCCTACCTCTATATCATTGGCCCCCATCTGCCAGTTACATGGAAGCTTATCATCTCACAATGCCTGCTTACAATCGCGCTTGTGCTTAACTCAACCAGATAGCCAGATGCAGCCATAGATAATGTGCACACAGCATGCGGGATACTTAAAATATCAACAGAATCTCATATTAGTAGAAGTTGTAGTAGTAGTTGGCAGTACTAATATGCTAGTAGCACTGATCGCTGATCAGACAGAGAGTGAAGTCTAAATATGCAAAAAAAATATATATATATATATTTCAGATGAATTCGTTGGACATTACCGTAAGTCGAAGAAGGTTCAGCACATGAAACGTGAGTATGCAAAATTTGATATTATATTACATATTCTCTTCATGACTCTGCAATGATCTTTGAAGACACTTTCCGCACTTGTTTCCATTAAAAAACTTAAAGCAGTTTAAAGTTTAGTATTCAACCAAGTATTTGAAGTTTAACAACATTGCTATTAGATTTTGGAGAGTTTTGAATGCTTTGATCTTTACATTCTCAGCTTTTTTGATTCTGATATACTCATATCATCGTTTTCAGATTCTGAGATCCTTGAGAGCTATAATCTTCAGAATCTTAGCTCTTCTGATCATAATATCAAAAGCTTCTTATATCTTTAGATACTCATATCTTCATCTTCAGATACTTAGCTTAGCTATTAGATCTTTAGATTCTTGAGTTCTAAGATCTAAGCATCTGTCGATGCTCATTTGATCATTGTATCTGAAATTTCTAATATACTCATATCACATCTGTATCTTCAGATGCTTATATGTCATATGTCTATAGACCCTCATATGCTTCGATTCATTGATTTCTTGATCCTAAAAGCCTTACATCGCCTGATATTAAATGTTTTTCATCCTTAGATCATCATATCTCCAAAGTCAGTTAATGCAAGATCTCTCTCTCTCTCTCTCTCTCTCTCTCTCCTTCTTATTGCGCTTTCTGCCAGAGCTAGCAGACTCTACAATATACTACACATAGATATTAAAATGTTTAATCTTTAGATCCTCATATCTTTAAATTCTTCGATCATTAGTCCCAACACATTCCAAGTATAATATACAAATGCTCAAATGCTAGTTCAAAATTCGTACTCCCAACATTCATTGCAATTATGACGTTACAACAAGTATCCTAAACTTCTTTAAGCTGCAATAGACAAATATTTTTCATACGGCTGTCATCAAGTAGACTACAGCAACTGATCTGCTGTATCCACTACTCTCCTTAACAATGTTTACTTCAAAGTTCACCCCGATCGGCTGTGCGCTGTCTAAAGAGAACTAACTCTCCTTCTTGCACTCCCACTCTGCTTCAGACAGCTCTGCTGCAATCAGTGAGCCAGACTAAGCACGATCTTTGCCCAACTTCACATATGAGTTGCCCAATCTTCGGCTACCTGCTGCTTACAGCTATTCCCTAGAGCATAGCACGTGCAAAAACTTCTCTCAAAGATGAACGCTGAGACCTTCTCACATGCAGCGATCTCCAAAGATACGTGGCAATTCTTTTTTTTTTTTTGCATAAACATTAAGGCACATTAGTTTACATGGACAGCGGGTCTTAGGACACTTCATTAAATAACTATTTGGCATTTCTATGCTCTCGCCATGCTACCTGCATATGAATGGCAAAACAATGCGTTTGACCGAACATCGATGATGGATGATCTGATGCACTGAGATGACTCAATCATTGTGCAACGCAAAAACGAATGCGAAACGTGCGATTGCGTCGCTGATTATGTTAGATCTATGCATAAAGATAGTTTATGCAAAAGGAAGCTGGATGGACACATGTCTAGATCAAAGATCATGTCTCATGTGCACATGTGCACACGTGTGCTAATTACCTTGAACAGAGAGTGTATGTCCAAGACTACATATACCAACCGATCGCAGCTGTTGATGCAGCAGAGTTGCAGCATAACAGTAAATGCAGTAAATGTACCGGAACCCAAAACCAGAAAACAGACAACAGAAAACCAGCAAATATATTCATATGTGAGTAATAATATGCATGCATAAAGCTAAAAGCAATCAAAAATCAATTCATAATCATTTGCAAGGTGCAGACAAAGACAAGAGACACACACAGTACACAGCACACCGAATGACGGGGGCTGGCTGCCTACCATCGATCGGGGCAGCCAGGCAATTCAATCAAATTTGTTATAAAACTGTGAAAGTCTGCGACAGCGATCGGAAACAGGACTCAAAGTCACATAAAGGAGCCGTCCAGCCAGCCTAGAGAGATTTGCATGCCAAGATTCAGAGTCGAGGAAAGACCAGAGTCTACCATTATGCAAAGCGCTGATCGTTTTGCATACCAAAGCAGAGACGATCCATACGATTCCATACGATTCCATACATGCATCAATATCAATGCAACAATATCAATGTCTGGCGATCAGACGACTCACCGTGTTCCGTCTGGCCAACTCACGCACTGATCGACAGCAAGACACAATTCAATCATTTCAGCATTTCGGTACGTAGGACGTAGGAGCCTGGCCTGATCTTTAGCGCTAGATTAAACGATCACAGCGCGCAGACAGTCGAAGCTACAGAGAGCTCCAGCTACAAGTTGTACTTGTTTTTTTTTTTTTCTTCCTTTTTTTGTTGTGGCAGCTACTGCAATGAGTGTATGTGTGTGTGTGTGTGTGTGTGTGTGTGTGTGTGTGTAGGTCGATCGCCTTGTTGATGATCGTGCATCTCTTTGAATCTCGTCTTCCAGCAAATTATTTCACTTGCGCCAATCGCCTGGTGGTCTCCAAGTACAACTTGATTTCTGTTTCCTTTGCTGCACTGGCAGTTTGATTTGTTTAAATTTAATTATGCATCAATATCAACGATTGCCGATCATTCGATCGATCCAGCCAACCTTATTGCGCGTAGGTAGCTACAAACTGAAAGACCCAAAAAAAAAAAAAAACAAAAACAAACAAGCAGATCCAAAAAGACAACACACACATACACACACACACACACACACACACGCACACAGGTGAAGGTTGAAGTTATGATGGTTTGTTCCTTTGCCCAGCATCGAGTACACAATCACAATCACAATCACAATTTCTCGATCTGTATACTGTGCTGGTGCCTTTGATTTGATTATCAACAACATTTGTTGACGTTCGCTGAGAAGCTGCGATCGCTCCAAAACAAAGACCACAAATATGCACCGCCAAATGATGATCGATGCCAATGATCCTGCCTTTTATATATATATACATATATATATATATTTATTTTTTTGTGGTTTGCAGCATTTACATTTTGTACTCTCGTTCCTTTTTTTTTTTTATCGTGTATGGTATAAAGCGATCAATCAAAAATGCAAACAGATCACAGAATGAAAATCACCGAGAGAGCGAGAGAGAGAAAATCTCAACAACAAATTCAGAGAAGTTCAATGTTTTTTTTTTTTTTTTTTTGGTTTTTTGCTTTTGACAGCAGACAAAATAGTTTACGATCGCTGTGTGATATGTATATGGTATGTATATATTTGTATAAATCTATATGTATATTGCCAATGATCCTCGATCCTCGATCCTCGCGCTCCTCAACACAGCAACAACGACGGCAACAAGAAACTGTCACTTAGATGATGAACAGTTTGTTAGAATTTGAATTGTGCGGGGCGCATCGTAAATTGTCGCTGCTGCAACCAAAATGATCGCAGCTTTTACATAGAATATGCGAAACAATCTTATGATCTGCTCGATATTGTCTGTGTGCAGTGTTTTTGCTCCCCACATTTGAGCAAAGAAGCTTTGGAAGAAACATGCGATTTGGTATATGTATGTATATAGCTATACATGAGAATCATTATTTCGTCCATGAATTGATTTGCCATTAAGGAGAAAAGTGTAGATCAAGTGTAGATCGTTAGCGTTCCTCTTAGTAATGAAGCGAATCGATCGTACAATTTGAAGTAACTACAATGCTAACTACAGAGTAGATCATACACATATCATCAGTCATGCATGCTTAAGATCAGCTCTGATCAGCTTGATATTAGGTTATGTATCGAACATGTTAGCAATATCATATCAAATGTTATATAAATTCTTACTGACAATTCATAGTCCCTCGATCATTTCGATCATATGTAACTGCTTAACTATAGATTGTCTTTTAGATCATATGTTATATAAATTCCTACACACAATTCATAGTCCCTCAATCAGTTCGATCATATACATATGACGCAGCCAGAAAATGCCAAAAAATCATAGCAAATTTATTTGTATCTTAAGCGATTTCCGTTATGTAGTTCACACTTTTCTCTAGAATATTGAACTCTATAGTTCTTACTGTCCCTCTCTCTGTCCCTCTCACTCGCTCTGTCAGTTCAATCAACCAACCGAATGACACAGTTTTGAGCGTTTGTCTGTTTATCTGTTATTTCCGTATGCTAAAACCCAGAGTAATGTAAATCACTTGGTTAAGCAAATAAATAAGAAACAGCTATTGATAGATACGTATGACTAGAGATATATAAATATATATGTATATATAGCTACGATAAATGTAAGTGCCAATAGATAAAACAAGTATGTGCTCATAGATAGATAGATAGATAGATAGATAGATAGATAGATAGATGCATAGATAATCACTCCCACACATTCACAATTCACTTGAACAAAGTCAAGACAGAAAGAGAGAAGGGTTCTTCGATATACATATGTATATAGATATACATATCTATATAGATATATGTTTATATGACGCTCGTTTATTTAAGAAAGATTTTGGCGCGCGTTGTTTGCTTTTTTCTTCTTCTTTCTTTTAATTTATGATTTTCAACTGTTATCGCTTGGTTATTTTTCAGGGGAATTGTTTGCACACAAATTGGTTCGTTGTCGGTTTCTTTGTTATGTAAATATCAAATATCGCAAACGAATCGAATCGAATCGAATCGAATTGAGTCGGTTAAAGAAGTGCCCCGAGCACTTACTTCTTCCTTCAACTGGCTGTAATGGATTGCGTGGGTGTTGTGTGTGAACAACTTGCATAACTGTGTCAGGCGTCAGGCGGCAGGCGGCAGGCGTCGGGCAGCGTTCAACCAATCAATCGGGCAACCACATCACTAAGCCACTCAAACAGTCAAACCGTCAAACAGTCAGCCAGGTAACCGACCCACCGGGCGCTAAGTCAACATTTGCCGAGTGTGTCAAACGCGCGTCGTCCAATTTAAATCAATAAATACTCGCATAACATATATCTACATATAGTATATTTACATATATACTTATATAGATATACGTATGCATATTGGAAAAGAAACTCTCAGTGATAAGCTACTCAGCTCTACATCCTCACTCTTTCGCTTGCCGTCTCTGTTTGCCCACCTACAACAACACGTCATTATCATTAGGACATTGCGGTCATATATCACATTGAGCGGCAGACAGAGCCGAGTTGGGACCGAACTGAACTGAGACTGAACTGACCGGGCCAAAAAGTCAGTGCCAAGTCGTAGCTGTCCCGTCAAGCGGCCAGTGCCGGTTGATATATGGCTCACCCGCGCCTAAATTATGGCTCAAACTGTGTAAATAGCCGCCAGCAGCTCGAGGCTATAGACAACCGCAATTGCAATGCGGGGGCGAGACTGAGATTGAGATGGCAGCGCATGGTTCACTTTCCGAGAAGGTGTCCAGATGCAAACGCTTCCAGTCTTCTGAAACAATACAGATCGATCAATTAAGCGATCGTTGGCATCGTTCGACTTATATGGCTGATCCGCAGATATATCGCAATAATGACGCAACTTCATCTAATGCAGTTTGCCTGCTGCGAATGAACGTAATTGAAATGCTGATCGCCAGAGAGAGGAAGAGGGATAGACAGGAGTCAGAGAGAGAAAGAGAGAGAGAGAGAGAGAGAGAGAGCGAAGTGGCACAGTGGAACTAATATCATGTCATATCATAGTTTAGCGATCATTACACTTTTATGTGAAGATCATACTTCTATAGATAGATGATCCTTCCTGAAACTATGTGAGTATCATTTGAAACATCTGATCTAAACAGATCTAGTTTATATTTGAGAAGCTGTAATACCAGAATCATGAAAGTCATGAAAGTAAAGTCAGATATGACGTTTATGAGGTCCATATAAAGATCACTTATCAAATCAATAAGTAAACTGCTTTCTCTGAGCTGCTCAACTTTCCAAAAACTTCAACGAAAAAGACTGAAATTCTAGAAGCATCCATCTCTCATTTGAAACGATCCTCCATATCCTAAAGCTGAATCATTTGAGCAACATTTCTCACATCCGTAGCTCAATCACAATTTGTGTGCGAGGCAAGTATCTTGGGTGCATCATCTTAATTAAAACGATCTGTAAGACTTTGTGATCATTTGTTACATGCAATTAATTCAGACCGCAATCGATAGCGAGTATCGCTTTTCAGTTAACACCATTTCTAAGCGCGATCGATCATGGCCATCTTGTGCTCTTGAAGTTCACTTCTCACTCGTAATCAATTCTTAGCTAAATCGAAACGCATACGAGCGATCGATCGATCGATCGATCGATCGTTCGATCGCTTAACATTGGATTGGCAAAGCAACGCAGTTTCCACTAGCTTCACAAAAATAGATCATATGCGATCAGTGCGTTCGCTAGGGATTAAATTTATAATTAGTTTGACAAAGTACAGACTTAGCAGCAGATCGATCCCAACCTTTGTATTGGGGGACAGCATGGAATGAACCTGTTGTCCTCTTTGGTTTGCGTGCAGCGAAGTGTATGCTATTTATTCCAGATCACTTGATCGTGCACTACAATAGTTTCTGTTGCTGGTTTTTTAACTTTGTTTAAGCTTATGCCTTATGATATTCATTATGTTTATATTATTGTTTTAAGCGCTGATGCTCAGTGTTGTTGCTTTGTACGCCCACTGTGCCGCCCTTTTGGCAAGAGAGAACGAGAGCGGGAGAGAGAGCGGCGAAGAAGACTGTAGACTGACAGACACAGCGTGTCGTCGCCTGAAGCTAGTATAACAACAAAGCCATTCGTCTGCCGTCCATGGCTTGTCCTCCTGCAAAGAGATCTATCATCAGAGCATTGGCATGGGGCAAGGCGGTATGGCGGCATGGCGGCATGGCGGCATGGCGGCATGGCGGCATGGCGGCATGTAGGTATATATGGTGCAGCGATCGACGTCGGCGACATCAACCGTCCGATCGAGAGAGCCAAAACGGCAGTCAAAACTCTGTCAGACAGTTTGTAAACAGTTTTCAAAGTCGAGCACATCACATGGGGGCAATACAACACATAACATCGCGATAAAGATGCGCGTTTTTGCTTTAAGCCTAAGACGCGTCGACTTAGATCAACAGTCAGATCAGTAGGCAGGCAGGCACAGACACACAGACACACAGACACCGGCCATGGATGTTGCCCGTTGAAGAAGAAGGAAAAGGCAAGAAAACTGTGTCCAACATTTGCGCCATTATAACTTTATCGCTTTTGGACAGATTGTTGGCCATGACGGCGGCCTATGTCTACATCTCACCGCAGTCTGCAAGTGAGTGATGTACCTGCTGCCTGCCAGCCAGACTGCCAGCCAGACTGCCAGCCTGTTGCTTTCCTGATGCCTGATGATCATGAAGGCTTAATAGCATTAGCCTTCTTGTAGCTTTTGTGTCTGCAGCAAACGCTCAATGCGCTGGCTAAGCACACAGCGGGCCATTGTCAATAAAATTTGAAATACCCTGTAAGCAGTTGAGTGTTTAGATAAGTTGCTCAACTAACAACTAGGTGAGTTCTCTACCATGCTCTCTCTCTCTCTCTCTCTCTCTCTCTCTCTCTCTCTCTATAAATGTGTATATATGAAAAGATCGTTCAACATCTGTAAGAACTTTATCGGGAACTATAGGCGCTAGTGTTAACAAATCAAATATCTCAACTATAAGAGTTAGACTTGACATATCTGATAGACATATATGATATATATATAATACTACTCATGTCATCATCTAATTCTCAATTGGTTATCGCTTTGCTGGAGTAGCAAGTCGAAAGCGAAAGCGAAAGCGAGATTTATGGCTGACAGAAACGAAAGGCTCACGATATATCAATGCACAACGTTCATTGTTGATAAATAATAAAAGCCATTCCTAATCAATTGACAAACAATCAAACACCTCATAGAACTGAAACGCTAAAGGAGTTATCATTATGAAATTTAGTATATAGCTTCTGTATCATATAGTTGCACATAGTTCTTGATATACCTAAGTCCAAACTATGCGAGTTGAGCAACTAGAAGAGCTACACCAAGTAGACTTCAAATATTTCTATCACTCGATCATTTATATATTCGACCATATGTTTATCAATTGAGCTATCTTTTACAG
This sequence comes from Drosophila anceps, assembly GCA_035045945.1. Lineage (NCBI taxonomy): Eukaryota > Metazoa > Arthropoda > Insecta > Diptera > Drosophilidae > Drosophila > Drosophila anceps. The sequence continues at coordinate 11,467,766 of JAWNON010000004.1, forward strand.
GATAGCCAGCTAGTCCATTCATAAGTAGCGGCCATTTGGCTGTCCTATGGTCGGTTTTGTTTTGTAATGCTCTGCGCAGCCTTTTGTCAGGTTTCCATCAACAGTTTTCAATCTTAGCGAGCTACTTGTAATTGCTGCTGTTGCTGCTGTTGCTGCTGCTGTGCAGAGATTATTAACAGTGGCTTTTTGACTGTGTGTCTCAAGCAGCGGCAGCTCTTTAAAAACCCATTTAAGCTTACAAGCTTGTTAAGCTTGCCCCAAATCTTCACAGGCAGGAAGCGGCAGCAGCAGCAGCAGCAACAGGAGGAGGAGACAGAAGGCTTTGCTGCGCTGCCTGTTTAATGCAATTTCACGTTCGGCTTTTTATCGCCGGCTAAGTAGCCACTAAACGGCAGCTCTTTAATCTCAACGAGTTGGCGCACGTAAAGAGCCACAAGCTTTGAAAGAAAGGCTCACTTTCTTTACAGAAATATGAACAATATCGCCTTCTTCTCGTTTTTTTTTTTTTTTTTTTTGCCTCATTTTGTGATTTTTGACTGCGTTGCGCCTACCTTAAGAACTGGTCCAGTGCTTGGCAATGAGTGGTGCAGCGGTGCGTGCCGCCAATCGAACATGCCCACAACCTGCTGCCTGGACTGCTGCTGCTGCTTCTGCTGCTGCTGCTGCCGCCGCTTAACAAGGTGAGATTCCAGCATCCATTGACCTTTATTTTTAGTTTAACGCTAAATTAAACCATAGCCTCGCCGCAGCACGGGCAATCAACCGAGCACCAACCCGCGCCCAGCCCTTGGATAATTGCGGATTAAATGCATCGAACGCTGCGAAAAACCGAAACCGAAATCTGATTAAGAATATTTCAATTAGCAGCGTTGCCCTTGGCTAACCCCAAGCAACCAGCCCGCGCTACCTCAAAATCAGAGACTTCTCGCATTATGTGCTGGAAGAAAGTTGAGCCCGATTCCCAAAAATGCTTCTCCTCATATAATTTGCTTGGCAACTCTTCACTCATAGCCTACATATGCACACACACACACACATATTTATTTTTTGATTGATTCCCAATGCATTTTTTGCATGCTAATTAAGTCACTATGGCCGAAGTCCCTTTCTGTGTGCTCACTGAGCTTCCCCAAATGAGTTAATTTGATAAATTGCTAATTTATGTCAGAAATTTCTTTTGGACAGCGATCTAGATATTGGCTTAATAGATTTTGTTTTTTTTTTTTAAGTAGCCGAAAGAATCGATATTATCTTGAGATAATTATCAAATGTGAGATATTTGCTGAGATAAGATAAACTGAGAAACCAAAGAGCTGAACCGTTCTAAAGAGAGAAGACATGAGACAAACAGAGAGAGAGAGAGAGAGAGAGAGAGCGAGAGAGAGAGAAGGATTTAGTTAAGCGTAGCTGACTGCCAGATACTCTACTAACTGGACACTCTCTATAGCAAAAATATAGTTCCTCAGTTCGAGGATAAGATATTTCTATACATTTATGTCAAGTCTACTTGCTTCAAAGTTTATATTTGAAATAGGGCGAGCGAGAAGGCAACTTGACCGAGTCAGAGGCGAATGCCTACTCATCTAAGCTGAGAGCTCTAGATAGGCCAGAAACGGAAAACCAAACATCTTATCATTGACATTGGCAAACGTTAAAAATTTAGTTGAAATCTGTTTATATATTCCAGATATCTCCTATTGAGTTAGGTTATGTTTGTTGTTTTCGTAATAAGATAATATATATATATATATATATAATGATATGCTCTACTGCTCTAATGATATGATATCTATGTGCACTCTTAACTCATCTCAAGCCACATCACAACATTATGTGTGTTAGCTAAAACACTTCTAGAAGATTATAACTATCCATTATATAACTATAAGTTATCTCTAATATATTTTCCCACACACACACACACAACTTGCATTTTATGCTGCTTCAATTATCTCAAGATAGAAATCTAAACTTTCACCTACATAAAAATAATTTTCTGCACTGTGTTTTTTTTTCTTTTATCATTCAGACACATTGGACCCTTGGGGCTGACTGCTGAGAGAGATGCGGCAGCAGCTACTGTTGCCTACCAATGGCAGCTACTATATACGTATATATACATAATCGAGCTGATCATCGTGATCATTATCATCATGACTTGTCCAAATGATGGCCAAAATTATGCCATAAATGCCAAGGCGAAATAAAAGACCCGAACCAAAAAAAACAAAAAAACACACACAAAAATGTAAAACTTCAACAAAATCATGAATCTTCCTTCGTCGCTTTCAACGCGCTTTCGAGGTTACAGGAGCGACAAAAAAAAAACTCGTAATCGTAGTCGTAATCGTAAACGTCATCAAAATCGCGCACTGATCTCTCAACTATATCATAATCCCAGTGTCTGGCAATCAAGCCATCAAATTCCGAGCCGCAACAAACAAAAAAAATAAAAAAAAAAAATAATTTAAAAAAAAAAAAAACACTTTCATTAAACTAAATTTTTATTGTGCCACCAAAAGGCAAAACTGCATCGAGTTTATTTTTCTCTTTTATACACTGAACACATTATTGCTAAGGGGTATGATGTTTTATTTGCAGTGTATGTAACATGCGGATGGGGCAGTGGCTTGTAGATATATCCTTGCTATATCATTGCAGAGACCTTTGTGTTTTCTAACATAACTATTACAGCTGAGGACAACAAATTTGGTATATCGTATGTCGCAATGAATAGCTTTTCCCATCTGCAAACTATACACATACATACATATGTACTTCTGATCAGCATGAACAAGCGAGCCAATACATTCAGGCTGCTCAATTGCTTTTAATGCGAACTGCTGAACTCTATCCCAAAGCTAAGCTCTGGTGCTCTGTTGTTTATGAGCCCATAGTTTAGCTATGTATATACTGTATAGTTCATATAGTTTCTGGTAATGAATCAACAGATCTAGACAGATCTAGGATTTGGATACGAAACCAGCTGAAAGCTCAAGTTAGCTCTACTCAGGGTATCTCTTAGTCCAGCACTCACGCCTAGAGTCGCACTCCTTTTGGCATATTTTTGGAGTTCAGATCGCGCGCGTTATATGGCGGCTCCCATTTATGGCGGTCAACTATAAAAGTTTGACCCAGTTTCAGACGGGACAAAATTGCTACAAATTACACATTTTTTCGGGGCGCAAAAGTGTGCCGCACACACGCGCGCGCGACAAGGCAGGCAAGCCGATCAGACAGAGACAGCGCGAGGCAGGGGTAAAGGCAGAAGGGCAGTGCAGGGGGACATACACTTTTACTCATTCCAATTAAGTTGCAGCGCGATGCAGCAGATTAAAGTAAATAATATCAATAATAATTACAGCAGCAGCCGCAGCAGCCGCAGCAGCCGCAGCAGCCGCAGCATCAGGCAACAACAACAACTGCACCAGCAACAATAACTCATAAAGTGTAATCACTTAAAGGCGAAGAGGAAGACAAATGAAACGTGTTATCGTTTATCGAAATGCTACATTCGGGAAAGCTCTGTCCAATTCGCGTCGCTCCTTATCGCTGTTATCCTTTTGATTTATCTCCCCACTCACACGCCGCACTAATTGCATTCATAATAAACAATTTCACAATTATTACAGCTACAACAACTGTGGCGAGACAAGTTGGCAGCACTGGCTCGCAATTTATCGATTGTTCCACCCCTTTATCAGATGCTACGTGCTTCTTATTAGCTTTTGGGATATACGCTTCGCACGAGTCCCCGGATTAAGTCACGAAATGTGTAACACCTGGACGCAAACCAACTGTAAATTGTATTATATCTCCTTCCTATATCATATCTATATTCTATAATCTATACTCGATATTCCATATTTCATATTCCATGTACAATGTTCCACATTCCATATTCAATAATACATATTTCATATTCCATATTTCATATTGCACATTCCATACTCCATACTCTATACTCTATACTCTATACTCTATACTCTATACTCTATACTCTATACTCTATACTCTATACTCTATACTCTATACTCTATACTCTATACTCTATACTCTATACTCTATACTCTATACTCTATACTCTATACTCTATACTCTATACTCTATACTCTATACTCTATACTCTATACTCTATACTCTATACTCTATACTCTATACTCTATACTCTATACTCTATACTCTATACTCTATACTCTATACTCTATACTCTATACTCTATACTCTATACTCTATACTCTATACTCTATACTCTATACTCTATACTCTATACTCTATACTCTATACTCTATACCTATACCTATACTCTATACCTATACTCTATACTCTATACTCTATACTCTATACTCTATACTCTATACTCTATACTCTATACTCTATACTCTATACTCTATACTCTATACTCTATACTCTATACTCTATACTCTATACTCTATACTCTATACTCTATACTCTATACTCTATACTCTATACTCTATACTCTATACTCTATACTCTATACTCTATACTCTATACTCTATACTCTATACTCTATACTCTATACTCTATAATCTATACTCTATACTCTATACTCTATACTCTATACTCTATACTCTATACTCTATACTCTATACTCTATACTCAATACTCTATACTCTATACTCTATACTCTATAATCTATAATCTATACTCTATACTCTATACTCTATACTCTATACTCTATACTCTATACTCTATACTCTATACTCTATACTCTATACTCTATACTCTATACTCTATACTCTATACTCTATACTCTATACTCTATACTCTATACTCTATACTCTATACTCTATACTCTATACTCTATACTCTATACTCTATACTCTATACTCTATACTCTATACTCTATACTCTATACTCTATACTCTATACTCTATACTCTATACTCTATACTCTATACTCTATACTCTATACTCTATACTCTATACTCTATACTCTATACTCTATACTCTATACTCTATACTCTATACTCTATACTCTATACTCTATACTCTATACTCTATACTCTATACTCTATACTCTATACTCTATACTCTATACTCTATACTCTATACTCTATACTCTATACTCTATACTCTATACTCTATACTCTATACTCTATACTCTATACTCTATACTCTATACTCTATACTCTATACTCTATACTCTATACTCTATACTCTATACTCTATACTCTATACTCTATACTCTATACTCTATACTCTATACTCCATACTCCATACTCCATACTCCATACTCCATACTCCATACTCCATACTCCATACTCCATACTCCATACTCCATACTCCATACTCCATACTCCATACTCCATACTCCATACTCCATACTCCATACTCCATACTCCATACTCCATACTCCATACTCCATACTCCATACTCCATACTCCATACTCCATACTCCATACTCCATACTCCATACTCCATACTCCATACTCCATACTCCATACTCCATACTCCATACTCCATACTCCATACTCCATATTCCACATTCCACATATACCCCATCTATCTATATTCTATTACTCAGCTCCATATACGTAAGAGTATTTCCTCTTTGTCTCTTTCTAAGCTCCCCTTTTGCTTTGCTGCTGCTGTTCAGACTGCTCCTTTTATTCTTTCGTTCTTCTTTTTTTGTTCGTAGGGCAAATGGAAAATTGTTGAGAGGCGACTCTTATCTGTCCACTGAGAACTGCGAAATTTTACAATACAAAAAGTACGAAAAACAAGTTGGCAACCTTATCAAAGCATTAACATCTGGCAACGCAGACGAAGACGAAGACGAAGACGAAGACGAAGACATACGTTCTGGCCGAATGGATGGATGTGCCAAAGAGCTTTGCCGAATAGTTGCAAACTTATTTACATTTAATTTGCATATTTTGAAGGGTATCAAGGGAAATACACACACACTGAGAGAAAGACAGGGAGAGAGCGAGAGCGAGAGAGAGAGAGAGAGAGAGAGAGAGAGCAGGATATCGTTTAAGGATTTTGCATATTTAGCTGCCAATAATCGAATATATTAAAGACGAAGCTGCGTTGACAAACATTTGCAAAGTGCTTGAATGAAACGTATACCAGTTGCAAAATGTTAGTCAATAATTTTATTTTGCTATATAGCTCAGGCTATATTACTGTTATACTACTGTTATACAACTCTTATACAGCTCTTATACAACTGTTATACAACTCTTATAGAACTATTATAAAACTCTTATACAACTGTTATACAACTGTTATACCATTGTTGTACTGCTATTATGCTAATGTTGTATTACTGTTATACCACTCTTATACTTCTGTTATTCTTCTGTTATACTACTTTTATACTTCTGTTATACTACTGGTGTACTACAGCTATACCTCTGTTATAATAATGTTATACTGTTATTATACTATCATAACAAAACAGTATTATATGTTATACTGTTATACTGGTTTAATACTATTATACCACTGTGATATAAGAGTTATCCTACTGGTATTCTACTATTTTAACGCAATTATGCTACTACTACTGTGCTACTATCTACTACTACTACTATCTACTACTACTACTATCTACTACTACTACTATCTACTACTACTACTATCTACTACTACTACTATCTACTACTACTATCTACTACTACTACTATCTACTACTACTACTATCTACTACTACTACTATCTACTACTACTACTATCTACTACTACTACTATCTACTACTACTACTATCTACTACTACTACTATCTACTACTACTACTACTACTATCTACTACTACTACTATCTACTACTACTACTATCTACTACTACTACTATCTACTACTACTACTACTACTATCTACTACTACTACTATCTACTACTACTACTATCTACTACTACTACTATCTACTACTACTACTACTACTATCTACTACTACTACTATCTACTACTACTACTATCTACTACTACTACTATCTACTACTACTACTATCTACTACTACTACTATCTACTACTACTACTATCTACCACTACTACTATCTACTACTACTACTATCTACTACTTCTACTATCTACTACTACTACTACTACTACTACTATCTACCACTACTACTATCTACTACTACTACTATCTACTACTCCTACTATCTACTACTACTACTACTACTACTACTATCTACTACTACTATCTACTACTACTACTATCTACTACTACTACTACTACTACTACTATCTACTACTACTACTATCTACTACTACTACTATCTACTACTACTACTATCTACTACTACTACTATCTACTACTACTACTACTATCTACTACTACTACTATCTACTACTACTACTATCTACTACTACTACTATCTACTACTACTACTATCTACTACTACTACTATCTACTACTACTACTACTACTATCTACTACTACTACTACTACTATCTACTACTACTACTATCTACTACTACTACTATCTACTACTACTACTATCTACTACTACTACTACTATCTACTACTACTACTATCTACTACTACTACTATCTACCACTACTACTATCTACTACTACTACTATCTACTACTTCTACTATCTACTACTACTACTACTACTACTACTATCTACTACTACTACTATCTACTACTACTACTATCTACTACTACTACTATCTACTACTACTACTATCTACTACTACTACTATCTACTACTACTACTATCTACTACTACTACTATCTACTACTACTACTATCTACTACTACTACTATCTACTACTACTACTATCTACTACTACTACTATCTATTACTACTACTATCTACCACTACTACTATCTACTACTACTACTATCTACTACTACTACTACTATCTACTACTACTACTATCTACTACTACTACTACTATCTACTACTACTACTACTACTACTACTATCTACTACTACTACTATCTACTACTACTACTATCTACTACTACTACTATCTACTACTACTACTATCTATTACTACTACTATCTACTACTACTACTATCTACTACTACTACTATCTACTACTACTACTTTCTACTACTACTACTATCTACTATCCCCCATAAGAGTATTCCGCTTTCCTAACACTAACATTTTGCCCCGTGCGTATTGCGTAGCCCAAGAACTAACGAACTATGCAAATACGCACAATTTGCAGATGAGCCAAAGCGACAAAGCCGTTATCAAAGATGTTTTCATTTGTTGCACGTGTGTTTGTGCGTGTGTGTCTATGTGTGCGTGTGTCAATGTATGTGTTTATATCTGTATTTGATTGCTGCAGATCTGTTGTGGTCTGTGGCAAAAAGTTGTTGCATTCGCTTATCGAAAATGTTGTTCATGGATGTTTCTGTTGTTGCTCGATGTTTGTTGTTGTTGTTGTTGTTCTTGATGTTGTTGTTGTTGTTGTTGTTGCTTAAGCACACATTGATAATCATTAGTTAAGTTGTTAACTGATTTCGTTTAGAGATTTGTCAATACCAAAAGAACCCAGCCAAACGGTGTCTGGCTCAGCTCTTCTCCACTTTACTTTTTCGCTTTTAGCAAATATTTTAATGTGATTTATCGACAACAACGGAGCCGAACAACAATAAATCAAGCACTCTGGCAACATTAATGAGACAGATTGCTCCACGAAAGAGACAAAGACTGAGAGAGACACAGAGAGCGAGGGCAAGAGCGACAGATCATAATCTCAGATCCACGCAACTGAAGCACACATAGCGAGAGCCAGAGCTTGAGAGTTAAAGCTCAAAAGATATAGAGCCTGGTGGTCCCCTCAAATTACAACAAATGATATTTTATTGGTATTTGATGAGCTTCGAACTGTGCAATTGCTTGGCCAATAAATTTCCAACAAACTGACTGAGCATCCAGCCAGCCAGCCAGCTAACCAGCCAGCTAACCAGCCAGCCAATTGCACTTATTAAAACCCCCAACGCTCATTAAAGTTTTGCTCGTTTGTTCTTTGGGCCCACCAACAACGTTTTCCGATCCATAAGATACATATATGTATATAAGATATATACATATATATTGTATTTTTATTTTTTTTTTTTTTTTTTTTGTGTGTGGGAGCTGCGAGTGAAGTCGGGACGCACTGCGCATAATTCCTAATCCCTGACAACAGTAAAAAGTGAGCTTCAATGCGGAGAGTGCAGGACTAGAATATACCCTGCAGCTCCAGCTGGAAAATGTATTTTGGATTTCGATATCGATATTATTTGTATCTACCACTTTTTTATCGATAACTTATCGACTTTGAAGAAACGGGAGTGGTTATCAAAGGTTTGATATATAGCGAAAGCAATTGAAACTCAACGGCTATAAAAGATGCTTCGCTTGCTCTATCCCTACTGAGACTAGCTTTCGAATATCAAGAATCCATATGCTTTATAGGTAGTTGTTTGCCTTCAACACACATTCTCAGCGAAGCGTTATACCCTATTGCCAACTGGCAAACAGGGTATCCAAATAACAACACATAAATAATGCGTACATTCGAAGTTCAGCAACTGCAAAAGTTCATCTTTTACTTCGCTCTTATTTTTTTTACAATAAATCACGCTCAACGGCGGCCCAATTAAGCGCCACAAGAAGATGAAAAGAATCTGCAGTCCTCAATTTGTTCTGGCTTTATTTTTTTGTTACAGCTTCTTCTTCTTCTTCTTCGTCGTGCCCGTGCAACGGTTCCCGTTTCCAGATGCAACTCAATCAGCTGACGATTTCAGAGAAGATCATCCCAACTACAGCGTTGATTACTACAGAATAAACCAAAACAAAGTGATCTTTAGGTCAATCAGTCTGAAGTCTTCTAAAGAAGCGCAGACTTTTAAGTTTTTCAAAAAGTTCTTGGATGATATCCTAAAGCTAAACTACTCAGATCGTTCACATCTATTGTGTTTATAATTTATATCTTCGGTTTAAGAACTTTATCTATCAACTCTCCGCTTTCACATTGTAATACAAGCCTCTATCTGGTTTAGCCTTTAGGGGCACATTCTTTATTTCAGATCAGTATCACTGCTTATTAGATTCAGCACAGAGATTAATGGAAAAAAGTTTAACAAACAAAAAAAAAAAAACAAGAAAAATGCTAGGTCAAGATAGATAACATTCTCTCAATTGATATAGTCCACGATCTTCCAGAGCACAGCCAACAATGCAGCGAATTCTAGGAGACGCAACTGCTTCAGGGACGACGCGCCACCGCCCGCCGTATAGTTCAGACCACCAACTGAGGCGAAGCCAATGCGATTTTTGCCCAAATCAAATTCCGTATAATATTGCCCCAGAAAGACATCGCCCAGGATCCAGAAGTCTGTTGAAATGCCGCCAATGCCCAAGATGCAGCTGATGTCCGTTGTTATAACATACGCGGAACTGGGCACACCAAAGATCTTGCCACCAATGGCAAACTTAAGGGTTGGCATATTCGACGCGGTCGAGCAATCAAATGTATCATCCGATCCAATGCCCAGCACAGACTTAATCTGATTGAAGACGTCCATGGGTGCCATTAGTAGCGAGGTGCCCGTATCGGCAATTGCCTGGCAATTGGTGCACAAGACTTGACCATTCATCGTCACATTGGCCACACTGAATTGCCAGTAGTTCTGTACAGTAATATCCGTATAGACCATGCTGCCTTTATATAGCGCTGGATCCGATCCACCCAAGATCAATTCACCGCCCTGCTGTGAGGTGCCGTTTCGCGCCAAATAGAACGAGAATACGGGACTTGCGATCAGACTCTGTGACAGCATATTGTAAAACGGCGGCACAACATTATCAACGGACAGACTCGCATAGCCCATGCCCAAGATGCCATCGAAGCTGGCGGTCAGAAAATCATTATCCAGTTCAGAGGTGGCGAGAGCGAATGTTTGATTCGTTATCGTCATGCCATTCACATTGATCACATCGGTGCCCAGAAAGCCCGATATGCCACCTAAACCGTATTTCAATGTTATCATTTCAGTGCTATACTTATAGGTGGTCGACAATGTTGGATTGAAGCTCATATGGTCCTGGCAAGCTTCGCTGCCGCATTGAAACGATGGCACCCACAGGTTCGATGAGCCCGTATCGAACTGCACATTGAAAGTTTGCGGCGGTGTTCCAATTGTTATTACGCCATAATATTCCATATTCATGGAGTTCGCTAGCTGTTCCTTTGGCAGACTGACTGTTGTCGTTGTTGGGCCGCTGGTTGTTCCAGTTGCTGTTGCTGCTGCTGCTGCTGCAATAGTTTCCACCGCATTATATTTGGCACGCACGTGCGCCAACTCGGCCTTAATGTTGCCTTGGGTCTTGACAAAATTCTTTTGCCTATAGACCGGCACACGATGCAGCTGGGCGCCGGCTTGCACCAGCAGCAGGGCGAACAACAGTGGCAATAGCTTCAACATGCTGTTCCTATTACTTTTTTATTTGCTATACTAAAGTTGGAATGCCGGATACCACGCACTTTTATATGACCGGCGCTTGTTTCCTTATCGCATCGGGCAAATCAATCAAATCGCTGAAAATCTGTGACACAGATAAGATTGTCCATATCGAAAAACTTAAAAGAACTCGTTGATGGCATTTTAAGCACCCCAACAAACGCCCACAAAGTCCCCCAAAATAGACTCATACAGCATATGAAAACAAGTGACTCGCATTGATACCCTGTAAATCCACTGTGATCGGATGGCATAAGCAATTCAACTTCATTTTATGAATCTCGTTTTGCGAATTGATGAGACTCTGATTGATTGATTGACGGACTGATAAGCCGATTGATGAAAACATTACGTTTAAGGCTGACTGATTGACTGACTGACTGACTGACTGATTGGTTGATAGCCGATTGAATAACCAATTGGTTTACTAACTTACTCATTGAGTGATTGAAACATTGACTGACTGGTTGATCGATTGACTGCATGACAGACTGGGCTACTGATTGATTAAATGAATAAATGTTTAAGTCATTAATTGGCAGCCTTGATTGACTGATCGACTGATTGACAGGCAGACTGGTTAAATGACTGACTGACTGACTGACTGAATTACTGTGCGACTGACTGTTCGATTGTGCTAAGGATCAGTAATTGATTGATTGATCGATTGATTGACTGACTGATTAAGTAAATGGCAGAGTGATTGTCAGACTGATTGACAGACTGATTGACAGACTGATTGACAGACTGATTGACAGACCGGTTGACAGACTGATTGACAGACTGATTGACAGACCGATTGACAGACTTATTGACAGACTGATTGACAGACTGATTGACAGACTGATTGACAGACTGATTGACAGCCTGATTGACAGACCGATCGATTAATTGTTTGATAGTTCTTTGACCAACTGAATACCTTACACATTGATTGTCTTCACACTAAATGATGCATTGCTGGGCCGACTAATTAACGCTCTGCTTGATTGAGTGTCTTGACCTACTGACCGACTGACTGACTGACTGACTGACTAACTTACAAACTGACTCACTGATTGACTAACTGACTAGCTTGACCCATTGCTCATTGGAATTTACAAGCTTTCAAGATAAAGTTTAAACTTCCAACTGTCATTTGCATACTTATGCACAGCTCCAATATACCTCTCTTCACAACCACTTCCAATACTGGGTATCACGTATATCTAGTAGAAAAGGTTTTAGACAACAGCACAGCGAATGGTCAACGCAAACGGTGTTTATCATCATTGATGACGCGGCACATGGGGCACAAGACACCGCTGAGAGAGCTTACTCAGAAGCCCTAAAAAAGAAAACGTTACAAATGTTACCAAGGGGAAATGACAGGGCACAAAACCCATGAAAATTTCATACAGTCTAACATTTAACACTAAACAAATAATTGATTTCCAATCACAAACAAATTATTGCAATGCAGAAATCTAACAAGGATTAAGTAGAGAAGCTTCGATTTGGTCAGCGACACAGCTAAGTCGATATTAATGACATTTTAATAGGCTGTAGAGCCTGCCTTACAGATGGCTGGTGTAGGGGAATTCCGAAATAGTAAAACATTCATTGTGAAATAATGAACGAATTAGATAAACAGTTTTTTTTTATCTTTCAGATAGAAAATTATCTACTAACAAATAAAAAAAAAAACACGAAATTGGTTGATTCACGCACAACAAAAGAAAAAGAAATTAATGCAAAACTTGATATTAATTTAAACGGAAAAAAAAGGAAACAAAATTTGATATTACAAAATATTATAGATACACGTTAGTCTAGACTAACTGAATATAATGCTCTATGATATCACTTAATTTGCTTTCACTGAAGGTTCGCAGAGTGCTTAAGCAACTGGGGCAAAGCCAATGCGGTTGTTGCCCAAATCGAACTCGGTGTAGTACTGTCCAATGAAGACATCGCCCAAGATCCAGAAGTCGGTGTTCATGTACTGGAAGCTCGACATGCACTGGCCATCGGACTGAATGATGTAGGCCGAGGGGCTCAGATCGAAGTTGGTGCCGCCAATGTTGAAGCTGATCACGGGCAATGAGCTGACGGTGGAGCAATCGACCAGACCCTCATCATCGACATTCAGGATAGAATTGAGCATCTCGTAGGCATTGGCTGGAGCCACAAGCAGAGAGGTACCGGTATCAGCAATAGCCTGGCAGTTGTCGCACAGCGAATAGCCTTCGACGGAGGCACCAGCCATGGTGAATTGCCAATAGCCTTCCTGAGAGATGGGCACATAGGTGAAGTCGCCACTGTACAGAGAGGAGTCAGAGCCGCCAAAGATCAGTTCACCGCCCTGGCTGGAGCTGCCATCGCGTGCCAGATAGAAGGAGAAGACAGACTGATCGACCAGACCCTGAGAGACCATGTTGTAGAAGGGTGGCACAACATTGTCCTGAGCAATTGACTGATAGCCCATGCCCAAAATACCATCGAAGTTGGCATTGTTGAAGTTGGTGCCTGGCTCGTTGGTGGCCTCGGCAAAGGTCTGGCTCTGAATGGACAGTCCGTTCACATCAACAGTATCCGTGGAGAGGAAGCCGGACAGGCTGCCAGTGCCGTATTGGATGGAGAAGCTCTCGCCATTCGATTCGTAGGTGGAAGAGGCGCTGGAGTCATACTGATTGTGCACCTCGCAGGCATAGCTGGGGCAGTTGTTGGAAGGCACCCACAGGTTGGAGGAGCCCGAATCGAACAGTACCTTGAAGCTCTGTGGGGGAGTACCGATGGTGATGGCACCATAGTAGGCCATGTTCATCGAGTTGGAGAGCTCCTCCTCGACGGCGCGACCCACTGGCAGACCATACTTGGCACGCAGATGAGAGAGCTCAGCCTTGATGTTGCCACGTGTCTTCACAAAGTTCTCCTGCTTGAGAACGGGCACACGATGCAGCTCGGCGCTGGCCACGGCCAGGACCACAGCGAGTACTGTGATTGCTTTCAGCATATTTTCAATTGGTGTCTACTAAAGTTCGACTAATTCTCGACAGCTGCTTAGTCTGATATTTATACCAAACGGTTTTACTATCTATCCCACGATAAGATTGTTAATATCTTTAAGCTGATGAATTGCAAATACCAAAAAATAAATAAACAAACAAAAAATTAAATCAAGTCGATTGCCCTACTATCTATCTACAGATTGGACCACTCATTTTTTGAGTTTCTGTATCAAAAAGTATATTTTTTTAAGAGGGCATTAGTGGTTAAAGGTTTCGGCACTATCGCAGGGTCTTTCTAACACTCGAATGTGGGGAAACTCCGCGGCACTTGAACATACACACGTCCATGGCCTAGCAATCGTTCTATAACTTGTCAAACTCGTCATTTAGTTTAGAGACAGTCTTATCTGATTCTGCACATAACCGATCGCCTGCTCCGTTTGTAATGTGTCAAAAATTATACTTCAAACATATCCCACAGTATGGCAAAGACCGCCAACGAAAACTATAGCTATACTACATTACAAATTTGAGGAATAATATGTACAAAATATTCAATTTTTCAACCTATACTAAAATATATAGAAAATCTATTCATATTTGTCGAGTTTCCATAAGACATTTGATACAACTTCATTTGCTCAATCGTAACATATGAAATATTGTAGTACTTCTACTTGGCTAGCTACAAACGAGAGCTTTTCATATACGCAGAGATTTCAATTCGCAAAGAACTGATCAGAAATTCTGTACAGAATCAATTGCTCTTTTGAGTCATATCATGGGGCACTAAATAAATATTTAAAAAAAAAAAAAAAAACGAAGATCTATATAAAATATATACGACACTTAAATTATATACACAATTTTTTAGAATTCCTTGTCATAAATAAACAAAAATTCTATATTTGTTATTGTCATTAATTAATCAATATTATATAATGCTATTTTAAGCATAAAAATAACTATAAAAAAACACCCCATAGACAAGACAAGACAAAACTTGAAGGTGAATATATAACGATTGGGCTGAAAAGTTCGTAGATTATCACAAAAATTTCAACGTCCAACATTTCAGTCGCACTACTATTTCAGTGAACAGTTCAGTCGCACTACTATTTCAGTGAACAGTTCAGTCGCACTACTATTTCAGTGAACAGTTCAGTCGCACTATTTTTATGAGTATTTTAGTCGAACTACTATTTCAGTGAACAGTTCAGTCACACTACTATTTCAGTGAACAGTTCAGTCGCACTACTATTTCAGTGAACAGTTCAGTCGCACTACTATTTCAGTGAACAGTTCAGTCGCACTATTTTTATGAGTATTTTAGTCGAACTACTATTTCAGTGAACAGTTCAGTCACACTACTATTTTAGTGAGCATTTCAGTCGCACTACTATTTTTATGAACAGTTCAGTCGCACTACTATTTTAGTGAACAGTTCAGTCACACTACTATTTTAGTGAGCATTTCAGTCGCACTACTATTTCAGTGAACAGTTCAGTCGCACTACTATTTCAGTGAACAGTTCAGTCGCACTACTATTTTTATGAACAGTTCAGTCGCACTACTATTTTTATGAACACAGCTGTATATGTTATAATACTCTCACGCATTTAAGTCTGATAGATTCACAGATTACCAACATTACAGACGAAAGAGTCTTCTTGTAAACAAGCTTTACGTCATTCTACCAACTACTTCAAAACATTCCCACACATATACAAGCAAGACCTCTTCAATTCTGTAACATCATTCAAAGCACTCAAGTGTTATACAATATAAGACGCAATGTATTATAGAAATGTAAACTGAATCTTAAGTTCTTTTCAGTTCAAACTAAAGTTCTCTAGACATATATAAACTTGCAGTCTTTATAATAATATATTTATCAATACTTTCCTCTTCTTTTTTTCATATGAAAAAAAAAATTTCTCATTTTCAAATACTATTTGCATTTGGGGATTCGTTTATTTCAATTCTTAGGCAACTGGAGCGAAGCCAATGCGGTTCTGGCCCAAATCGAACTCGGTGTAGTACTTTCCAATGAAGACATCGCCCAAGATCCAGAAATCTGTGCCCATGTACTCGAAGCCCGACTGGCACTCGCCATCGGACTGGATGATGTATTGTGCTGGCTCCAGGGTGAACTTGGTGCCACCAATGTTGAGGTTGAGCACAGGCATCGAATCGACGGCGGAGCAATCGACAAGGCCATCCTCATCAACGTTGAGCAGATTGTTCAAGATTTCGTAGGCATTTTCAGACACAACCAGTAGAGAGGTGCCAGTATCAGCAATAGCCTGGCAGTTGTCGCACAAGGTCTGGCCATCGACAGAGATGCTATCCACAGCGAACTGCCAGTAGCCCTGCTCGGAGATGGGCACATAGGTCAGGTCTCCGGTGTACAGAGATGAGTCTGAGCCACCAAAGATCAGTTCACCGCCCTGGTTGGAGGTGCCGTCGCGAGCCAGATAGAATGAGAAGACGGAATCATCAACCAGACCTTGAGAGACCATGCTGTAGAAGGGTGGCACAACGTTGTCAACGGCAAGGGATTGGTAGGCCATGCCAAGGATGCCATCGAATTTAGCATTGTTGAAGCTGGTGCCTGGCTCAGAGGTGGCCTCGGCAAAGGTCTGCTTCTGAATCACCAAGCCATTGACATCGACGGTATCGGTGGACAGGAAGCCGGACAGACTGCCAGAGCCGTATTGGATGGAGAAGCTCTCGCCATTCGATTCGTAGGTGGAGGACTTGTCATGATCGTACTGGTTGTGATTCATGCAGGCCACATCAAAGAACCAGCACTTGCTCGATGGCACCCACAGGTTGGAGGAGCCCGAATCGAACAGAACCTTGAAGCTCTGTGGGGGAGTACCGATGGTGATGGCGCCATAGTAGGCCATGTTGATCGAGTTGGAGAGCTCCTCCTCGTTGAGGCGAGAACTGGGCAGATTATATTTGCCGCGAAGGTAGGCCTTCTCAGCCTTAACATTCTCGCGGGTCTTCACGAAGTTCTCGTGCTTCAGAATGGGCATGCGGTGGAGCTCGGCGCTGGCCACGGCCAGGACCACAGCGAGTACTGTGATTGCTTTCAGCATATTTTCAATTGGTGTCTACTAAAGTTCGACTAACTCTCAGCAGCTACTTATGGTGGTATTTATACTAAAGTCGGTTATCAATATTGGCCTAGGCTCTTCACAATCAAATCACCTCACAGATCTGTCCAAGATACTGTGTGAACGATTGTGATTGACTTCCTATCGAAATATGCCTTGCTTCGCGTCACTGTTTAAAGTTAACCCAACTTTGGGAAATTCAAGAACCATCGAATGCAATTGGTACTTCAAAATCGATTCTGATAGCCCTCCAGATATTTTTGTCTGACTTGTCTATAGATTATAGCATTCTTTAAGTATATATATAAACAATAATGCGTAATTATTGTTTATTAATTATGCTTTTTTATTTAATCAAATTTCTAGCTTAGCTGGCAGCAACTTAGTTATAGGAAAACCCCATTTTCGGTAAAAACTTGTTTCTAATAATCGATAATTCTATCCAATTTCTTGGTATCGATCAACAACGATCTCAAACTTTTGTCACTACATTTCTAGTTTTTCTTACAGTCATACAAATTGATTTGTACCTAGATGGAAGATATATAAAATCTCTCTCTCTCTCTCTCTCTCTCTCTCTCTCTCTCTGTATCTATCTCTCTCTCTCTCTCTGTATCTCTCTCTCTTTCTGTATCTCTCTCTCTCTCTGTCTCTCTCTCTCTCTCTTTGTATCTCTCTCTCTCTCTGTATCTCTATCTCTCTGTATCTCTCGCTTTCTATCTCTTTCCCTCTGTATCTCTCTCTCTCTCTGTATCTCTCTCTCTCTCTCTGTATCTCTCTCTCTCTCTCTGTATCTCTCTCTCTCTCTCTGTATCTCTCTCTCTCTCTCTCTCTCTCTCTGTATCTCTCTCTCTCTCTTTCTCTCTCTGTATCTCTTTCTCTCTCTCTGTATCTCTCTCTCTCTCTCTCTGTATCTCTCTCTCTCTCTCTCTCTCTCTGTATATCTATCTGTATCTCTCTCTCTCTGTATCTCTCTCTTTCTATCTCTCTCCCTCTGTATCTCTCTCTCTCTCTGTATCTCTATCTCTCTTTCTCTGTATCTCTCTCTCTCTCTCTCTGTATCTCTCTCTCTCTCTCTCTCTGTATATCTATCTGTATCTCTCTCTCTCTGTATCTCTCTCTTTCTATCTCTCTCCCTCTGTATCTCTCTCTCTCTCTATCTCTGTATCTCTAACTCTCACTCTCTGTATCTCTCTCTCTCTCTCTCTGTTTCTCTCTCTGTATCTCTCTCTCTCTCTCTCTCTCTCTGTATCTCTCTCTCTGTATCTCTCTCTCTTTCTCTCTCTCTCTGCATCTCTCTCTCTCTTTCTCTCTCTCTCTCTATTTATATTATTGTGCAATCATATGAAACTCTTTGGAAAACTTTTAAAACACTTTTCGCATCGAATTTGTTATCTATTATAGTCTTCGGTTAGTCTCTGCGGTCGGCACTTCACAAAGTCTTGGCTAAGTTAGTTCAGTACTTCAACAAGTGCAAGATTAATTGAGTAAGTGCGTCTATCAGACACGGTGTAAGTGTTTGCCTGATTTCAGTTTGAAGACTGTCCCAACTGCCTAAGAATTTTCGTGGAAATTGTAGGCAATTGTTTACCCAAAGCTTCGCTAACCTACTTTTTGTGACTGCCTCGTGTTCCATGCCTTATCATCCATCATATGTAAAAATTAACATTATTATCTGCTTCTTCATGAAATGAATTAATTTGATTTTTATCGGTAGTCGACAATTTGTGTGAACGAGAACTCATTGCTATGGTGATGACTTAAGCAGTGCAATTTCTGATTACAAAGTCACTTGTAAGACAGCTCAACTGTCGCTGTTGCATCGGTTGACAATTTTGTTAGGGGCGCATGACCAAACAAAACAAACGTCTTACAACTTGACTCTCATACTTCATTCAGTTATCAAAAATGATCAAATACTAAATTATATTCATCATTCAACTTATTTCAGCCATGATCCTATTGAACAATTCAACAACAAAATGCTATCGATAACTCAAACAGCTAGTGCACGTTAGGTAGTTATCGGAAATAGTATCACTCCTCTGTGGTCGCCCTATTGAGAACTAAGCCAATATCATTTAGTTAAGCTACGTGCCTAAACTTTGCTCTGATGGCAAGCTAATCATATTCTGAATTTAGATCTTGGCTGATATTTGAGATGTTTTTCTTTCCTATTAAAGTTAGAAGACTTTTATCGCTCCGAACCGTGACACGTTTTTTTTTTCTTCGTCAAACCAAAAACAAAAAAAAAACGCTTAAGTTATTTTCTATTAATACAAAATACGCACTTGAGATATGGTGCTATCTATCAATGGTGCAGATATCAAGACGGGGCGCATGGCACAAGGCGATTCCAATTCGAGCAGATAAACAAATAAACAAAAGCCGAAAGAAATAGATGGAAGAAAAAGCATAGATCGGGTGTAAACAATTCCATAATACTCGTTCGTTCACAGTTTGAGTTCAATTTAATTTAGTTTTGATTAGTTTTCTAGTCTACGTCTGAGCTTTAGCCTATAAACTATAAGTTCGACATGCCAAGTTCCACACTAAAGAAACCGCAAACCAATATACTCCGCTCACTTTGAAAGCATTGCAAATATATTCCGAGAATAACGATTATAATAATTACTATTTATATTAATTTCTATATATGTATGAATCGTCGGCGGGATCACATCACAGTATCATATGACTTCTACATAATTATAATTAAGATAAAGCACTCAAATTTAAGACAAAACAATTGCGAGTGCAGCATTAGACGAAAGTGCTCGACGCGCCGATACCCTGCACGGACTTTCAACTCTGCAAACTCAAAGGTAAAGTGTTCGACATTCGACATTGAAAGTATTCAATAATCAAAATCGATATATATATCAAATTTAACAGTGATGGCCTTTCAGATATTCAAGCATAAGTATCGATTTTTATCGCATGGAATGAGATATCGAAAAGAGAGATATTCTTGCACTGCTGTTAAGGAATATATGTAAGGAATAGTTTGTAGCTCGCGAAATAGGTGAGAGCTGAATCGAAGCTTCCTCTGCATGTTATACGCATTTGCCCGAGCACAATATGCCTCACATTGCGCCCATTGCGCTGCCCTTTGGAATGCATATAATAGATAGATATATATATATATATATATACATTATTTCCAATAACTAAACCCAACAGAGAAACTAACTAGCTAAGTTAATTACAAACCCTTATCAGAGCGCAGAAAGTAGAATAGACTTTTGCAATTCTTCCATTGTTTCCGCTGTTTCACTTTCTTCCATAGTACCAAACCCTATGAAGCACTAGAAATCAATTAGATCTTCGCCATGGAATTGCGAGCTAAAATCGTTCATTTATCAGCTAGAGACAAAAAGAGCATAACAGATCAGAGCATTGCAGTTGGACACAGGCGACTGCATAATATTCGCTTCTGATCCCAGCATAACCTATAGAGCAGGTTAACATAGCTCCAATTGGCTTATCCTAGCGCTACGACGGCCCAAGTGAAATAATACTCAATTTGCCACGCCCACAGCGAAATGACCGCAATCTAACGAAAAAATATATATATATATATATATAAACTTGGCCAACTTTCAAGTCTGTCAACTCAGCAAACCAATATACTCGCTTAAACATGCCGCACACACCTCTCCACACGGCTTCAATGCTGCCAGTCGAGGCGGACTGAAGAGCTCGTTTGCTGTTTGGAGGCTGCAAGAATCCATTGCACAAAGCAAATAAAATTATCTCATTACAAATTATGCCCCCAATGCCAGAGAGAAAGAGAGAGAGAGAGAGAGAGAGAGAGACATAGCGCAGAGTGAATGCCAAGCTGTTGCTGTGCTCGTTGCTGTGTTCGTTGCTGTTGCTGCAGTTGCACCCAGCAGAGTTGGCTAAATAGATTATGTCAAATGATCGAAATCACATCATAAATTCATGAAAGCCAAGCCCGAACCCGAAACCCGAAACCCGAAACCCAATTGCCGGACAGCAAAAGAACTCCAAAAAGCGTGCCGCAAGCGGTGCGATGAACGCGTCTAAAATCAAATAAGCCAGGGCGGCACAATGTGGGCGTGTGTAAAACGGGGCAGGGCGGAGGAGGGGAGCGACTTGCATTGCCCCGGCTGAAGCTGGAGCTGGAGCTGCCTCTTTAACACGTTTTTAAATGGAATGGCGGCAACGGCAAGGCGGCATTGATTATTGTTTTGCATGTGAAGTTGCCTTCAATGCATAACAGCCCCTCGCCTCGTGCTCCCCCTCCTCCGCCTACTCCTCCGCCTCCGCCTCCGCCTCCCCCACCCACACTCACCTCTGAAATAAAAGATACGATCCACACGGCAGGTCGGTAGCCAAGGGCGCTTTGTAGGTGGAGCCAATGCGCGATAACGCACCGACCGACACCACCAACTGCAGCTGAATGTTTCGCTTCGGCATCGCGCGGGCTGAAGGGAGCTGCGATTCCAACTGAGGTGCAGAAGTTGCCTTGTTTGCCCGCCAACAACAACAACAACAACAACAATAACAATAACAACAGCAACAATAATATATTGAGATTGGCTTTAACAATAAATTCAATGCCTAACTACGAAATGGTCAAAATGCACAGGGGCGTGGCAAGGGGCGGCGGCGGCAGCGGCGGCGGCGGCGGCAGCGGGGGAGGAGTAGGTGGAGGAGTAGGGGTAGAGGCAGGGAGGGGCCAGGAGTATTGAATGACTCCCTCACACTTTGCGTGCAAAAATCGATCAGCGCGAAATGAAATAAAAATTGAAGTTCAGAACTTGATGCGCACAGAGAGCGAGAGAGCCTTTGGCGCTGTGATACGATTTACTGGTAGTACAAAAGTCCAATCGCCCCTTTCCACATACACATACACATACACATATACATATACATACACATATACATATACATATGCATATATGTATAAGGTCATGATACTAAACTGAATATAAAACAATGCTAAAATAATGTAAAAATTTATGTTTTTGACAGCTGTGTTAACTAGGAACAGTTGAAATGGCACGGTATCTGTGAGTCGGATATTTCTTAGACTAGAGACTTTTGCTTGCTTTTGTTTATATCTCTAATCTCTTATCTTCTCTCATTATATCTATTCTTAAACTATATTCATTTGTGCTATTTGTATGGCCACAGATATTGACTTTGTTGTGCGTCGGCATTTGCGTGTGAATTCACTTTGAAATTGAATCTGGTGTCGGCTAGTCAATAGAGTTTGCTCTGGATTTTTGGCACAGTTCGATTCGGCTCATCATGAGGCAGTTGAAATCAATTTGCGAATGCTTCACGCACAGCACACACACACACACACACACACACGCACACCGAGACATACCGACACCCCGCGCGCTCTAAAGTGTAAAAAATGCATTTGATTTGGCATCAGAAGTCATCATCTTCGGGTGATAAATTTTCAATTTGTTTGACTTGAGCGAGTTGACACCCACATATATATATATCTCTCTCTCTCTCTCTCCCTCCCTCCCTCGCTTTCTCCCTCGCACTGTTTCACTTGCTATTCATTGAGCTAGCTGCTGGTAGCGCAACGAATCCAAGTTGACACGGCCAGGCGACACAGCCTGTGCCCTTTTTTGTGTGTAGCGCAACATTAGGTCATGCCACATCACTAGCCCATGTCTGTATGCCATCTCTCTTCCACTCCACTGCCACCATATATATATCTATATATATATATATATAGCGCACTCTTGCCATCTGCATACATTATGGACAATAACTCTTTTGTTTAGCTGCCAGTCGGTTGCCGGTTGCTCAGCCACTTGGTGGGTCCGCACAGCTCTGACCTTTGTCCAGTAGGTGACAAGTCCATTTGCCATGCTTGGCAAGTTAATTAACATTTATGAGCTGCAAACAAAAGTCAACTAAACGGCGGCTACTTTATGTTCTGCTTCTTTTTTTTTGGAATTTCCATTTGAATACAGCTTTACTTACCTACATCCTTTAATTAATCAAAATCCTTTGGAGTTGCCCATGAAACGGAAGCCTTCACACAGAGTTTTGTTCTTCTGTTCTGAGTGGCAAAAGCAGACATTCTGGCTAATATTATACTGAAGCTAAAGAGCTGATCTTTATGGATCTATATACTATATCCTTGTGCTCGATTATAATCGAAACTTAGCTTTCTAGGCATAGATTGAGTACCATAACAGCCGGAGAAGTCAAGTTCACTGCGAAGACTGATCTGAGATAGACACACAGATTTTGTATATTTGAGATTTTAGTTGCCTACCCAAACCCTTTAATCTGCATTTTGAGAGAAAAGTATTTCAAATACTTTGCATGCTTTGCATTTCATTTCGATATGAAAATTATAGCCTCTGGCAATTTCATCTAGAACGAAAGTTATTCAACTATTCATAGATATCTTCTAGTTCGACTGAAGCTCTGTCATTTGCGAATCAAATTCCGCTGACTTCCGATAGTTCGAAATGGCAAGGGAATAGCATATTTTACGAATTGTGTGAGTACAATTTGTGGAGATTTTCACACAACAGGAATTTTGAGCCAACAGGAATTTTATATTTCAGATAATATTTAGATATTTAAGCCACTAGAGTGGAGACGGACTTGTCGACCATTGGATATTCAGCTTGTTTCTAACATTTCAGCTGACTAGATCAGAAAGTTGGCAGTAAAAACTCTATTTTTTTGATGGGATTCTTGATGGAGCTGCACATTTTATTTCGACTGTGATGCAAAACGCAATTGAAACATGTATTGGAAAATTGCTTTAAACTATTCAAATACTCTTCAAAAAACAACCTAAGCAAATTTGCAAAGCGAAATCAAAGTCAGCGATTTTGACGATTTCTTTGCACCACGCGCAAACAGCAGGCGAATGTGGTTCGAGGCAGAAAGTGCACTGAATCAAACTCTTTCAGCAAATTGCTAATTTCTTTGATGGAACGGAAATTGCTGCCTAAGTAGTTCGTCGTATACTTTTTCGTCAATGCTGTAACAAACAGCAACAAGAAATTTATAAGTGCTGAAATTGATGTTCGTTGCAATTATCTCACATTGTTGCCGGGCTGCCAGACAACTACCCCAGAGGTATATACATACATACATACATACATACATACGTATGTACATACATACATACATACATACATATATGCAGTCTGTGGCATGTAGATATGCTGGAGCCTGTAGCTTGACTCCAATTTATGCCGCCCCAAATGATCATCCATTAGCTTTTATTGATTTTCGTGCAACATTTTTCTAATTTGCAGCCCGAAATGAATGCAAAAGATGCCATACGAACCGGCGAGGTGGTGCTGTGTGGTGCTGTGGTGCAGCGGTGCAGCGGTGCTGCCGTTGGCCAACCTTGGTGGTAAATATTGACTGCCTGGGTGGTCCGCAGCGAGCGCACAAAGCGGACAAGCTCTCATCATGATGAGGCTGGCGACGCCGGCGCTGAACGCTTTTTAAAAAATCAACTCAACTTTTGTGGCATGTAAAGCAAATGAGGCGCGTTTTATGCAAAAAGAAAACAAAAAGCAGACACAAGTGAAAAGCGCTCAAGTTGCAAATGCTCGACTCACAGTTACTGTGTGACGCTAGGTGCCACACATACTGCTATGTTACGATATATACATATACGATCTGGGTCAACCACAAGTAGCACTCGCGTATAGCTAGGATATATCTCTATAAAGCAATGATATAGAGCACACAGGCATGTAGCTACGATATATAAGTGCTACGATATAGAGTGCATGGATACATTGATACGACATATTAGTTGCTATATATCGTATAGGGTATATAGAGTATATAGCTAGATATATACCTGCAATATAGAGTACATGGATACATTGATAAGATATATAGCAACTATAGAGTATACGTATATACTGCTACGATATAGATAGTTACGATATAGAGTGCCTGGATACATTGATACGATATATAGCAACTATATAGAGCATATAGCTAGATCTGTACCTACATTGATACGATATATAGCACCTTTATAGAGCGGGGTATACTGCTACGACATAGAAAGTTACGATATAGAGTACGTGGATACATTGATACGATACATAGCCACTATATAGAGCGTACGGGTATACTGCTACGATATATAGTTACGATATAGAGTGCCTGGATACATTGATACGATATATAGCAACTATATAGAGTATATAGCTAGATCTATACCTACATTGATAGGATATATAGCACCTTAATAGAGCGGGGTATACTGCTACGATATAGATAGTTACGATATAGAGTACATGGCTATATGGCTATAATATATAGTTACGATAAACAAAAACGATAATTAATATACCTATAGCTACAATATATAGCCGATGTACCTAGATACGATACATAACTAAGACACAGCTAAGACAGATATAGCTACGATTCATAGTTACGATATATAGTCACGATATACAGTTACGATATTCACTTTTAAGAAAATGAAGCATCAATCAAGTAAAACAGAAGCAAAAACTATTCTACACCTTAGCCGTGTCAACTAGACACAATGCCATAAACTCTCAGTTATTTCTGCAACGCCCACTTCATATGCCCAGTGCACTCATATACACTCATATACCCTTAATGTTTGGCCACTCTCAGTCGCTTACAGGGTATGACTTAAAGAAAACAAAGCGAAAGACAAAAGTTAGCAGAAAACGAGTTGCAACGACGAGCGGCGGTCCATCAGGTGAGTTGTGATGGCTATCGATCAACGCGTTCCAGCTCCAGTTCCAGCTCTCAGCTGAACAAAGATTACAATCAATGCGTGCGCATAATCCCAAAAAAAAAAAAAAAAAAAAAAAAAACCAAAAAAAACTCCCAATACCGTTGAAAACGATCAGCAACAACAACAGCAGAAAAAGCCAAGTTAAGCCAAGCAAAAAAAAAAAAAAAAAAACAGTTAAAGAACCGTAGCGCGCGCTAATAACAAACAATTAGTAACCTATATCCGAGGACAGGGCGCACTGGCATTAACCAACTGCCAGGCACAGGTTGACCCAAAAAGACAACAAAAAAAGTGAATAAGAACGTAGCATTCGAGTGTAAGCGACTGCATAATACTCGTTCAGGTTGCAAAAGCAAAGATATGCATTTATAGATCTAGCTGGAGAAGAGATCAGCATTGATCTAACTGCAAAACTGGGTAGCTCTAGCTGTAGAGCTCTCCAGCGAGAGGCGTATCAAGCATCTCCCAGCAAGAGGCGTATAATGCATCTGCCAGCGAGGGGCGTATCAAGCATCTCCCAGCGAGAGGTGTATCAAGGATCTTCCAGCGAGAGGTGTATCAAGGATCTTCCAGCGAGAGGCGTATAAAGCATCTTCCAGCGAAAATTTGTATCAAGGATCTTCCAGCGAGAGGCGTATAAAGCATCTTCCAGCGGGCGTACATTCGAGTCAAGTCTCTGTCAAGTCTCCAAGCCAACATAGCCTCAAAGCCAACCCGCTCTCTTTTAGCATCTTGAAAGAGTGTAATATAGAAGCATTCGCTATGAGCGGCTTAATTAACGTAACGTCATGTTAAGAAGGCAGCCAAGTACCAGGATGTGGGCTCAAGGATAAGGGTTAATCGAGCGCTAATCGCCGCTGCTGTGGGTCCTGCCTAATTTCTAATTAAAACAAATCTCTCGCTCGCCAGCACACACACACACACACACACACTTACTCACTCACTCTCCCTCTCTTTCTCTCTCTCTCTCTCTCTTTCTCTCGCTCACTTTCTGTGGCCAAAACAAACGATAGAGATCGAGGACGCGCACTTTTAGCTACTGTCCCTACTATCTTAGCCAATGCCTCTCACTGTCATTTGTCCCTCGCTAATTGCCAGCCGCAAGGGGTTAACATTATGCTGCGGTAGGTGAAAGTCGTAAAACGTAAACCAAAGAGAGAGAAAAAGGATAACCAAAAATTTGTTATGCTCGTAAAAGATGTCGTCGTGTCGCTGTCACACATGAGGAAAGTTATCCAGTAGCCAAATTGGGATGCTGTTGCTCACAGCCGCCGCCCGATTCCAATGCCCAGATAAATGAAGTGAAATGTGACATCAGCTATCGAAATGGACATTTCCTCTCGCTTTCTTCCTAAACGCACATGACTTACGACCTTTTCATTTTGGGGTGGCCCATAGCATAGGCGACTTGACTTGACTACTTCTGATGACTCATTGGAAAAATCTATTTGAAAGTGAATACATCTATTCGATATAGTCATGACTGGTAGGGTATGCCAATACATATAGCTGTGATCAGAAAAATAGTAGTGCTGAAATGAAAAACTTCATATTTTGAAAACAATTTGAGTTTAATACTCGTTTTAGTACTCGTTTCAAATTGTTTTCAAAATATTAACTTTATCGGCAAATTTGAGCCGCACTACTATTTTTATGAACACAGCTGTATGCATAAGCGTAGTATAAATCAAGCAAGTCTTCAAAAGCTGAGTTCATATTTGAAACTTGAACTCAAAACTCTGGCAGCTAGCACAATTCATAAGTGCTGCGTGCACTCGTATAGCCCCCCCCCCCCCCCCCTTAGTTTGAACTTACGTCTTAATAACTGCTGAAGTTGTCATGATTCGTGGCATTCAAAAAGTGATTCGTGCAATGCACATTTCAATCATGATAAAAATTCTAAAAATACGCAACAACCAAATTGCAATGGAAAAATTCTAAAAATTGTAAATTCAATTAAAATTGACAAATTTTTATGTACTGCGCCCCGAGTGCGGCGCAGTGGAGCAAGAGATGTTGCAAGTTGCAAACTGCAAACTGCAAACTGGAAGCTGGAAGCTGGCATAAATCAGATTCGAGGCGAATCGTCGCTGATGACAACTCAAAGAGGAAGCCCGAATCGTAGAGAGCAGCGCACTGATTCAGTCGGATGCAGTGCCAGTTCGCGACGCAAACGATTCGAAAACGAAACGAAAACAAAACGAAAACAAAACAAAAATGATGGTAAAATAAAAAAAAAAAACACAATTCGTATTAATTTTTATGTGCGAAACGAGCGAAAACGCGATTGCCAAGCTTTAGCTGAAGCTGCTGTCCACCCAGACATTGATGGACTCAAAATAAAAATGGAATTCAAGCAAGAACAGTTAAGTTTTATACAACGAAGCGGCGCATTGCAGCAGACATGTTAATTAACTAGCTGAGCGCTATACGAAGGTGTGCAAAAAAAATAAAAATAAAAATAAAATTAAATTAAATGAATACATAAATGTAGTTATAGATAGATAGATGAAAGCATGGTTGGATAGAGAGAATAATATATAGATGATATATGGCTAAATAGAATAGTTACATATATAGAAGTATATGTATAGAAAAATAGATATAAATTGATATAGAAATAAAATTTAAAGAAATATCAATGAATGCAAATCAATATAAACTGATTTGTATATAAATCTATATATACTATATATATGTATAGTATAAATATATAAATTAATGGAAAATGCATATGTAAATTCCATAAAGCAACGACAAATGATTTTGTGAGAGAAATCCATAGAAAAACTCGCATTCGCCCAGCTGCAGTTCGAGTTGCAGTTTGAGTTGCGAGTTCGTCCAGAGCAGAGCGTCTGTCTGCGCACACAGCGTGACAGCGAATGAAGCATTGATGTAGTTTATGGGCGCGTTCGACATATTTGTGCACAATTCGTGGCAAATTCCGATGATGAGCCAAAAAGTGTATCGAATTCGTATTCGAAATAGATTAGTGCGACAATAGCTCGACAATAGTCACAAGCTTTGGCCGACTTTTGGCCTAGCTGGCAAGGCCGAAATCAATTTGATGTGCAGTGCGCAGTTCACAGTTCACAGTTCACAGTTCACAGTTTGCTTTGTTTGCTCTGCCCAAGACAGGCGACACAAAAGGACATGCGCAAAGGACAATGCAGCGCGGCAGCGTAGATTTCTAATTGAAAACGTATTTGGCCAACGGTTTTGGCCATTGTCTGCACAAGACAATGGCCAGCAACATCGTATAGAATCGAATCGAATCGAATCGAATGAAAAGCGAACCGAACAGAATTCTTTTATATTTTATATTGATTTTCGACATTTTCAAGATTTTCAACATTTTCGAATGTTTCTCGTTTTTCTGGGGAAAATTCGCGCGTGTCACAACGTCAAATGGTTCTTGGTTAGAGTTTATGACCCGATTTCGTTGAGCTGTTCATAAATTTGGAAAAAAAAAAAAAAACTGTGAAACTGTCAGCGCTAGAGCACAATTTGCCCGTGGCCCCTGCTTCAGCTCTTTTCAGTTCGAGCTGGAGTGAGCGCCGGACAGGACATCCGTCCAAAACAGGGGGAATTTCAATCAAGGTTTTTTCTTTTTTTTGGATACGAAAGATCGAGTGAGTGGGAAGTTCACTTACCTTCGACGCTCCTGCATCTGTCCAACTGTGTGTGGGTTCCTTTCGTCCTCGGTGGCTCCTTCCTCATCCTGATGCTCAGCATTTACGTATTTCTTCTTATTCATTGCTGACAATTCAATTTGGCCGGAAATTCGGGCAGACAGCGCTTCCCGCTTGCTTCCTACTTATGCATCATGTGTCTTGTCCCGCTCCTGCTCCCGCTCCCGCTCCCTCTCCCTCTCCCTCTCCCTCTCTCTGCCTAGCTAACTCTAGTTAATTGAGCTGTCCGTTTCTCTCAGCTCTCAAGTTGACTCGGGTTCATTACGTTTTATGCAATTCATGGACATTGTGCATTGTGCACTGTGCATTGTGCCGCATTCAGCGCTTGCATCCTGTTGTCCTGCCTGGACCACACACTCCTCAATACCAATTGCCTGGTCAGCCTGCTGTGCCCACTGTCCAAGGTGGTCCTTAACCTTTTCTTGCTTGCAACAACTAACGCCTGCGTCTGCTGCGCTGCACTACTCGACAGACAGACTTCTTTCTATATGCATATTTTGTATATAACTGAATACTTCTACGATAATGGAAACGTGAAAATTTCTATGACTTCAAAATCTGACACAAGCTGCAAATAACAGAAAAGTTTCGTTAGGAAAAGTTGTAAAATGCTTGGAATATATGAAAAATATATACGTAATTTATAAAAGAATTTGTAATATATATAAAAAAATAATATATGTATATAATATATATATATATATATATATATATATATATATATATATATATATATATATATATATATATATATATATATATATATATATATATATATATATATATATAAACTCTATAAAAAGTAAATATATTAAAGTGCCCCGAGGTGGGCTCACCCGACTAGCAGTTATTTCATTGAACTGCATACACAACTCAGATGCCCTATCGAATGTTCAAGTGCTATTTAGCACTCGATCAGTTATCGTTATCGTTATCGTTATCGTTATCGAACTAGCTGTGCTGGCTAATCTCAGTTGTTGACAAGATGCTCTGGCAGCAGGCAAACCACACTGGGAATATTGCTTTGCTTGCAGCTAAGCTAATCAATAGCTTAACAACTTTATCCAATCATCGACTGACACCCCCCGTTGCTGCTCGCCAACAACTGCTTGTTCCTCCAGCTACCCCCCCCCCACCCACCCCCCACCCGTCTACCTGCTCCAGTTGCTGAAGATTGTCGTGCTGTGCACGCATCAATTAAAGCCGCACCAATGTTTTCGCACCCGGTACGCAAATCGATTAATTCCGCGCCTAAATGCGATAAGCCTTCCTTCATCCTGCCCCAAAGCTTAACCAAACATTCGCTCTCGCTCTCCCCCCCCCCCCTCTCTCTCTCTCTCTCTCTCGCTCTGTCTCTGGCTCATCTCGCAGCCGAGCCAATATTTAACTTTGAACTAATTATTTCAATGGAAAGGCAAATAAGTTGATTTCGCTGTTTGTATGCTCGCATTGGCCTTGTTGCCCGCCTCACTTCAGCTTCAGCTTTAGCTACTGCAGCAGCAGCAGCATCAGCTACTCTACAGCTCCAGCTCCTACTCCACTTGGCATGTTTTTTTTAATTACAAGCAACACGCAGGCGGCCCAGGCCGTTGACTGAGCATGCGCGTGGTCACATACCACTCAGCCACACTCGCATTCGCATTCACATTCACATTCACATTCACATTCACATCCTTGGTATCCACCTCAACTCATCCACTCATCCAGTTGATGCGCGCGCGATTTTTGCCACTTAATAGCGCTTAAACACGAACATTTTGAATCCTTGGCCAAAAGCCAAC
Source organism: Drosophila anceps (assembly GCA_035045945.1). Classification (NCBI taxonomy): domain Eukaryota; kingdom Metazoa; phylum Arthropoda; class Insecta; order Diptera; family Drosophilidae; genus Drosophila; species Drosophila anceps. Next base: position 11,499,565 of record JAWNON010000004.1, read on the forward strand.
AGCAAAGGGAATCAAAGTGCAGCGCGTAATTGCGCGGCCAGTTGCCCAAGAAACGGGAGCCCCAGCCGCAGCCCCAGCCCCAGCCCCAGCCTGTTGCCAAAGCCAAAGCCAAAGCCAAAGCCATGAAGCAAACAAACAAACAAACAAACAAACGCAGATCCCCAGATCCACAAATCCCAGAGCACAAATTGTGGTGTGAACCAGTTGAAATACTCAACAATTGTACACGACTAGCCAAATGCCCTGGAAAACAGTAGTTGGGCTGCCAATAGGTATCAATCATTATTCATAAACTTAGATCCATGCCAAGTATAACGCCCTTCCACTCTCTCGCCTGCTAAGTTACCAAAAGTTTAGCCAAACAACGCTCTGTAGCTCATTTAGTCCAGCTTATTCCAAATGACTGCCGCCATCTGTTGCCAGAATGAACGCAACACGGCTAACGCTAGATGGCGCTAACAGCAGCAGCAGCAGCAGCAGCAGCAGCAGCAGCAGCGACAGCAGCAGCGACAGCAGCGACAGAGCTAAGGCAATTGACATTTGTTACAAACTCTGTTTGCGGAACAATTGACCCCAGTTTAGCTCAGCTTAGCTGCTGAGTAGAACCAGTTGATGAAGCTGCGCACAGCACATAAATTAATTTGTGCGCATAATGCGCCTTAGAATCCTTAGCCAGCTCCAGCTTCAGCTCCAACAACTCCTGCACATGTGCGTGGCTGCCGAGCATTCATCACCAGCCATTCGCATTTGTTTGCTGACAATGAATTGCGCACAGAAGTGTTCAAGTTCGAGTAGATCGCAAAGAGCCGCAGAAGTTAAGGAAGCCACAGACCCGGCGAAAAGGCGAGACAGGCAGTTAGGTAGCTCCTTGGTCTCTCAAATTAAAATTCTTCTGCGCTGGCCGCATAATTAAAAGTCGGCCGGCCGCCTCGCCTAATGAAGTAATGCGGCATTAGACAACGACAAACGCAGCCACAGACCATATATCAATTGCCCATTGACAACTGATCCACACACACACAAACAAACAAACAACAGAGCAACAAAAAACTAAACAAAATCAGGCAAAGCTCGGACTGCGCCACGCGAAGCCCACACTCCAAAGTCAATCTCAAAACACTCAGAGAAAAAGTTTGGAGCAGTTTTTAGATTAAGTTTTAAGTGATTTGGAGCAAAGTCTTTTTGGTGATTATTGGTAAGACAAGTAAGTGTAGGGCAACGTGTAGTCGGAATGAGAAGTCGGAATGAGTAAGAAATTAAAAAAATATATATATATATATATATTTAGATTAAATTTTAGTTTGAGCTTAACTATAAAATGGTTAAAGCAACTAATACTTGCTTTCGGTCAACAAACGTATTTGAAGTCTCCAACTAAAGACACAACTGTAGATCAGTAGATCAACTATATATATATATATAGATATATATATATATATATATATATATATATGTATATATGTATATATATGCTCCATAGCACGTTCATGGCATTTTCTTCAAGTGCAGCGTCTAGATTCTGCACTCAAGGAACACAAATCTCTTGGTTTATGTTCTTTTCTCCTTTTTGTTGGTTTTTTTGTTTTTTTTTTTTTTTTGGCATTTGTGAAAGGGGGGCTCGCTCTCTATATAATTGGCCATCATTATCGCTGATGAGCGCGCAACACCGACATTCTCGACGCACTTCCTCTACACGTGCAGCAGGCAGTGGCAGAAATCAAAAAATCAAATCGCTCACAAATCAAATACAACAGAAGCGCTGCTGCTGCTGCTGCTGCTGCTGCTGCTGCTGCTGCTGCTGCTGCTGCTGCTGCTGCTGCTGCTCCTGGCCTGCCAGATGATCCGCACCGCAAAGATTGTCGGTTGGGTAAAAGTTGCCGGCCCAGAGTCAAAATTGTGTTTAATGAGTGACTTTAGCACTGGATGATGCACCCAAAAATCAGGTCCCCACCTCTCCGACCTCCCTCTCACCATCTCGACTCTCGACTCTCGCCCATTCTCTGTCCACGTCCACTGTGAGCTGCGAGCTGGCTGCTGAGGTAGCTTAGCCCATTATTCAAGCTTTATTTATTTTGCCTCAGTCGCGCAAAATTAAAAGTTTTGTGTGTGCGTCCAAAGTCAAAAGTGCAAATTTTCGCAGCCCCAGCCGCAGAGATTGTAAAGAGAGAGAGAGAGAGAGAGAGCGAGAGGGAGCGGGCGAGAGAGAGAGAGATGGCTGCAACTGGCAACAGCAGCCGCATCAGACGTCATATTAGCGAATCAACTGACAAAGCATATGAATATCAACAGCGTTTGAACAAGTGGATTAAGATCCAGACACAGCCGCAGCCACAGTCTGAGGCTCCAACTTTAGCCACAGACCTGGTCCCAGGCTCAGCTACAGTTTGCGCTGGTGCGAATTTCGCTGCTGCTGCTGCTGCTGCTACTGCTGCTCTTCATAATTAATATTGCAGGCGCAGTAACGAACTTTGCCGCGTTCCACAGCCGAATTTCCTATGCTCTACAATTTATCTTTTTAATACCATTAAGGAGGGAACTAGAACAGGAGTAACTGCAGCATAGAAATAAAGTTAACTATAAAACTCATGTGAAACTTTCTTCACACATTGCTTTAGTCGTAAGAGCGTTGCTATTCAAGCCTTATCACTTGAGCCTTAAGTTTCGAGCTGGCAATACAAACAGCTGGCAGCCGCGCTACTATTTTAATGAACACAGCCGTATATAGAACATACAATATACCATATGATATATCTCTCGCTAGGTTCAGGGCTTTTTTGCTGCTAGTTCAACTGACTCGATTCAAGTTTACAGAACAAGTCCTACAAGTCCAATTCCCAAATAAACGGCCCTTCCAGATGATAACTCAACTGTTTTTTCCAGTCAGAGCAGCAGAGTATATGATATGTGATTCACTCCTCCAAATCAAATTCAATTATCTCTCTATATTTAAGGCATATGTAAACAGCTATAACTTTTAAGGCCTTGGCTTACAATAGCTGCAAACTCTTAAAAATAGTTGCCATGCTCTAAAAAAAAAAACAGATAGAGAGAGAGAGACAGCCAGCCAGCCAGACAGACAGCCAGCCACTTGAGCTAAAAAGCCTGTAGACAGACGCACAACAAATGCTGGACTTGAATTCCAGTTCCATTTTAGACGATCACAGCGCGAGGATTAAAGAGCAGCAGCAGCAGCAGCAGCAGCAGCAACAGCAACAGCAACAGCAAGTGGCACTGGAAGAGGAAGACAAACAACGTCGCTGAACTGTTGGCCACGAATCGAGTTTGGTAACGAATGGAGCAAGCCGATTCGAAGGGGCGCTGTTTGGGGCGTTTTGGGCATTGGATTGGGGTTATTGGGTTTGGGTTTGGGTTTGGGTATGGGTATTCATTCATAAGACGCCTTGCTGTGCGTAAGCCGCTTAAGTTCTTGGCGCAACTTATTTATTTTCAACTTCATTTTCGAATACCCTGTAAGCGTGCAACTACGATTGGGTATAAGTATGTTGAGGTAAAGTGTGTAGCAGACAGAGAGAGTCAAACCAAATCGGCAATTCGATATGCGAATTTCGCGAAGCTCATATAGCATATATCGATATATATGTAGATGTCACTCTGCCACTCAGCCCAATAGATAGATGATAATGCAAGCGTTGATATTGATTATGATTGATAAAGGGAAAGTAGTTAACTAGTTATCGATAGTTTCAAATTCGATAGCAAATAAAAGGTCTAAAGAGTTAGAATCTTTCATTTGCTATAGAATTTGAAACTATCGATAACTAGACCTAAAGAGTTAGAATCTTTCATTTGCTATAGAATTTGAAACTATCGATAACTAGACCTAAAGAGTTAGGACATTTCATTTGTTATCGAATTTGAAACTATCGATAATTAGACCTAAAGAGTTAGAACCTTTCATTTGCTATAGAATTTGAAACTATCGATAACTAGTTAACTACTTTCCCTTTATCAATCGTAATCAATATCAATGCTTGCATTGTCGAGAAATCGATAAAAATCGATGAAACAGAAACTATCTATTGGTCAAATCTTAACACCTGAAAGAGCTACAGATATCACATTGACTAACTTCATAGGCATATCTTTTGCTTGCACTTACAGAGCATCTAGCTAGTTGAGCAGTCTGTGTGTTGGGTCGACAGTTTGCTTTTTTGACTAATGTGCAGCTTACACTTGACTGGCGCACAATCAACACCATCAACAGCAGCAGCAGCCGCAGCAGAAGCCTTCTACTGGCCGTCGCCCTCATCATCATCATCAGGAATCAGAGAGCTGCTGTTGTTGGCTGTGGCAACTCATCACATTGCCACTTGCCCGTTTGGCCGTTTGCCCGCTGCCCCACTGGAGCTGCTCGTCGATCCCCAGCGATTACTCGCATTAAGCTGCGGCGCGCTTCTTGCAGCCAGCGTAAAAATTCACAAATTTGCTGATGCGCTGCTGTCGATAGTAGCGGAACCTTCCGGGCGCCGGCCACTTGCCATTTGCCACTGGCGCATGTACCGTTCCTTTCTGATATTTCTTCGTTTTTTTTATTTTTTTTTTTATTTGACTCTCTGCAACGCCTCCCCATGGGCAACGCCTAACGGCGCTTCAGATTTGCCATCAAACTGATTTTTCCATGGAAAGCATCTGAAAGCCATTTGCTGCTGCATGTGGCAGCCAGCAGTTGCAGTTGCTGTTGCAGCAACAGTTGCTACCGTTTTTTTTTTTTTTATTACTTTTGCCTCAGCTGCATGAATGATGCAACACGCGGCACAGAAATGGAGCACAGTTCGAGCACAGTTCGTGCAAACATTTGTCAAGGCTCTCCAGCTGCGCTTCCCAGTCTGCTCAGCTTGAGAACTTGCAGTACATAAAGTGCATAAAAATCATTCAGTTTTTTAACAAATTCCATGCGAGTTCAAATTGATAAAAAAAAAAAGTATGTAAACTACAGTTTATTTAGCTATATATATGTATATATGTATGTATGTGTGTATGTGTGTGTTTTATAGGCAGACTTGCCCCAGGCAGCTGCATTTACTAAGGACATTGACGTGTTTCCTTAACTCTATTTGAGTAGAAGAGTCAACTGAAAAGCTGGAAATTGATTCTATATCTATATTTTTGAATTGTTTTCAAAGCATTAAGTTTATCACAAAGTTTTGCTGTTCAACATTTCAGTCGCACTACTATTTTTATGTCGCACTACTATTTTTATGAACACAGCTGTATGTAAAATCATTGGCTTAGTTCACATAGTTTACAGCTATATATATTCCAATATATCATTTGATTTAATATCTATCCAACTCTTTAGATGTTATCCAAGACTTTTCAATTGCTTCTTACTTCATTCTTTCTCTCTTTCAATGTCTCCAAATTTACACTTTCAGTATTGTAAATCTGTTCAGTTTAACTTCAGATGGTTTAGAGACTATAGCAATACAGACAGACTCAAGAAGTCGCTGTTCCTTTTTTATCCCGCTGTACCTACATCCCTCCCTCCCTCTCCCTCTCTCTCTCTCTCTCTCTCTCTCTTTCTCTCTCCTGCTCCTTTTCGCTTACACTTCAGCTGTGTCTTGCTGTCGCTAGTTACATAACTACCTACCAACGTCTTTCAATTGCAGCATACAAAATTTGGCTGGCCCAAGCTCTGTTGTTAAGCGGCCAACGCTGCAATTTATAGCCCATTAACTAAATGACACTGAACGCTCCCCGGGGGGTTAGGCGGTCGTGGAGGTGGAGATGGAGATGGAGATGGCGATGGAGTTGGAGAAGGCAGCGCCAACCATTTGGACCACATTGATCATGGCTGCCAAAAGCGAGCAATTCCGATTCCGGTGCCCAGCCCCAAATTTGCAGCACATAAATTAAAACATTATTGACAAATGCAAAAGCAAAACAAAACAAAAAAAAAACAACTGAAAAAAAACGTAACAAATGCAAATGCGAAATGGGGGCTAATAACCAAGGGGCGGGGGGGAGAGGGGCAAAGGGGGGAAAGGATATTGACAGCACTTAGTTAGTTAAATATTCGCCCGCAGTAGCTATTTAAATGATGCGAAGGACCCAGGCAATTACTGAGGCACCAGCATAAAATGCATTTCAGCCAGAGACCATGGGGGCTCTCTCGCGCTCTCTCTCTCTCTCTCTCCATACAAACCTGAGAAGGAGAAGGAAACAGAAACAGAGACAGAGAGAGAGAGAGAGAGAGAAAGCGAAGCAAGAGCTAGTGCAAGTGGCTGGACCAGAGACGCGCAATTCCTGTGGACTTGCGTTGAGAACGTCGTGTGCCGACGTCGGAACGTGGGCCGCATGCAAAAAGCGCGTATGCCCTGCCACTCATTATACACTTATCCACAGGGTATTCAAACATAGTTAACAACTTTGTTTAGTATGTTAACTTGAGGGGCAGTGTATAAGGTATAGATCAGCACAGCACAAGACGGTGGGAAGTCAGTGAAGATTGCAATGGGAATTTCTATATGCTGAAGAAAGGAAGCGCAAACCAGAGCGATGGATCCTCCTCCAAGCTGTCAGCAGTGGCTTTTACCTTGCATAGGTAACAGCTTGAATGGAAGCTATCGGAGTATCTACTCCTACCTGGTCAAGAGCGAAGCATCTAGCAAGATCTTTAGGAAGCCTTCATCCTACCTCTTAGAGTATTTCAGCTTCGTTGCAGTGCGTTGTCGCTCGATTCTTTCTCGTTTTTAATTTGCTGGAGCAGCCAAGCAAATACGACAGCGTTGATGATCATGTTAATGAGGGGCTGGGCCCGTAGTAGTAGTAGTAGTAGTAGTAGTAGTAGCCGGCGAGACGAGAGACGAGAGACGAGGGACGGCAGACGTGTAGCGGCGGCAACTGCCGCTGATCGTGCCACAAGTCGCTGCTGGTGTTTCATATTTTTTTTTTTTCTTCCACATTTTTTTCACGTTTTATTTTATTTATTTTTTTTTTTGTTTCGTTGAGTATGCAAAAAACCATCAGCGTTGACGCAAAATCAAAAGATCACACAGGATCAATTACAACTAATGATATGGAGACGAGAGACTTGAAAGTTGAGACCTGGCGACTTGGAGACTTGAACAGATTCTGACTGAGCTTCAATTCCGCTTCGGAGTTTTTTTTTATGTATTTTTTCTTTTGATTTTTTTTTTCGTTTTTTTTTTTTTACTTTGATTTTGAAGGCTTGACTTGCGACGTCAACGCTCTGACAGGCTGTGCGCTGCTTATGCGGGACCCGGTGCTAACAAGTTGCACAGCTAAAATTACCCAATTGATGTTGTTGATGGTGCTGGTGGTGCTGGTGGTGGTGCTGGTGGTGGTGCTGGTGGTGGTGGCTCTACCCCACTGCCAGCCCCTTGCGCCAACTGCATCGCTAAGATGCATTGCCAGACAGCTGCACACAGAGGCACACAGAGAGCGACGAACGAAGAGCAGCAACAACGACGAGAGCTGCTCTTCATCATCATGTCGCATCGTTGTCACCTCATGCCCGAAAATTGGCCTACGTTGTTTTTTTTTTTTTTTTGTTTTGTTTTCGTTATTCTCTCAACATAATTAAACTAATTGTTCTCGAATCTTGCTTGATGTGTGCCTCGTGTGCCCTGTGCTGGCTCCATCAGTTGCCCACTTGCCCGTTTGCCCGCTTGCCCGCTTGCCCGCTTGCCCGTGTCGCCTTTTGCCGTTTGATCTTCATTTCGGTCAATGATCTTGAAGAATCCCCAGCGTCCAATTCGCAACTTTTCGGCACTTGCACTTTAAATGTAGAAATTAGGCGTATTTTTACGAATTCCCAAAAACAGAAAATGAAATGAAAAATGAAAAGAAAAAAAAAAAACACAAAACAAAACAGATCGCCTGCTGCTGCAGTTATGTCATCAATGTGATCAGCACATTCCGCAGGGGGCAAAAGTTGAAGTTGAAGTTGAAGTTGAAGTTGAAGTTGTAAGCAAAACGTTGATTGAACTTCAACTCTTGGCCACAGCCAGGCACTGCCTCTGCCTCTCTTTCTTTTATACTCATTCAATCAGTCACTCTCTCTCTCGCTCTCTCTCTCTCGCTCTCTCCCTCATTCTCTGCGTTTCTTTCGTTTTTTGAATGATAATAAATAAATATGCCGAAACACTAATAACACGCTTAAAGATTGGCGCAAGTTGGCGCTTCCTGTGCAGCGCTTATTCCTGCGTTTGCCTTACGATTTTGATCGTACGTCGAACTTTCAAACTTGAAATTCAAGCGTTGTCTTCTTCTTCTTCTACTACTACTACTACTACGACTTTGACTGCTGCTGCTGCTGTTGCTGCTGCTGCTGTTGCTGCCGCTGCTGTTGCTGCTGCTGCTGCTGCTGCTGCTGCTGCTGTTGCTTCTTCCTCATCGTCGTCGTGTGTCGGATGCGATTTAATACAATAAAATATCACAATAGTCCTCAGGTCATTTAGTTAGACTTGCAGTTTATCATACCACCACACACACACACTCACACACACACTCACACTCACACACACACACATGTTTAGACCCATACTATGGTTATCCACTTCATATCCCTTTGGCTCTACATTGGGGTCGTCGCTTATAGCTGCAGCTTCAGCCTCAGCTTCAGCTTCAGATCTTCAAGATTGATGTTAACGGAAAACGTCGTTTCTCTCGCTCTTCCTCTTCTTTCTACTTCATCTCCTCCTACTCCCCCTCCTTCTCCTTCTTGTCCACTTTGTACTCCTCCAACAATGCTCTCGGCTGCAATCGATGTCCATTTCGATGTCGATGTCGATGTCGATGTCGATGTGAATTGTCTGTCTGTCTGTCTGTCTGTCTGTCTCTCTGTCTGTCTCTCTGTCTGTCTCTCTCTGTTTGCTTGCTGTCGCTCCACCAAAAGCCGCACAGGCGACAACTGTTTACGCTAACTGAACTTTATAGGCCTTAACTTATTGTTATTGTTGGACATAGGTATACGAATGTCGATATCGATATACTATATATCGATATCGACATTCGTATACCTATGTTCAACAATCTACGAACACATATAACATGAAATATAAAATATATCATATAATATATCTTAATATCATATATCACATAATATGTCTTAAGCTTTCAGTTCATACACATCTTATATAGAACATATATGCCTATATCTATCTATACATAACGCTCGACTATAGATAGCATAGCTGCCCACGCCAAGTCGATCTGGACACTTTTGTGTGGTGCACGCAACAGTTGTTGGCTGTTGGTTGGGCTATGAACAACTTGTTGCATTGTCTGCTGATCGCAGTTTGATCGCTTCTGCCGCTTTTGCCATGTAGTTAACATAAATGCAGGGCCTAGGCCCAGGCCCAGGCCCAGGCCCAGGCCCAGGCCCAGTCACAGTCACAGCCACAGTCCACCAAGTGCATTGCAATTGTTGTTGTTGTTGCTGCTGCTGCAAGTGTAAATTTTATTGCATTTCAATTTGGCAACGAGATTTCCCCCTTTTCTTTTGTCTGTCTGTCTGCCTGCCTGTCTGCCTGCCTGCCTGTCTGCCTGCCTGCCTGTCTGTTGACTGACCAACCGGAAAGCGAACTCATTTTTGTCATTTCCGTTCGTCATTTGGGGGCCAGGAAGTTTCATAATAATAAAGACGCGCCACCATTTGGAGGGGTCATATGGATAACGCAGTTAATATTGCTCCCATGCCCTTTGCCCTTTGCCCTTTGCGCTTTGCGCTTGGCCCCGCCGAGCTCCAAGACACTTTCTCTGTCTCCTTCTACTTTCTGCCTGCCTGCCTGCCTGGCTGGCTGCCTGTCGTTACTTTGACGTCTTTGCATTTGTTTCTTGTGGATCCTGGGCACGCGCACCTGTATGAAGGCAAAGCAGCTGCCTGCCTGCCTGCCTGCCTGGCTGCCTGCATTGCAGGATGCGTCGCAAGGATCACGCAGGTGCAACATTTACCGTTTGCCTCAAAACAACTGCAACAGCAACTGCCCCTCGCAGTGGACACACTCCACTCCACACTCCACACTCCACCGACTCCATTCAGATCCTTTTTTGTTGTTGTTGTAAACATCCTTTATGATTTGTCTGTCTGTCTGTCTGTCTCTGTTTTTCTGGCTTTTGTCATTGCTCAACGTTGTTTTCTTTTCCTCAGTTCCATTCAGCATGGAAATATTTATAATTTATGTTACAAAATATTTTTGTGATTATGTCGCGGGTCCCCAAAATACAGTGGAAGGGGGGGAAGGGGGAGGGATTGATTACATGATCATCAAAATTACATCAGTTCGAAGACTAAATGCCCTTGCAGACAGAGCTCTTGCTCTATGGGTGCTGCAGATGTTATAGAATATTGTTGGATATATGATTTTTCTGCTATAATGGAAGATCTAAACTATATGCTACTAGCATATCAAGCCAGAGCTCTTGCTCTATGGGTGCTGCAGATGTTATAGATATTATGTTGGATATATGATTTATAGCCATTAAGATTCATACTATATACTACTAGATCTATGCTATATACTACTAGATCTATGCTATATACTACTAGATCTATGCTATATACTACTAGATCTGTACTATATACTACTAGATCTATACTATATACTACTAGATCTATGCTATATACTACTAGATCTATGCTATATACTACTAGATCTGTACTATATACTACTAGATCTATACTATATACTACTAGATCTATGCTATATACTACTAGATCTATGCTATATACTACTAGATCTGTACTATATACTACTAGATCTATGCTATATACTACTAGATCTATGCTATATACTACTAGATCTATGCTATATACTACTAGATCTATGCTATATACTACTAGATCTATGGTATATACTACTAGATCTGTACTATATACTGCTAGATCTATGCTATATACTACTAGATCTATGCTATATACTACTAGATCTATGCTATATACTACTAGATCTATGCTATATACTACTAGATCTGTACTATATACTACTAGATCTGTACTATATACTGCTAGATCTATGCTATATACTACTAGATCTATGCTATATACTACTAGATCTATGCTATATACTACTAGATCTATGCTATATACTACTAGATCTATGCTATATACTACTAGAATATCAAGACATATTTAGACTTATCCATGCATACACGATATACCACAAATTTCAAAATTTTGGTCAGGATATAACCATTAAAAAGAGGGAAGAAAGCAGATCTTTAACGTTTAAACATTTAAAAAAAAAAAACTAAAATAATTAATGCCAGATCGATTTGCAAAAGACAAAACAAAATGAGAAGAAAAAACACTTAAAAAAAATTAAAATAATTATTTAAGATTTTTTTAACAATTTAATATTATAGATATTTTTATTATTATATATTCTATTATTATATATTCTATTATTATATATTCTTTTATTATATATTCTATTATTATATATTATATTATTATATATTCTATTATTATATATTATATTATTATATATTATGGTATTATATATTCTATTATTATATATTATATTCGAAACATAATCTCTACAATTTTTAGCTACAAAATGATCTTGAAATGTTTGAAAAGTATGAAGTATGTGGAAAATCGCAAGGCAACTGCATGTGGCTTCACAATACACGCTCCCGAACGTATATCAAAATCGATGGGAAACACCAAACGTACCTTACGCAAAGCCAATATACCCTTTGCTGCTTCGCTGGCATTCCAAATGTTACACAATTTATGACTCTGTTCGTTTCTAATTAGCCCAAAAGTGATGTCAGCTACAGATAGTTAGGATCTGTAGCAGGTAGAGCTACTGTTTTGTTGTTGTTGTTGTCCATTTGCAGGTGGAAGAAGATGACATAAACATGCGACAGGGAGCCGTAGGTGGCACCGCTCGCGCCTACCGCTCCACATTTTTTGATTTATAAAGCAAACGAATCGAAACATTTCAGTTCTCTGGACAATTTGATCTTGTAACGTGGGCGTTTTATTATGCAATCAGTAGCCCAAAACATTAGATCAAGATCAGATACCAAAAGAAAAAAAATAACTAAAAAAATCCCAGCTAAGGCGGCTAAATAAAATCCAAGACCCAGATACGATTTCACTTTCATAGCATTTCAGTTTGGCTCTTCTTCTTCTACTTCGTCTGCTTCTGCTTCTGCTTCTGCATTTATTGTGTTGACAATTTCCTATGAAAATTGAATTTGAAATTGATATGTTGACATTGATATGCCCATCTATAAAAAAAAAAAAAACAGTAGAATTTGTTGCTACTCGGGGCGTGCCTGGGCCCAACAATATAGAAGCAGTTCAAGTCCTACTTCTGCTCCGTGTTGTTGTTGTTTTATTTTATTTTTGTGTCGCGTTGCCTTTCAGTTTCATTTGAAATATCGCGTTAGTTAAATTCTTCATTGGGCATTTTGTTATCAAGCTGATTTATGCCTCCTCCCTCTATAAACGCGAGCTAAAAGAATTCCCATATAATAACCAGCAATGCTCTGATAGTAAAGATTGTCACAATGGGCGGGGCTGACTAAATGGGCAGAGACATTGAATTGAATTGAATTGAATTTGAAATTTTGTGGGAAATCGAAGTTGAACTTGTTATATATATATATATATATTATATTTATCAGACAATTTCGCTGTTTGACACTATGTTATGTTTCGCACTACTATTTTAATGTCGCACTACTATTCTTATGTCGCACTACTATTTTAATGTCGCACTAATATTTTAATGTCGCACTACTATTCTTATGTCGCACTACTATTCTTATGTCGCACTACTATTCTTATGTCGCACTACTATTCCTATGTCGCACTACTATTTTAATGTCGCACTACTATTCTTGTGTCGCACTACTATTCTTATGTCGCACTACTATTTTAATGTCGCACTACTATTCTTATGTCGCACTACTATTTTTATGCACACAGCTGTACATATTAAACCTAGCAAATCTGAAGTCTCTGAAGTCTTTGCAAGTTCAATGGGTTTAGAGCCGGACAGGCCTCAATTTCATTTCAGTTTAATAAAACTTCTGTTATCTGTTGGACAAACATTATCGAAGGCTTCTGTCGCTCGCTGCCTGAGGACCTGCATCAGCTACTTCATGTTTGTCCTGGCCCAAATGTTTGCTCTCGCCTAATCCTTTGCCCAAACAGCAGCAGCCAAAAACATTTTCTTAGCTGCGCAGCTCAAGAAAATTGCGCAAATATAAACTGAACAGAGAAGACAGAGAGAGAGAGAGAGAGAGAGAGAATGCCATTGTTGATCCAACTTGTCTACTTGCAGGCTGTATCAATAAGATATATATATATGTATATATATATATATATATATATATCATTGTGTTTGGCTGTAACCACAAAAATTGGCACAAAACGCTGTTATTCCACAGGCTGCTACTTCTCGGAATATCTCGCCATCTCCACCTTGTCTCACACGTTTTTTTTTCTTCTACCCAGTTTTTGTCTGGGAAACATCTCGGCCGTTGTGTGCGTGCTGTTTTGTGCAATGTTGCGATTTTGTGTTTGTTTTGCCTGCTTTTCAGTATCTGCTTTTCTCTGCATTTTCATTCTCGTTTTCATTTAATTTTTTATGCAATTCCCTGCGCCTTCCAGGAACTGCCAAAGGATTAATCACGTTGTTTCCATTGCCAGCGCATGTAAAGGGTTCGCCTTCTATTTCATATTTTATTGCTAAGCTGTTTGCTTCAGACAGATGTCCGACGCTGAAGCACTTTAGATCTTTCCTGTCACGTGTTTTTCTTCTTCTTCTTCTTCTTCTTCTTCTTCTTTTATAGACAGTCAGATATAGATATACTTAGCTGTAACCTGCCTGTAACCTGGCTGAGCTGCTTCCCTCCTTTGCTTTCGATCTATTTCATCCATCCTCTAGTCATTTTTTGCACTAGCTCGTGTAATTTCCTACAGTTCAACTTCTTCAATTGGCTTCTCTCTGCTGAGTGTTACTTTCCTCATCCCATTTCTTTAAGCTTCTTCAATTTGCTGCTTGGCGCTGTCTTCTACTTCCGATTTCTTTCACTCTTTTTCCGCAGTAATTTCTGCTCTAATTTCTCTGCCCTTTTTGTTTCTTGGGTCTGCTGGTCGCGTGGTCTCGGCGACACTTGAGACTCTTGTCTCTTATCGCAACGGCGGCATGTAACAAAAACTAAAATTCGCCCTCAGATGTTGCCGCACCTAAAGAGCTGCAATGCAGCAAGTCAAGTGTCTGCTCCTGCTGCTGCTGCTCCTGCTGCAATCCTTGAGATGTTTGTTTATTTAACAGTGCACAAATTAGACGACAAGCGGAGCCAGCTACACCAAAGGCAACTGCAGAGAGAGAGAGAGAGAGAGAGAGACTTCAACTGGCTATCTATCCACTTGACCATTTGTTTTTTGGGACGCGCCTATTTAGATAAGAGCCCTTAAGCCAGCCAGCCAGCCAGCCAGCTAGCCAGCACTAGACGACTGGGCACACACAGCATGCTTCATATTGTTCATGTTGTTGTTGCCGTCTCAGTTGTTTGCCATCCCCGCCCCGCCCCGCCCCGCCGCGCAACCAAACTTAATTGTTAATGCAGCTACAATTTGGTATCTGGAGCATGCAGCCTGCTGTCGCTATAGCTGTGCCTATATCTGTAGCCTCATAAACATATGGGCCAGCAAATTTTGCGCATCAGCGGCTAATTAAGTCATTTAGCCAGCTCGTTAGCTGAGCTCTTGGGTCGTTCTCGGTCTCGTTCTCATTCTCGTTCTCGTCCTCATGAATTCTAGACAACAAAAATTCCGCATAAATTCCAAGCTCACAAATCACTTTTATAATGGGCTCTGGCTTTAGGAAGCAGTTCCGAGTCGTTGTCTCCAGCTTCTTCTTCCTCTGCTTCTGCTCCTGATTCTTCTGCTTCTTCTTCTTCTTCTTCATGTTCATTTCCATTTCCAGCCTCAACTTCAGTCGCTTTCGCTTTTTTCCGTTTGATGCACAGCGCTATCTGCGGCGACATGGCGATAAACAGTGGCAAAGAAATCGCTGCACCATTTCGTTCAGTGTATATACATATATATATATATACATATATGTATGTATGTATGTATGTATGTATGTCTGTCTGTCTGTGTTTAGAGTGTATCTGCTAATGAAGGACTGGGCGTAAAGTGCTTGATTGGCATAGACCACACAGCGCATTTGAGAAATTCATTTGATAGCAGCCAAACAGACAGACAGACAGACAGACAGGTAGCTCTGCGGTTTTTGGTTTTAGACCAACCAGCTAAAGCGGCTAAAAAAAAGGCTAAGAACTCGCTGCTCATTTTTGGCTGCTTGTCTTGTTAGGCTAATTGACTTCTTTGTGGCCCCGATTTGGCCATGCAGTTCCCCTGGGGACCACCTTGAACGCGTGTTTATAAGTTGTTTGCCTCAGCGGATGACAAGCAACCGACAAATGGCTAACTGCTGGCTGGCCGCTTTGCCAATTGGC
Source organism: Drosophila anceps (assembly GCA_035045945.1). NCBI lineage: Eukaryota > Metazoa > Arthropoda > Insecta > Diptera > Drosophilidae > Drosophila > Drosophila anceps. The sequence goes on from JAWNON010000004.1 coordinate 11,515,036, forward strand.
CAACTGTCCGCACGACGCTTTAGCAGCTCAATTAATCAGCTTTAAGGGCTACTTAGCTACAGGTGTGTCCAGGATGTGTGGGAATTTGTCTGTTTTTCTTTGCTCTTTTTCCCTTTTGGCCGAAAAGAACGCCTTTGCGGCACTCTCTAAAACAAATGCTGCTACGCAAGACAACTTAATTTGCGATAAACGCTCGTTTAGCGTTTAGGCCGTGGTAGCAAAAGGTAGACATGGCCAATAGTCCACATATATCCACTCAATATGCACTTGGCTGCTCAGAGCAGCTGACCAAAAAAAAAAACAGTTTTGAAGAGATTTTAGATGAAAGAGTATTGACTTAGCTCTCACTTTCTATCGAGTGGTGCGGTTCTCTCTCTCTCTCTCTCTCTCTCTCTCTGTGTCTATATCTGTCTCTCTATCTGTCTCTCTATCTGTCTCTCTATCCCCCTCTCTCTGTCTAGCTCTTTCTTTTTCTAGCTCTCTGTCCCTGTGTAGATATCTTTCTCTACATAGATCTCTCTTTCTCTCTATCTAACTATCTCACTCTCGCTGTCTCCCCATGTCTCTCTTCTTCTCACGCTTAGTCCTACAATATCTTTCATTTTCTCTCTCTTTCTCTGTTTCTTACTATATGTCTTGCTCTCTCTCTCTCTCTCTCTCTCTCTCTCTCTCTCTCTCTCTCTCTCTATCTGTCTTTATCTGTTTCTCTATCTGTTTCTCTATCTTTCTCTCTCTCTCTCTAACTCGCTCTTTCTCTAACTTTCTCTCTCTCTCTGTCTAGCTCTTTCTTTTTCTAGCTCTCTCTCCCTGTCTAGATATCTAGATATCTACATAGATCTCTCTTTCTCTCTATGTAACTATCTCACTCTCGCTATCTCCCTTTGTCTCTCCTCTTCTCACTCTCAGTCCTACAATATCTCTCCCTTTCTCTTTCTCTCTCTTTTTCTCTCCTTCTCTTTCTCTCTCTCTCTCTCTCTCTCACTCTCTCTCTCTCTCTCTCTCTCACTCTTTCTCTCTCTCTCTCTCTCTATCTCTCTCTCTCTCTCTGTCTCTCTTGCTCTCTCTCTCTTCACATTCTCTCTCTATATCTCTCTCTATCTCTCTCTTTCTCTATCTCTCTCTTTCTCTATCTCTCTCTTTCTCTCTCTCTCTGTCTCTCTTGCTCTTTCTTGCAAAATATCTCTCTTTATCGCTGTCAGTCGCTTTCTCTCTCCTTCATCTTCTGTCTTCCTCTATATCGCTCTGACTCTCTCGTTCGTTCTTTCTCCCACTCTATCTGTCCCTCGCACTCTCTCACTTTTTCTCTAGCTTTTTCTCCCTCTCTCTCTCTCTCTCTCTCTATTAATTTTACTTACATGCTTTAGGGAATAACCAACAATGGCCAAAAAATGCAATTTGTCAAATCAAACTATAAATTGTAAGAAGAAAAAAACGATGAATCGTTCGCAATTCACATCGATACACATACATATGTGTGTGTGTACGTATGTATGCATGTAATGCTCGTATAAATATGTCATACTATATCTAGTTGATGTTTGTTAAATACCATTCGTAATTTCCGTGGAAAATGCAACAAGGATGCATAGAAAATCGGTCAATTGAACAATTGTTTACACAATGCTCGACAAACGCACAGCATGTGGGCACATTGAAATGGGCAAATGAATTCCCAAAAGGTAACCCAAAGAGTCACAATGCAAAGATAGCGAAGCAAGAGAAGAAGAAGCAAAAATCACGCAACGCGAACAAAGGAGAACTGTAAGAAAATACTGAGCGAAAAAAAAAAAAACGCTCAAAAGGAAACTTTTTTAATTGAGCCAAAATACAAACAAGTGCAAAAATATATAAATTCACAATGGGAACAAGATAAATACGAGAATAGCTGAAAAGAATGGAAATTGAAGAAAAATGTTGAGATAGGGGCGTTTCGCCTGTTGTTCGGCGAGGGCATGTTTTGAGTAAACATTGCCATGTGCACATGGAACCGAGCCTAGACAACTGGGGAGTGAGCCCATTCATAGGTAAGATATGGTGTCTGGTCAGTCGATTGTTTTTCTCTTTTTTGACCAAGCAGTAGAAGAAGAAGCAGATAGAAAAACCATATACGAAATGCACAAATCATTTAATCAAACAAGCAGCCAGGGCTTCCGTCTGTCTGCAGCTAAGCGAACAATTGAGACCATGAAATTCCATGAAATTGCACAAGAGTTGGACAGCTAAGGGGGAGTCCCATATCCCTGAGGTGCGCTATACACAGCATGTCTATCTATAAGCAAGAGCAGAGAGAGAAAGAGAGAGAGAGAGTGGGGAGAGAGAGTGCGATAGTGATTCACTCATATCCATATTCTCAATAAAACTTTCTTCACAAAGCCTCATATCTCAAAGATAACCTATAGATAGCATGTATATCTATAAGAAAGAGTACAGACACCGATACAGAGATACAGAGGGAGAGAAAAACTTCTTTTATATTTTATTCATACTTTATGAATTGATAAAAGTCATTCTATATATGAAAAGTCATAAGAATATCATGAATTTCAAGTCTGTGTTTCATAGTTCACTCAGCCGAGTTGAGTCTACTCGAGTGCATCGCGATAGATCACACTTTATGACCTCAGCTTGCTTTTACATTCACTTACATTCCACTATGATGCACTATGATATTGCCAGAGCATAAATTAAAAACAACTTATGATTAATCAACAGCAAAAGAGAAGAGAGAAATAAAACAAGAGCCAAGAGTCTGCCAGCTGCTGCGGCTGCTGCTGCTGCTGCTGCTGCTGCTGCTGCTGTGTGCTAATCTTATCAACAGGACCATAATTTGTTGTGCACAGAGACAGAACCACGTTGCAGACATATCTTATCAGGCAGGAGAGTACAGCGACTGCCAGACAGCAAGTGCCAGAACAGCGATTAAAGGTTAATTGCGAGCCGCTGCCTTAAAGCAAAGCCCCCCGCCCTGCTCCTGTCTAATTACAAGTGGCGCAGCATGCGCAGCTCGAGATAAGGCTGGAGGACACGAGACACAGGACACACAATTGCTGGCGACAGCAAGTAGTAGCAAGTCGGCAGACTTCAGTAGCTGCAAATCCTTGAGCTACAATTCACTTTTGACGCATTCAGAACTCCGAGGGATCGGCACAGCTCGACTCGATCAAGCGATCATTCAAGTGCATTTAAATCCTCGTTCGAGTAACAGGAGACGAATGCGCCGCGCTGTGCTGCGCTGTCTAACCGCATCGGCTAAATGCAACGGACCGTAAATATTTCTAAGCCGAAAGCAAAACCTTTTGCCAATTCTCAAAGATGCAGTTAGGCGTATCTCTCACTGAAAAAAAAAAACGGGTTGCGGTAATTACACCAAAACTACACCGAAAAATAGAAAGAAAGAAAAACTTCATCACAGGAAATCAACGCTTGACATAGAAATCATCCAAAAAAGAGTTAGTAACAAAAGACTCGAGTGGGCGATTTGCTCTGAAAAGGGGTTAGCTACATATATAAAGTGCCTCAACATACATTCACAATAGCTAAAGAAATCAATTCAAAATATGATTTGTGCTCTATTAGAAATCAATATATATATATATATATATATATAAGAGCTGACTAAAGAGCTAGAGAAATATACATGCTTAGGGCCTAAGACTTGGATTTACGCGTTAAAGTTCATTGAAATGTTTAAAGCAATTCAAATTATGATTGTGATTGGCTAGAATGAACCGCGCAATGCCGGGCAGCCCTATGTTATATACATCGTTCTCTTCTGTTGTTAACTTCTCAGCCGTGTGGTTGTCGGGTCTTAGAACTCTACCACAGCAAGTAGCTGCTTGTCGTACGAGACGACTGAAGCTGGGGATCCCTTACCGATCCCTTAAGTCGGGTACCACGAGCTGAGACTACTCCCAGGTCTCTTATTGAGCTTGGCTCGCTTGCGGGAGTATCGTGATCTGATTATGTGATAGATGCTTCGCCCCCGACCAAGAACGAACAGGAATAGGCGCTCCAATAATTTACATTTCAATCGTTACCTGCAAGGTAACAACTTGCCATTTGATTGCCTATTATATTATTGTCTATCAAATAATATAGAAAAGTTCCTGTGACCTGTGTTGATAGCTTCTATGCAAAGCCATGGGCACTTCTTTGGGAGCCTTAGATATTTTTCAATTATAATTTGTCTCAATCATTCCAAACTTGCTTTGATTGATAACTGTTCAACAAACAATCATTAAATACGTCATTTCAACTGCTGAGCATGAGCCCGACTCTGAGTTTTATCTGCGCTCCTTCATCTTATCTGACGCCATCTTTTATATTACACTATTTCTCTTTCTTAATAGTTCAGCTTGCAGTGCCTCAATGAAGCTTAAAGTCTCCTGTCAAGGCAACAAGCCAGACATGGTTTGTTGCACTATAACGATATGAATGAATCAAGGTATTTAGCTATATATATATATATACATATATATATATATGTATAAAAAACTAAATTGGAACATACACGAAATTCGCTGGTTGAAATCGTTGCAATCTCGTCCAGGAATCAGAGATGCGTGCACTAATTAAGATCCATCAATGCGAAACAATTTCGAGTGTCCTCTACGTTGCGACATGTAAAAATTATGCTAAAAGTGAAGCGAGCTGCTGTTGCTGCGTTGCTGCTGCGTTGTTGCTGCGACTTCTTCGAGTCCTGTGGACTCGAACTTCGTTTAAATGGTGGGGCGCCCATCCTGCATACTGCAGACTGTTGACTGTAGACTGTATGTAGACTGGCTAGATGATATATAAGGCGTAACGCAACCAGTTCATTCAACACCTGCAGCGGCGCGACTTCAAAACGCGCGTGCGCACAGTGGCAAAAGGACAGCGAAAGAGAAAGGGTAGGGGTAGAGGGCAAGAGAGACAAGAGACAGAGGACAGAGGACAGAGGACAGAGGACAGAGGACGGCAGTAGCC